>VZRR01013570.1:61307-89485 GCA_013398015.1 Oreocharis arfaki | reverse complement strand
GGGCGGGGAGGAGGGGGGTATTATTCTCTGCACTTTCCTTGCACTAGATGTTAACTAAATACCTATTTTACTCTGGTCACAATGAACAAATTGTTATGGGTGGTGACAGTAGCCCTGAATTTCTTTGAAGGCTGGTTTACCAATTCCCCACGAGGGTGATAGGATTTACTAACAGTGGAAATAGGGCACATTTTTTTCACATTTTATGCATTAAACCCAAAAAAATTATACTCCTGAGACTATGTAGAACCTAGTGTTGCCTTTTCATTGTGTCTCCATCACAATGTAAGTACAATGTAAGTACGCTAAAATATTTCTAAGGACATTGGCCCAGAGGCTCGTCCTTTGCATATTATTTGTATCTCATTATCCTACAGGGGGATATTTGCTCTCAACCGTGTCAGAGGGTGAGTACCTGCTGCCTGGAGCCTGATGTGTATAAAAATACTTTGACTTTGTCCCAGCAGCTTTGTGCCTTTGATTACTGAGTACCTGTCGAAGACCACTTATCCCCAAATATCCCAGAATAGCTCCTAATTAATGAATGTGATAATTTTTCTTTGCTACTTGTGCTTTCAGGGTCACTAGAGATCTACAGCGAGGCATATATATGAAACATGGCCTCCTGAATAATCACAGTGACTGAGGAACACATTTTGTGGGGTGGGAATTTCCAAGACTTCAATAAAAACTTTCCTCTAAAACAATGCCAACAAGTAAAAGTAAGACCAGCTTGTTTCCACAGGCAGGTTCCCACAGGCTGTTGGTGTAGAGAAGGCAAGACATTTCCCCCTGAGCTGACACTGCTTTTCTTCTCGAAGTGCTTTCCATTTTTACCCCCAAAACACTCCCCTCCCACTCACTGTGGGCAGCCACTGTTGCAGGGCACCACAGCTCTGGGCATCTGGCAGGATAGCACCTCATTTGATATTTATGACAGCCTTTGATCTGAAATGATATTCTGTGCAGAAAATGTCCCTGTCTGCTATTCATCCATTGTAAATGGCTAAGAAATACCTGGGCTTTTCATTATGATTGCAGCAGCTTGGGAAAAAATATGATTTTGCTATTGACCATTAAATTACTCATTAGGGATGTCTTTTTCTTTCTTTCTTTTTTTTTCTTTCCTTTTTTTTTTTTTTTTTAATATATGTCAAGCATGTGACTACATGGTTCATCCTTCGTACACTTTAACAGATAATCCTCTTCCCTGGTACAAATCTCCAGCAAACTTTGTCATCTGAAGAAATGGTAATTTGGGTCAGGGGCTTGTTCCTGATCTTCAGCTGCCTGCCCCAAGGCTGTCACAAAAAGAGGTGATGAGAAAATAATAACCACCTTTTCAAGCTGGAGAATGAATTAGAGAACTCTTGTTTTGTGGTCTGCATGTGCAGACAGCTCCCAGGTCTGCTCTGAAGAGGGCAGGTGTGTGGAGAACTGGCCCCTCCAAGCAGTCTGGGGGGTGTGTGGGCTCTGACGGTGCAGGGGCATATGGATCTGGCCCTCACTGCCTCCCTGCAGCCCTGCCAGGGCAAGAGCTGGCTGCAGACCTTTCCCTGCCCACCACCTGCCAAAGGGCTGTTGGGGTCCTAGGGAGGCTCTGTCATTCCTGCTTTGGGACATGGAGATGATCCTGGGACCTGAGGTGGAGTGGCCCACACCAGGTTAGGTGCAGCCTTGGGGGAGGCCCTCTGCAGCCTGCTGTGCACCAGGGATGTCCCACAGCTCGAGGGTCAGGCAGCCCTGCCACACATTTCCCTCTTTATGCCTCAGGTAAGGCCTCCACTCTGTACATCAGTTCCCAGAGGTGGTTTTCCTTCTGCACAGCATCAGATATTCAGGTGAGTGGCCAAGCTAGATATGGTACTAAGACAAAACTTGTATACTTATCACTGTGCCCAGCTCATAATCCTTTAGGAAGGGAAACTTTTTACAGTAACAGCATTGTGAATCAGCGACCATTGGCTGTTTCAGAGGATTTCCAGCCTCATGCGAAACAAAAGCCAAGCTGTGCTCAGGGACAGCAAAGGAAGTGTCTACCAAGGCACACTACTGCTGTAGATGGCTGCTTACTGCAGTCCCAACTTCACATTTTCAACACAAAAAATATGGATAGCTTCTGATCTGAGCAGCTAATCTGTCCAATACCAGGTGAGTAGATTTCTTAGAACTGAAGATAATGTTGGGAACAGTTCAGATCCTATGGGCTTGACTATTCACATCTTCTTCTCCACTGCACCAAATGCCATCTTCCAGGAGCAGGGCAGTGAGACAAGTATGTTGTTCAGGGGACCTGAGTACTTTCACCCACCTTAGTAATATGCTAACAATCTTTACCAAAAGAAAATGGGAGCACCTGCTATGCCTGGGATGCTGGAGGAAACAGACCCAGATGCAGGGTCTTGGGACATTTTATTTGTCTGCCATTATTGCTCAAGCACTTGAGCTGGCAGTGTTGCTTTCTGAAGCCCACTTTTGGAAGCCAACGGAAGTCCCAGTTCTGGACAAGGGTCTGGAGATCATGGGCTAACTTTCGTGTAAGTCTACAAATTTAATTTTGTAGACGTGATAAGGTGTTGGCAGCTTTCCTCATGGGGAGTTCCTGAGAGGTCATGGTTGTGAGAATGTGCTGGCTGTTCCCATCACATGCAGAAGTGTGGAAAGATGTGCCACATGAGGGACATTTCTAGAGGTGAGCTCCAAGGTCTGGAAGGCAGGCTGTGAGTGTGGGAGGAAGAACTTACTGAAATGTAATGTGTTCGATAAGCAGTGAACATCTAACCCCAACGAAGCTGGGGAAGAGAAGCACCAGGGCAGAAGAAACGCTTAATTAGATACCTCCATCCCATGAGCATTTTTTCACCATTCCATCTGCCTTTCCAATACTCCTTACCTCTTACTGCTAAGAGCCTTCTGATAAGCAAGGTACTGATAAGTACTGATAAGCAGTGGGAAGAGACAGAAACTAGGGGAAGGTGTGGAAAGTTGCTTTGTTTGGGAAGACCCACCATGCAGTGAACATGCTCTGCGTGGGACCTGCCACATGAGTGCTGCTTAGCAGGGCCAACCCAGCTGACCTCTGTGGCTCTGAGCTTGCTTGTGCTACATTTGGGTTTTCTCCACACTGGTCTAACCACTGAGATTAGTGGAAAATTCTAACTTTTTTTTTTTTTTTTAATGTGAAGTTTCTGACAAAACTAATGGCTTTGAGGGAGTTATTTTGCTTTCATCAGAAATGGCTATTTTATGCTGGAAAGTTTGGGAACTAAAAAGATTTGCCAGCAAACCAAAGAATTCCCACTGTTTATCAAAACTAATAATGAAAAGTTAGAAAAGAGAAAGAAAGATAAATAGAAATCTGCTCTATGCCTGGATTAGGGTTTCACTTAAAGCTGGTATTGGACAAGACTACCTTACAGTTTGCCAGATGCTGGCAGACTGTGCTGAAAAACCACCAGAGCTCTCAGGTACTGGGTTGACACTTTTGCTGTTCTTACACCTACTGTCTGCTTGCTCGTGTGTCACATGAGATGTTTCACCACACTATTCACCTGGCAGAGTGGGCAAATCATGATTGCAACCCAAGAGAAAGGACAAAAACATCCCAAGAACGATCGAAATCACAATGATTTGGAAAAAAAAAAAAAAACAAACCCAACCAGAATTAAACCCACCAACTTTCAGTGTTTGTATTCTTTTTGCCTGAACAGGAGTGTATATGTTTTAAATGCAGTTGAGAAAGCAATGTCAGGATATATTTTGTAACCTACGAATATGCTTACACAGATGAGAGACAACTGGCACCAGAGGTGAAAAATGTATTGCTGTTGCTTTTCTCTCTGTGGGGAGAATGCCCCTAACCCCCTCTTTGCCACAATGAAAATACAATAACCTTGTTTGCAAGCTCTCATGCAAAGTTTGTCTTTCTCCTTGGAAATCTTGGTGCTTCTGCATATCTGCAATGAATTAAAGCACAGATCCAGGTGTTACTGACACCAAGATGTGTTTGATGCTTTCTTCAGGCTTTGTTTGTTTGTTTTGATTTAGAGTCTCTTTTGCTAAGTAAATTGGCCATCCTGCACAAGGGAAGAGTTCCTTGCAGAGGCCTGTCTGGTCCCCAGCCAGGCTGATGGGATGTTTGCAAAGGGAAGTTTCTGTGAGGGTGAGAGGAAGGAAAATGAAAACATTTCATATCAGAAAAACTCTAAAAGAAGGAAAGCCTCTGGAGGAGAGACTTGATTTGAGGAAAGGAAATAGGGATACCAGAAACTGACAGTAATATTAGTTTCTCCAAGGGAGAACTTCTCCACTTCATGTCACCTCAAGGATTTCATAGCAGCTTTCCAAAGAAAACCCAGGTACCTCTGGAAATGACGCCAGTGGTTTAGCACTCCTGCGGGCAAGCACTGACAGATTTAACTGCTGTGATTTAAAACATGGCTGTCTAAGATGTTTGCTTTGTTCACTGGCTGGAAATTACTGCCTTAGAGGAGGATGTGGTATGTGCTAGTGTCTCAGGGCTCAAGTTTACAGGCTGGAGAAGAAAACTGCTCTTACAGATTTTTGAGCTGACACAATGGACCATGTACTGAGAGAGCTGTGGCATCCGTTTGTGGCCAGTGCTGCCATCCCTTGTCTTGGGTAATCTCTGCTGAGAGTCGGGAGCCAGGCAGGGAGCAACAGCTTGGATCACTAGATAAATCTATCTGAACTGTCTGTCAAAACCCTGCTCTCTGAGGAACAGGCACTCCAAAGTCGAGGTTCTGCGGTTCAGGCATCGGGCAATGCTGGCTTTTGTCTGGGCTGAAGATGTTTCACTCTGAGCTGTGGCACACAGAGGCAGTGCAGGACAAGGCACATGACAGAGCTCAGGGGTGTCAGAGCTGGGACACTTGGCTGTGAATTTAGCCACATTTTAAAATGAGTTTCAGCTGTTTACACATACACACCTAATTCTCTGCTCGTGATTTAGACATCCCTTTCACAGTCTGTGAAGACTGACTCCAAAGTTCCAGTATCTATTCCCTCAGAGCAGACATCTAAAATAGGTGAGAAGATTCGTGCTTTGAAAATGCCTATATTTCTTCATTAGCACCAAAGAAAATCTAGGATTTCTGGCCCTGATTCCAAAGTTAAATTGAACAAATCGTATGTTCTGTGTCCAATTTTCAAAACATTTTCTGTAATTCTGTGGTTTGCATCATCAAAAGCCAATGTTGAAATTTCATGTCAAGACAGATTTATCAGCGGTGCATTTTCACTTTTGTAGCAATATTTGTGCTAATAGTAATAATAATAAAATAGTTATAAAATTTTTCTGAGCAAGTTAAAAACTGATTAGCAAGTGGAGGAAAAAAAAATGAACCAAGATAGTAGAACAGTCTATTGAATTACTTACAAAAAAAATTACATTTTTGAAGGAGGAAAAAAAAGTGATTTCTTTCATAAAATACGCTGTAAACAGAAAAAAAGTAATATAAAGTGTTGTAGATTCCACTTTACTCTGCAATTTTATCCACCAAGGATGGCTGCACTTGGATAACAATAGTTATTTTTGTAGCTAGGCCTGCTCATGTAGAAGTTGGGGATGTATTTGCTATTTAAATGGAAAATACTATTGTAATGCTTAAAAGCTCTGGTGTGTCTCTGTGTTGTGTAAGCTGTTTCTAATCTGTATTTGAAGTTCTGTGCTGTTCATCTTGAGATCCAGGTCGATGTTAAAACATGTTCCCCATTTACTGCAGAATTTTCCACTTGCTTTCAAAAAAGATCAGCAACAAAGCAGATTAAATGAATCAAAGCCTTCTTGCATATTCCAGCTCTCAGCAAAGCTGAGAACACCCTGTAGGAATCCCTTGGTTTTGGGATGTTTTATTTGGGGAGTTTAATTTAGCTGGATGATGCCATTCACATCAAAATGATGCTTAAGAAGCAAGTGGCTCTAGATGGTAAAACAATATTATGGTGAGCAATGCTATTTGCCACACCCAGCCAAAGCCACATGCTGCCTCTGCAGGTATGTCTGAATTGCCAGCTGAAGCAAGAGCTCAAGAGCTAATTTACATCCATCAAACTCTTGATCCGTGTGTTTTCTAGCTACTCTCTGCTGTAATCTGGCTGCATATCAGCATGAAGTCATCTCAAATGTAACTCAGAGGAGCACAGCTGTCATCACAGGCTGGATTGGGTAGGAAGAGACCTTCAATTTAATCTAGTTCCAAGCCCCTGCCATGGGGAGGGATGCCACTCTCTAGATCAGATTGTTCAGGGTACCATCTAATATGGCCTTGAATACTTCCAGGGATGGGGCACCCACAGCCTCTCAGGACAACATTTCCAGTGCCTCAGCAGTCTCTGAGTAAAGAATTTCTTCCTAACATCTAACCTAAACCTGCCCTCTTTCAATTTAAAATCATTGCCCCTTGTCCTGTCACTATCTGCCCATATAAGAAGTTCCTCTTCCTCCTTTTTATAATCTTCCTTATGGCACTGGAAAGCCACAATAAGGCCTCCCCACAGCCTCCTCTTCTCCAGGCTGGCCAACCCCAGCTCTCTCAGCCTGTCTTCACAAGAGAGGTGCTCCACCATCTTTGTGGTCCTCCTTTGGACCTGCTCTAACAAGTCCATGAGTTTCTGGTGCTGAGGATCCCAGAGCTGGATGCAGCACTCCTGTAGGGGTCTCATGATGGCAAAGTAGAAGGGCTGAATCCCCTCCCTCGACCTTCCACTCTGCTTTTGATGGAGCCCAGGGTGCCATGGGCCTTCTGGGCTGCAAGTACACACTGTTGGCTCGTGCCAGCATCCATAAGAGCCTACAAGTCCTTCTCTTCAAGGCAGCTCTCCACAACTTCTTCTCCCAGTCTGTGCTCGTGTCTGGAACCGCCCTGCCTCAGGTGCAGCACCTTGCACTTGGACTTGTTGAATTTCATGAGGTTCCTGCAGGCCCACTCCCCAAGTGTGTCCAGGTCCCCAGTAATTGCCTCCTGTCCTTAAGGAGTGTCAACTGCACTNGATGGAGCCCAGGGTGCCATGGGCCTTCTGGGCTGCAAGTACACACTGTTGGCTCATGCCCAGCATCCATAAGAGCCCCCAAGTCCTTCTCTTCAAGGCAGCTCTCCACAACTTCTTCTCCCAGTCTGTGCTCGTGTCTGGAACCGCCCTGCCTCAGGTGCAGCACCTTGCACTTGGACTTGTTGAATTTCATGAGGTTCCTGCAGGCCCACTCCCCAAGTGTGTCCAGGTCCCCAGTAATTGCCTCCTGTCCTTAAGGAGTGTCAACTGCACTATTCAGCTTCATGTCATCTGCAAACTTCCTGAGGCACTTGATCTCTCTGGTCAATACTGCATTTCTCTTCTTGGTCATCAGAGAAGATGACAACAGAGCTCTGGGCATGCACACTCAGATGCATATGCTGATTCCTTTTGGTGGTGGAATTGTTGACATGATTTTTAATACTAGATCTGCTAGAGATATGATCATACACAAGATGTGGCAACCTAACCTCTAAACTCAAGCAACACTAAGGGAGAAAAATTGTTTTTCCATTCCTTTTACATGTGAATCCTCAAAAACAATACCTACACCACTTTCTCTGTTTATACATTTTCCCCACAACAGTTTCAGTGTGGAAATGGCTGAGACACAAATGTAATTTCCAGGCAGATCAAAGTATCAGCTTGCCTCCAGCATGGGAGGTCAAACCCAGAAGCCAAGATGCATTCAGCAGGGAGAGCCATGGAAAGGGTTGGCCCTGTCCTCACCTGTGCCCAGGTTGCTGTCACAGATTCCCTGCTGGCAAGGTTTGTGGATGATGTTCAGCTGATGTTTCTATCTTTTAATATGCATGATTATTTTTAAAGGTATGGACAAAGAAACCCTAAATATGATTCCAGATCTCTTGCATATGTTACAGAGAAAAATAAAATTGAAACCAAGTTTCTTATGCTCAGCTGAGTTAGGGTCAGAATCAGACTAGCACTAACAACTTTGAATCCCCAAATACACAAACACAAATTTTGCTCTAGCAGCCATAGAGAAAAAAGGGAGACAAACACACGGTTTAAAATTTGCAGGGAAGCTCTATCTACTTGCACTTGTACACAAATGGGCAAATATTCAGTGACAGAAAAAGGATTTTGTTCTTGTAAGTTGTACTAAATTAGGAAGGTAAATAGTGCAAATAGAGATGATCTGCAAGAACAGACTTTCGCAAACAGACCCAGAGAAATGAGGCAGAGGTCCTCACGAAAAAAATTGCCTTTTTTATTGCTGTTAGGTTTGCGATGGTTTGTTTAGGCTGAGAAATTGCTCAAATATAAAAGGACAGTGTCCTGGTGCAAAACTCCTGGTGTGATTGTGACTCAGTGAAATCAGCTGAACAGGGAGAAAGGACACGAGCCCTCGCAGGGCTGCAATTTCCACTCCAGGTGGAGAGCACTGGCCCCGGCGGGAAGCGCAGCTCCGCAGGGATGCGGTTCGGTGTCTGCGGGACAGGCAGCGCTCGGAGCCGTTCAGCAGCACATCAGCTCTGCCTTTCAGCAGCACACCAGCTCTGCTGAGCAGCAGCACATCAGCTCTGCCGGTCAGCAGCACACCAGCTCTGCCGTTCAGCAGCACACCAGCTCTGCCGAGCAGCAGCACATCAGCTCTGCCGGTCAGCAGCACACCAGCTCTGCCGAGCAGCAGCACATCAGCTCTGCCGAGCAGCAGCACACCAGCTCTGCCATTCTCTCCCCGCCCGGGCTCGGCGCTCCAGCGCGGCGCTTTCGCACGGGGCGCAGCCAAGTTGCCCGCAAAGCCCTGCCTGGGGAGAGGGGCAGGGCTGTGCTCGCGGCTCTGCGGGCTCTCTCTGAGCATCCCCTGCAGGCAGAGTTTGCTCAACTAGTTGAACTGGCTCTTTCTGTCTTGTTTTTTTGGCAAACGAAGAATTTCCTTCCTGATAAAAAAGAACGGCGGGCGCCCCGATTGGGCGTCGTGTTGGAGAGGATGTGACATCAGGCACATCTCTCGCTTCGCTGGATCGCTGGCTGCTGACCAGGACAGCCCGGGAACTGTTTTGTTAAATCCCAACCCAGGTACTCGAGTTTCTGCCGGCACCACGTCCCGGGCTGCGGCAAGGGCTGCTCGACTCATGCGTGTTCCAGAGATCGCTCCGGCCGCTGGGGGCTCACCGGGGACCATGGAATTTGAACTCTGGAAACTAACCACAAAGTGAAAAAACAGCAGTTGGACAGCCAAGGCTGAGATGGATGACAGGAGAACAAATGAAAATGCCAGCAAATTGCAAGGAGTTGGAGACCAGGCATCTGCAGCGTCTCCATCGAACCCGCTGATGAGCGGTAAGTGACACTCCCGCCTCGCCGCGAGCCGCAGCTCTGCCGGAGGCAGCGAAGGGCAGGGGTAGGCGACAGTGCCTGCTGCTCCCTGCGTCCTGCTGCCAGGACAGGTCCGCAGTCGGTCCCACAGAACACCCCCATGCCTTTGTACTTCTGAGGGGATTTTAAAAAGTTATTTCTGTTTGATACTGAAATTTTGGTTGTTTTTCTTGTGTATCATAGAAGATTGTTTGATTTTGTACTGCAGTATGCGCAAGCAGAAACAAATGCAGCACTTGGACTGCAGCACACTGAAAAATAAGTTGCAATGTGGCATGTTTGACTTAAATTAGTGCCAGCAGGAAGGTCAGCACTGGCTTAATTCCTCTTTATCCTTTTTTCTTTTTCTTTTTCTTTTTCTTTTTATTTTTCCTTTTCCTTTTCCTTTTCCTTTTTCTTTTTTTCTTTTTCTTTTTCTTTTTCTTTTTCTTTTTCTTTTTCTTTTTCTTTTTCTTTTTCTTTTTCTTTTTCTTTTTCTTTTTCTTTTTCTTTTTCTTTTTCTTTTTTTCTCTTTCTCTTTTTCTTTTTTGTTTTTGTTTTTCTTTTCGTTTTCTTCTCATTCCCTTCCACCTTACTTTCCTTCTGTTTTTTCTCCTTTCTTTTGATTATTTTAGTTTTTGCTTTTCTTTTTCATCTTCTCTTTTTTCTTCTTCTTCTTTTTCTTTTTCCTTTTTTTTCTTTATCTTTTATCCTTTCTCCTTGCCTTTAAGATGAGCAGACCTAAATGTTGTTTGGGCTGAGCCACCAACCCTACTGGATTCTTCTGCAATGGCATTGTTGTGACCAATGCTGTTGGGGCACATAATAGTGAACATTTTCTCAGACAAATGGCCTCACTCTGGTCATTGCTCTGTGTCTGGCTCAGAGCCATTGAAAATACGACATGGTAAAAAACGACAAGTAATTTAACTTCACATCCTCAGCTGGATGTGTTCCATGTAGCTCTGTTTCTATGAAGTTACTTCTTCATCTAATGGCGAGTGCAGAGGGAATGAGGTAAACTCAGAAAATGTGACTTTACTCTGTCCTCACTCCTCTCCTGGGCTGTTCAGAATGTTTCCATTAATACCAAATGGAAAATTTAGACCACAAAACCACAATGCAAGGCTGATCAGTCTATCTGCAGTGTAGCCTGGCTGTCCTCTTGTGTGTCATGTAAGTACAGCCTGAGGCTGGGGTGAGAGGGAAGGCACAGTGATATTACTAACAGTAGGAATAGAACCAGTCCATACTGAAAACAGGCTCCAGCAAAATGGAGGGCGGAAGGAGGGAATCCCACATGGTAGACTGCTGGACACTGATCGTATGGTCCTTTGAAAATCAGAGTTCAGCCCATTCCTTTCGTGTCTGCCTGTTTCTTAGCAGAGCCAATAAGCTCTGCTGGCAATTTCCAGTGGGAATGTATTTGGCTCAGGCTATGTATATCACAAGCCTTAAGAGACAGCCTTTGCCTATGAAAAACACCATTTGTAATAGTGTTCTATGTAATGCCTTGGGCATTTTTGTCTGCAAATATGAATGCAAGTGCATACCTTCACTGGAAGGACTTCAGAGCCCCTTTCAAGCTGTGCTGTGCGTGAGAGGCATGGAAGGAAACCAGCCTGGGGACAGCCATGGAGGGTGCAATGCCCTCACATGGTCAGGGGTTGGAAAAAGTTGCTTCAGCCATCACCACAAAAACCAGTGCTCTAGAAAGGTCCTGTGAAAGCTGTGTTGTGCACAGGGAGCAGTCAGAATTTGCATGTGTGCATGGTTATTGCTATAAGGCTCCCTCTGTATACAGCACCCTGCCAGTGTCATGGGCCCAAGTGACGGCAATGCAGTCAAGTATGACCAGAGGTTTAATGTAACCTCTGGGCTGGCTGGAGTTTTCTGCAGTGGAAGGGAAGCTAGGTGACCCAATGCCGCTGATAGTGGGATTTGGATGTCTAGATGCTGAACAGTTGGTGTCTGACTCAGCCTCCCTGTGGACTAAGGTGTGGGTACGTTTCAAATTCAGACAAATAATCTTGTTTCTCTGTGAAAGAGTAGTTGTACGTATTTTTGACAATCAGGAATCCTTGTTGCAGTGGTGGTACATACAATGAACACTGTATCCCCCACATACACCAGCCTTGCTACTTCACATGCAGCTCTGGTGGGCAGAGCGTTTTGAGCACGTTCACGAAAGTCACTAGTTCAGGATTTTAAAAGCCCGTGGTCAGCTGGAACTGGCATTTGCTTAGGCCTTAATCAAATATAAGTACAGATCTTTTATATTCTGACAGTGTGCCAAAAGAGGGCAGTGAGACATGGAAATCCACTGCAGCCTTCCTCCTCTTCCAGGCAAGAAACATTAGTTCTAGCCCGGAGTGGGCAGAAAATAGAAATATTGTCATTTGCCAGAAGATGATGATGCCCAGGGTCAAGAAACTGGGGAAATCTGCCTTCTCTTCTAGGGGGCTTGCCTCCCTGGCATTGGTTCAGGGTAGAGGTGTTTGCTGTAGATGGAGATAGGGCAGGAGAGACATCAGCCTGGGGCCTTGCAGTTCATGGCAGCAGATCTGAAATTATGCCATTGCAATTAGTCATTAGTCAGGCCTTTAATACCCCTCTTCCCAAGATATCCAAGACTGGTATGACAGACTCCATAGGACTCCACTTCTACCTAGGATAAAACTCTCAGTTTCTCTCACTTACAGAAGTCCCAGCTAGATCACGTGTTAGCATATACCTCCTTATTTTTCACTGGCATTTATTTTTTATGCTTGTATGGTCAATCTTTTAATTCATTGTTAAGACTTGGAAAATAGCAAGCTAATGGCCAGTCCACAGATGGCTGGTCTGGCTCTTTTTAGAGTTTCAGTAGAAACCTGTCTTTTCTCAAGCAAGGACTGAATGGATAAAATCCCCACATGGATATGCCCCTCTTAGGAACCAGAATTCTGACATGATGATATAACAAGCTGGTAGAATGCACAAATGCCTGGCTATAATTGTGTAGCCAAAAAAAGTTCAAGTTACAGCTCAAAAAACTTGTTCTTCAATCTAGATTTTTAGAATTTCTATAAATATACTTCCCTTACAACTCATGCAACTTAGGCAATGGCATTAGTTTCTAAATGGGGAAAAGCTTTTTACCCTGGAAACACAACCAACAGTAACAGGCAGGATCAGCAGAAACAACAGCACAGTCAGATAAGTATCAATTTGACACACATCACTTAGAGCAAAGCTATTTTAGTCAGTTATTAGAACTGTGCTTTAATAATTGTAGCCTAGTTTGACTATCCTTATGAACCAGAGCCACAACTCCTGGAATTGGCTGTCTGTTTGCTAAAGCCAAAGGATGTTCGTGAACTTAATGAAACTGTGTGACTGTTGTGGGATGCAGCCCATGGAATATAGAAGGAGGCGGGCAGAGCTCAAATAACACTAATTACATTTTTTTTCTTTAAAAGCTAATTCATAGATTGATAGCCTAGTCTGGGTTAGAAGAGGTTAAAAGGTTGTCTAGTCCAACACCTCTGCAATGAGCAGGAACACCTTCCACTCGACCAGGTTGCTCAGAGCCCCGTCCAACCTGACCTTGAATCTTTCCAGGAATGGGACGTCTACCACCTCTCTAGGCAACCTGTCCCATTATTTTGCTACCTCATTTCTATATTTAGTCTAAATATAACTTCTTTTCATTTAAAACATTTACAGTCATCAGCTTATGTTTAAACATTATTTTAAAGAATTATAGTGGCTTATTAGGTTTTTTTGCTGATGGCAGACTTCTTGCTGTTAAGGATTCCATTCCATGCATGTGCTCTATTATAGTTCGTGAGAACCTCAGCAGCTCAGCCAGTGACTCAGTCATTGGAGTTTTCTCTGTAGCTAGTGGAAGGAGAGTGGGACATCTCCAGAGAGCAGTGAAATGTCTTTCCACAGGAAGTTGTGTGAAGTGCCCTCTGTAAAGGCTTCCCTTGCTTCCCAGGGGGACCCTGGGACATTGACATAGAGCAGACACTGGGTTTTGAATGCTGGGATGTAAATGTCTCCCAGAGGGATTATTGCTGTTACTTGGCTCTGAGCCATAAAATCTGTAATACTGAAGATCTCCCTCTATTAATATTGCATGGTATATACGTGCTGTACCTCACTTTGTGGTTTCAACAATGCAGAGAACACAGCTATTACTTAAAATATACCACTCACACCAAACACTGAAAACTGAAACACAGCAGGTAGCACAATTTGTCTCTTTGTACTTTGGTCCCTTTTCTTGCCAAGTGTTGTTGACTCTAGTCCAGCTCTGAGCAGGGGTAAACGACTGATCAGCCAAACCCTCTTCAAAACATATTCCTTTTGAGATAATTGGTAAAATGTAATAAGCTTGTGAAAACAAAGGCACTGGAAATAATTCAAAGAGAGGGACAAGCTCAGCCAGAGCCAGGTGATGTTCTGCAAATCCCTCTCCTGTCCTCTGAAGGGGAGTGCAGCTGCGCAGTGCAAACATGGGATGAGTAAAAAACGCACCCAGAGAGAAAGCGTCTTCTTGTCAGTCTCCCTCACAGCATCTGCTCCAAAGAAATCTTGGCAGCTTAAATAAAATAGAAGAGAGGTCACACAGTTGAAGTAACGTATGCTAGTGAAATAGAGTTTTTAGCCTTTTTCCTGTCTTTGTTTTTGTACAGACTTTGTTTCAGACTGGTCTCCTTTACATGAGGCCTCTATCCATGGGCGTCTGCTTTCTCTGAAGAAACTCATTGAACAGGTACCTCTCTGCTGGGTTCATGTGGTCTCTGCAGGGTTTGTTCAGTGGATGAATTCAGTTTGTTCCTTACTGTGAAACTTCCAGGATGAGAAAATCATGTTAAGCAGGCCGCAGTGAAATCGGCAAGTGACAGACTTTTTTGTTTCTGCAAAAAACAGAAACAGTTCCTTGCCCAGCACAAGCTTTGTGTGCTAATTTGATGATGTATTGAACTATCCTGGGTGGTACTGGTATAGGTAGTGGTACAGTAATAGGACCCTGACCACTGGGATCTCTGGACGGCTGAGGGCAGCTTCTCTGCAGCTCCTGTGCATGCCTGTGAGCAGCTTTTGGTGCCCCAGCTGAGGGCTGGATCTGGACCCAGGCATGGGTCTCATTGAGGCTTCAATTCAGTCACCCAGACATTTGTTTCTGAAGTGCCTGTGCATATCCCAGGGCCCTGATCCCACTCCAGAAGGTCGGGGATACGTATAAATGATTTCTGTACCTCACCACTTCGTTTCTTCAAAATCCTTGGGTTTAACCTGTGAAGTTGATGGAAAGGGAAGGGGCATTGGAGACTCTTGCAGCTTAGTCTTCCAGAGCACCAAGACTGCTAGAAACAAAAGACCTTGTAGAATCAAACCCATGTTTCTAATGCATTTCTTTCCTTCAGTGGGTGCCTTGAGGCAAAGAGCAGAAAATACGTCAAGAGCATTTCAGGATTCGACCCAGTCAAACAACCACAGACTCAGTGGGCAGGAGGTCAGAAGGCTTGAGCAGTGATAGAAGAAGGCAGCAGTCATGACCCTGCCAAGAACTCTAGTAGCAGCTTTCCATCATTTTCTTTTATTTCAGATTTTGCTATCCACAGTGTAGTAGAAATCAAATCATGCTGAGTTCCTAACAGGATGTATTGTCTCATTGGACAGTCCGCTGAGATTTCTCTGGTGGTTTTCAGTTTGTAGAAGGCATGACCTCAGGTGTGCTGTGCCAGTATCCACTCCAGCTGAAACATCACAGCCCCTTCAACCCCTTCATCTGATTACTTTTTGAGATGAGCAGCTCCAGGCAGTTGAGGAAGGTCTGATTACATAAAGCCTTAAAGACAGAAGGGGGTTTTTTTGTTGGTGTTTGTATGGGGGTTTTAGTAGTTGGTTGTAATGATCTTTTCCATTATCTTATCAGGGGAGTGATGTCAATCTTGTTACAGCAGATCAGGTGTCTCCTCTCCATGAGGCCTGCCTAGGGGGTCATGCTGCCTGTGCCAGTGTCCTGTTAAAACATGGTGCTCAGGTGAGTATGTGATGGACAGACCATTGTCTCTGGTGTTGGTATGACCTATTACCACTCTTTAATGCTAAGTGATGTCATGGCAGAATATCTCTGTGATTTGCACTCTGTACTTAGCTCTGCTTAAGGTACTTATGAAATGCACTTCCTAATAAAGCAATCCAAAAAGCGCAGATATAAGCCACAGTTACAGTTGTTCTTTAGATGGGGACGAAATGTTCTCATATCGTACAGGAGCGAGGGGAAGTTCGTCTTGCAAAGGATTTATAATCCTGTGGCAGTTAAGAGTGTGTTATTTTAAGCACACATGAATCTTATTGGTATCAATATGCAGAGTCTTAAGTAGATGCATAGGAATGTTAGGATCAATTGGCAATAAAATGGGAAGAAAATTGAAACAAGATGCAAGTAAAATGGTGAAATGGTGTCTCATGGCCATTACTTTTCAAGCTAACCTCAAAATTATAATGAATAAGAAAATTAATTCATACATATGTTACCTTACCATATATTACCTTTCAGTTTAAAATAAAATAAAAAAAAAAACCAATAAGGAAGGGCTGCACGCTTTCAGCCAAAAATTGACTGTTTCAGGAGAGGGCTATAGGTAGGTGTGTTTAAGCTAAGATAACTGAGAAATGGGCATACTTTCGTCTCGGTAACTCCTGAGAGATCCTGAAGTGGCACTGATGAATTTTTTTCTTCCAGTAGGAGAGACTTGTGGGCAATTTAAAGAAATACTTTTTCTAATGATCATTTTAATGAAAAGTTGTAGTCTTCAGAAGCAGTGGGGAGTTCTGGCATGGAATTACATAAAAAAATATTGAGAACCCTGTTTTCTGCTGAGAAACTGGTTAGCTGTCATCAATTCTGAAATAATGAGAAGACAAAAAAAATTGCCTGACTCTGTTATTTTCCCCCAGGTGAATGGAGTGACTGTTGACTGGCACACACCATTGTTCAACACTTGTGTCAGTGGCAGTGTGGCTTGCTTGAATTTACTGCTGGAGCATGGAGCCAGCCTGCAACCTCCCTGTGACTTGGCATCCCCCATCCATGAAGCTGCTAAGAGAGGTAACCCCACAGGCACCAGCCCTCCTTTCCACATTGCTAGCAGCGTGTTGAAGTGGAAGACAGAGATAAAGAAGATAATTTTCTTGTTTTGGATCTTGTAAAATACCTTGCTAATTGGTGTCATCATGAGGGGTGCAGTTCTTCCCACCCCTACTGCTCACCAAGGGCAGGTCAGCTCAGCTGTCAGATCCTCTGAGTTCACGTGGTGACACCTGGAAGGGGACGCAGTGTCCAATTCAGCTGCCTACAGTGTGGACATTTGAGAGAGACATCTGGCTATCTTCAAAAGGAGTGGAGAGAAACACAGAGTGATTCATCCCATCTTCAATAGACATCTGAAATGAGTCAGATAAAATGCGAGGCTTTCGGCTGTTTTGTTGAACATGGCTTTGCAGCTCCTGTTTTGCTGGCTGGATCCACTGAAGTGGATGAAAGCATTATACTACCACCTCTTGACAAAACACTGAATCTTTGCCAAACTACACTGCTGCAACAGAATTTGCTGAAAAAAAAAAGCCTGATCTCTGTGAGTTGACTCTTCCTTTATCCCTTTTAAGGTCATCTGCAATGCGTCGAACTCCTCGCATCCCGTGGGGTAAATATAGATCACAACATCAAGCACCTGGGTACTCCGCTTTATGTAGCGTGTGAGAACCAGCAACTGAAGTGTGCCAAGAAGCTGCTTGAGTCAGGTAAAAACAAAAATAAAGAATGGTGTACTTTTGTTTCCTGCAACATCTATCTTTGGATTATCTTTGCATCAAATATTTAGAGGTGCTCCTGCTTTGGGACCAGGAGATGCTTCACTCCTAATAGCAGCCCTGGGTTAAATGTGGTAGCAGGGTTATCAGGGTCTTCTTGATGCAGGAATTCAGCTTTACAGCTCCCAACAAAATTATGGGTGATCCTGGATTTCACATGGCTGATTGTGCCTGGAACTAACTATCCTTTCCAGTGTCTGGGCATGTGATGCTGCAGTTATTTGAAGTGGACAAGAAGAAATTTAATTTTTTTTATTTTACTTCTTCTTTACTCAAAACAGTTGGCTAAGCCACTTTTACATAGTATTTCTGCAAACGTGTTTTAATTTCCAATGAGTTCATAAAAAGTTTGAGACATTTCCAACACAGAAGAAGGTTCAGTACTATATACTTTGCATCACACAAACCTAGCTGTAAGTCTAAATGCTTGGATAATTACACAAAACTGTTTCTTGTTATCTACAGTAGTACAGTTCTTCTAGCCAAAGGGGCCGTGTAACCTATAGCAGCCACACAGCTGGTACAAAAATGATGGGCCAACAGAGCTACTTTAGAAAAAACAAGCAAAAATCATATATATCACCTTTTAGGCAGGTCACTGTTTAGTACAATGACCTTTTTTGGGAAGAAGACAAATAAAAATTAATCTAAATATTAAATGTTTGGCAACTATTTTATTTTTTCCGCTGATTTGTTTTTTGCTGCCTCCTATATATGGGAATGTGTACTATAAACAGATTATAAATAGTTTTGAATTAGTTCTGCACCTCACCTTTCTTAGGGAGTTTTAGGAGCCATTAATCCAGGGTAATGAATGGGGGAACTCTCATCAGGGGTGCTTATGTCCTCTTCTACCAAGGACCTCTGGAACTTTTCCGTCCTCACATTTTTTTCCCTAATAGATACTTTGGCATTTGGAAATCCAACCAGCTTAAGCCTCCAGTACAGAGCATGTTGAAATCCTGCGTGTATTTTAAGGGATGGGAAGCAGAGGTGGGCCACAGGTGGAACTACACTTTTGTCCTGCTTCAAGATACCCATGGGCTGGGCTGTGGGTGAAGGACTTCCTCATGCACTGTTCTTCTGGGATCGTTTTCTGAGTCACAACCCCACTGCTTCTCAACCAGTGAGAGTTGTGCTTGTGCAAATTGTAGCACCAAGCCCCAGAGTAAAGGAGTCCACCTCTGGGTGTAGGCTACAGCATTTGTGTGTTATTCAGAGAAATAGCAGCTAGTGCAGTGAATGAAAACAGGCTACTGTATACTGATTGTTCTTTGTCATTATTCTTTGTCTTCTCTTATTGTTCAGGAGCAAATGTGAACAGCGGCAAGGGCCTGGACTCCCCTCTGCACGTGGCTGCCAGGAATTGCAGTGTGGAGCTGGTGAAGCTGCTGATTGACTTTGGAGCAGACATTTGGGTGAAGAATGCTGAAAACAAGAGGCCAGTGGAGTTGGTCCCACCTGGCAGCCCTGTGGGCCAGCTGTTCCTGCAGAGAGAAGGTGCCCCTTAGAGCTTGTTTTAGGGAAACCCCACACAGACTATTGCACAAGGCTATGCTATTCCAGACTGCTAGCACTAGAAAACTGGGAATAACTAAGCTTGCCTCCATTTGCTGACATAGGGACATTGTTCAAGTGCCAGAATACAGTGGTGCACTAACTTTCTAATGGTAAGAAAAATAACCCCTCTTGAACCTCCAGATTTCGAATCTACTGCATCAGGAAACAATTGTATGCAGCTTGCCATATAATGCAAAATAGAGTTTAGAGTGAATAAACAAGCAAAGGACTCGTTAGTAACTAATGGTAGCTTTTTTCATTACCTAAAACATTGAACTTAGTGAGAATCTGTCAGTTCCCTTGTATCAGACAGCAGTAGGCTCAGGAGTGTTCTATAGAATGTGCTGACAAATGCAGGCAGCAAATCACCTCTGCTGGGAATTGAGGCCAGGTAGTGAGGGTGAGGTTTGGGATCTCTGGTTATACAGTATGCTGATGGTCAGGTTTGTCTCAGCACAAATGCATAAATGCAGATTTGCAACGTAAAAATTTTTAATGCATGTAATACTAAAATGAAGTATATCGATGAACTTGGTTTTTAATTCTTTGCCCTTTACTTTTATTCTTGGGCCAAGCTTTTACATAGATGCAAAAGTATCTTTAAAATGAAAGACTAAATAATTCTTTTTTTTGGACGTTAAGGAAAGCCACACAGGAATGAGATAAGGAATTATATGTTTATATTCATTTATACACTAGACTTTCTTTAAAGACCCACGTTATATGCTGAATAATACAGCCGTATCAAGCCATAAGCCTAAACTTCAGGAAGTGTCTATTTTGTACTTGTAAATTAAATAGTTCCAGGTAATTTTATTTTATTTTATTGATTATGAAATCTTTAATGAAGTATGGAGAGAAATGCTGCTTACTATTATTGAGGGAAATTAGAATAAGATCTCTAGTGTCTACTCATTTTTATACTTGTGTTCTTCCTTAGATTTTCTCATTCAGTCAGCAAGCTATACACATTGCTAAATAATCTGGATTTCCATTGTTTTAAACAAACTGGTGATAGTGTGGTCCACACCTGTTACATGTTGACGAGATTGTTGCCTTAGAAAGGTAAAATTGGAATAACAAAGTGATGAATCAGGCCCTGCTTGAAATAATAACATGAAAGTGTCATGGAAACAACAGTGCTGTGCATGCAACATATATTTAGTTTCCCAGCCTAATCTATGGCACACAGAGCAGTGATCTTTTTGAGTTCCAGCCCCTGCTGCATTCGATTCCTGATTGCCTTGGCACTGCATGTGTCCTGTTTATTTGAGATAGAAAAACATTTCAGACACACCCTGTGGAGCTGGCCTGAGAAACGCTGCTCGGGCTGAGCTGACAGCATGGGCAGTGAGGAACTTTTCTAAGTGAAATTCAGCAATCAAAACCAGAAACAATAAATGCCTGAAGGGGTTTTTCCTGCAGAATAGTGTTTTTCTGATGTTCTCCAACATGCCCTTCTCTGAGTGTGGTCATGCCTGTGAACAGCTGATGTCTGGCTTCTTTGGCTGGCTGAATGATTGCAGTGTATGAGAGTGGTGGAAGAGCTGCTCTCCGGCCCTGCTCCCCTGCAAGGCTTCCCTCCCCTACACCCCAGCTGCTGGAGCCCTGCAGCCCATGGCCAGGCAGGCTGCAAGAAGTGTGTTTGGAGGAGAGCTGGTGGCCATGCTGGCCCAGTCGCCCTCCCAGGACCAGCCCAGAGCAGGTGTAGTACATGTGCTGGTTCCCTTCCTAGCAGTTCACCATGCTGCTGGACCACACCCTACCCTGCTTGCATCTCAGGGACAGTCCTAGGTGTGGGTGGGAGAGTTAGTGCATGCTCCAAAAATGTAATGTGTTTTCGAAGAGTGTGCTTGTGTCTGGTAAATATTTTCCAGTGTAGTGTCACTGCTTGTGTTTTGATAAGCCTTTGTGTTTCGGGTTTGGTTGTTTTTTTCATTTAATGGAAGCGGTTTTTTTCAAACGAGACGCTTGCAGGCAGAGCATTTATCTATGGGATCAGAGTCAAGCGCAAGTGCAGTGTGATACTGCAATAATTTAACTACTTGCCTCGTTTTGTACCCAAGAACAGGGTAACAACTCATGTGCTGACTCCTAGCAGAAGGGTGCAGCCCTTTGCATGGCCCTTGCAATAGCACAGCAGTTTTCAGCCTTGCAGAGCTGCTGGAAATGTGGCGTCCTGCACGAATTTCAAAAGCTGACCAGAGCTGCCACCTCACCACATTTTTGTTGTGGCCTCCCTTCCTTCCCTCTGTTCTGCACCTAAACTGTCCCCTCCCAGCTCGTTCACCTCCCTGCCTCTTTCTGCAGTGTCTCTTCTCACATCCTTCCCATTCCCTGCATCCAACCCCATCATCAGTGCCCACCCTCTTACCTGCCCTCCCACAGCCCCTGCCACTTTACACACTTATTGCCCCTGTGCAAACAGTGCTCTGGAGGGTTGAACACTGAAAGGTGCCACAGGTAAAACTTCACATAGGATCTTCCTCTTCCTGAAAAGGATAAGTGACCCAAACCAGTGTATAATGCTATTATACTTAGAATTTTTGTAAAGTGATAAAGATTCTTCAACAGGGCTCCCATCTATCAACATGGGACTGGTTAACCTGGAAGGTTTAAATAAAGAACTGTACAGTGTTTCTTTTGCTTTGTTTTCATCACTGTTATGAAATATGCCTTAAGAAAGCAGTGGACCGAAAACTTTGATCTCACTGGGGGAGTGAGAGGAGGGAAGGGCTTTTAAAGTAGCATCAATCATCTCTTCTCAGACAATGCAAACATTTGTGCAGCTTAAAAGGGAAAGACTGATGCTGATGATGCCAGCTGAGTAATGACAGAGTGACTGGGCATGGACTGGACTGCAGGTGGGCAGGTGTCCTTTGGGGGATGCAGGCTTGACTTTTCACTGCTGAGAGTGAAAAGCTGGTGAGAGGTGGGTTGCAGGAGGTGAGGGGAGCAGTGATGCACAGCTGATGTTTCAGGTTTATAGTTTTGGCATTACAAAGCCACGTGGGTAACCTCTTCCCTGGATCTCTCTCCAGGGCCGTTGTCCTTGATGCAGTTGTGCCGCCTGTGCATCAGGAGGTGCTTTGGATACAAGCAGCACCAAAAAATAACTGGACTTCTCCTCCCAGACGAGCTGAAACATTTCCTTCTCCACATTTGAGCCTTTTCAGGTTCAAAATGGTGCCTTTAATAACACAGCAAGGTTTGTTGACTCTTTTTACATCACTAGTGTTGCCAGTGTTTGCAATGGTAATTTATGGTGAATTTGGTCTCTAGCAAAGCCCAGGTCTAGGAATTACGGGACTGACCAACTTGCTCAGTCCTCACTGCCATCGCCCCCACAAAATCCATTTGCAAAGAAACAATCCTGTGTGGTTGCATGGTGAAGCTTGGAAATGTGATGTGAGAACCCCCTTGAAAGCACAGAAAATTAGCATAACATTTTAAAATAGATCTCTTGACTCTCTGGCACAGTTTCAGAGGTCTTGTGGTTGACAACCCCTTACAAAGAAAACACATATCCCAGCCCAGCACTAACAGCATTTCATGTAAACATTAGCACACCAGGGAGAGCTGCAGAGAGCTTCCTCTGTGAGCAGTGCTCATGTGCCTGTCATCTGTGAGGGGTGAGGGCTGTGCCCACAGACCACAGGTAAGGAGAGGGAAGCCAACTGAACCCACCTGCCAAGCAAGGCAGAAGTTATTTATTTTCTAAGGGTATCACACTGCAGATAGATAAGCACCAACCAACAATCATCTGCATTTAGGCCAGCCTCTGAAACAAGCGTTTCTGCCATGACAGCAAGTAGGTCACTGCTAATGGCAGCTCCCTACAGTGCAATAATAGTGGGGCAAAAGTTTTTAATCATCCATTAAAATCAATTACCCCTGATACTTTGAGACATAGAGGAGCTACACTTCAAAACTACATATTTTCTCCTTGTAGCATGTTATTTTTCAAGGACACAGGCTAACAGGCTATCAGTAGCAGGCATTGAGTGCTCCCCGTTTCTGCCCTGAAAATTAGGTGGTATTTCCTAAGCACTTTTTGGCATGCATCAGAAAAACAACAGATTCTACACCCTCTCTCCACCCAAGAAAAAGTAAGGAGTGAGATAATATTTTTTTCTTGGAGGGTTGCTATCTCATTCATAGCATTTTCCATGGGAGTGGTAATAATAATGCCTCTAATGCATGGTCATAAAACAAACAACAGAATCACAGTCCATTCCAAATTAAAAAAAATAGTGGGCAATTTCTGCCCCCTGCTCAGTTGCTGAGCAGTTGACTCAGTGTATGACATATGTGGTTCTTATTCCACTGAGGTCATAACAACAAATATTTCCTCGAGCTAAACTTTAACACTGGGCATTTTTCTTTCCCTTTCAGAAATGGGTTCTGCTGCCACAAACCGAAGTGCAGTTGTGACCACTTGGGTGCTCCCCTAGGGATATCAGCTGCCTGATACATGTGGAAGCAAGGATGCTGAGACTCCAGCTCTTCTTCCTGTCAGACTGTTTCCTCTTGAGTTCTAAACCAAAGTGCACCTCCATCACCTGGGAGCAGCAGCATGCCCAGCTCCCTGAGGGGCTGCCATGTCACTCCTGAGCTGAAGGGGCAGCCATGCTCTTGGATGCTTGTGGAGATCCTTTTCTGCTTTGCTGTGGAGACTCTGTAAGAGTGGGCTGGGAGTGCAAAAACTGCTGGCATCACTAACACCAGCAATGAGAGATACAGAGTCCTCCTCTCAGAAGTGGAGAGACTGGCAGCCTTAGAATATATGAAAGCTCTTTTTGGTGTTCACCAGTGTGCCAGTGTGTGCAGCGCCAGCCTTCCCTCTGCATGTGGGAAGTTAAAGAGGAGAGATCAAAAACTACCTGGATGCTGGCATTTGATGTAAATCACAATTCAAATCCTTGTCTGCACAACATGACTGCTGGCTGTAGGTATCCAGTGTGATGGCTGGATTCCTTCATGCTGACCAAACACAGCACAGTTCTGTTGGGGTTGTGGGATGCTAAATCATGCCCTAATGGGACAAAATGACAAACACAGTAAGGTCTGTAACTCCTCTGGTGATAGAGACATATGGAAATGTGTCACTTATCCAACTCAATTCATCACACAAATTTGAGCCATGTAAAAATTAACTGGCTGGTTTAAGATGGCCTTCTATATGGTTCCCCTCATGCCCAGGAAGAAATTAGACATCTGCCTTCACAGAGGTTGAATAAAAGCAGGTATCTGGGGTGGGAAAGGTATATCCTTCCAAAATCAGTGTCTTGGTTAAGCTGAATCTGCATTGAATAGGCAAGGAACAGACAATGAACCTAGTGCTTAACTTTTGGAGGTTGAAGTGTGAATAATCCTGGCTTTGGTGACACAGGGGAAAGCTGGAGATCCATCTTACTACGTTCTAGATGATGAAGAAACATCTTTGTATGTACTAATTTTACTTTTGCCTTTAGGCGTTATATTTTGTAACTTCAGCCAATGGGTTTATAGGACTAATGCTAATACCAGGAGGAGATTGCTCTGAGAACCAGGTGAGGGTGTTTCTCCCAGTTTGCTTTTCTTATGAAAATTTCATGGTGTGACTGTTTACTTGAATTCCTCTGCCCAAGTGTAACTAGGATGAATTCTGTATGCTCAGTTTGTATAATCTCAGTGTGTTTACTTATTTATTTTCATAAAAAATGTGATCAACACTGGTGAATTACAGCTTTCTGCATCAACACTTACCCAGTTATAAGCTGTAAAAGTTGTACAAGATGCAAACTGAATAAGCTCATTATAGGTGGGGTTTGGATTTTTTTCTATTTTTGAAACCATTCAAAATGTAATGCAGGACTTAAATGATTGTCAGGAATATATTTTATCAGATTCTTTCCTATTTTTATGTTGACAATTTAATGGTAGTTAAGCCATGGTTTTGTAGGATATTTTCTCAGAAATAAATAGTTTATACTCTTTTGCTTGTTAGTTTTTCATTTATTTTTAAAATGACAGCCCTAATTCTGTGGATTGTCCGATACTACGGAGTTTTGAATTCTAATTGCTTGCAATCCCACCTGCAGGTAGGTAGTGAACAGAATATTTCCTTCAAATATAACTGTAGTAAAGATGAGACTGAAATGCAAATACTGTTCAAATCTTGCCTTTTGTTGATGTTTTAATGTAGAGCCATACTCCTGAAATTCCTTCTTTGCTCACTTGAGTGTTAGTGAAAAGGAGATAGAGATTCCACAAAGTAGGAAAAGATGTAAATTAAGATGGTCACTGTCTTCAGCTTGGTTTTGGTGTTTTTTTAACTTTTGCATAAGTTGATTTGCAGGAGTCTGTTTCTCCTGCCAACTCAGCAAAAGGCACATGCAATGTTCTGATGCTATTGTGTGCTCCTACACAGCAGGAACCCTTCAATGGAAGTGAGATTGTGGCAGTCCCTGTGTGGTCAGGAGTCCAGCAGGTGTCTGTCAGTGCCACTGGGTTGGGCTGGGGAGGTGTGGAAGGACAGTCATTCCCTCTCCATTGGACGTGCCTCTGGGAGTCCCTGCCCACAGAGACCAGCTCAAAGAGCAAGGGCTGTGCCAGCAAATTGCTTTACAAGATGTTGTTCCTGCTGGATACAGAGCTGCTTATTGAAACTGTGGAGCTAAACACTTCAATGAAATAAAACAATGGATTTAAGTGAGAAAATGGTCTTCAGTGTTATGGAAATATGTCTGATGCAATAAATCTTTGCAGTTGTGAGGTGGGCTCAGGCACATCCCAGGACACAGTTCTTCTTTCTGCAGTTGTGTGCAAAGGTCCACAGCTGTCTTGTCCATTTCTTGTTGTTTTATATTTTCTCTTAACTGGAAACCACAGACATGCAAATCTAGTAAATGTAACACAAAGCTTTGGAGCATATGCAGAGAATGTCCTCTTGACTGTCCACTGACATGAATTCTTCTCAGGATGACTAAGAAGGAAATAAATTTTACTTTAGTAGCTTAACAAAATGGGACAGACTGGCTGCAAAATGGCAGGTTAGTGGTGAAAACGAGAGCACTTCTATGCCTAATATGGGATATTCCCAATTCCCATCAGACTCATGTTCTTGAGAATCATGGGTCTGAGACATGATGCTCCTGAATCCACTTTTTCTTGCTTAATAAATGCACTGTATTTGTCAAAATGGAGACTGCCTTGCTCTGCAGTTCCAGCCTGAATCTTGCACACTTTGGATAAAAATTCCCAGGAGTTATTTCTATGCACATTAAGCAATTATTTGTCATTCCTTGACACACTGCTCTGCTCACTGCTCCGAGGGATACTCACTTTCATGCACCAGGCAACATCTGATGCAAAACTACTCTCTAGGATGCCTGGGGGAGTCCACTTTTCTTTAAAATGACAGCAGTGAACTATTGCTGGGAAGAGAAATGTTTCAAATTCTCATATCCTCATTCAACACAGTAACCCTTACTCCAGCCCTACCTCAGTGCTGGAGAATACCTGGCTCATGTCACCATGCAACAAGGTCTTGTCTCTTTTCTATGCCAGGTGAAGCCCTTCCTTTCTAAACTACTTCCCTTTGCACTTTTGAAGGTCTTGAAACCCAGTAATTATCACTGATTCAAGTGACACAGCACTAGATTCATGGCTTTAGTGACTGTGAAGTAAAATTGAGTTTGTAATCTGTCAGCTGTCTCACTTCACGAATTAAACTGTGGAGTCTCTGCCGAGTCTACGGCTTTTGAAATCCCTGGAGCTTTTCTTTCTGTGGTTTGTAAAATGCAGCAGTAGCAGCGAAAGCAGCTCTTTGTCTCATGAAAGCACTGACTCTGAATCACAGAGGTTCACACAGACCTTGGAAAGATGTTATGAACAGGACAAGTATAGGCTTGTCTCTTTGTCATCGAGACTGCACTTTTTATTACCTTATTTTGAGGAAAGGGAGTTGCGGTTTTTTTTCTCTGATTAAATAATTGTGCCAAAACAGGAACAATTGGTGCCAGGAATTTCTGCATGGGGCAAAGCTCCTGGCAGCTGCTTTGCTCTCCCCAGGCCTCTCTGAAGGACCATCATACCTGTGCTTGACTCAACTTTTTCACCCTCCAGCTGAGCAAACAAACTCTTTGTCCCTTCCAACTGTTTATATATCATTTTTCCTGTAAGTTGGTAGGCAGAATCTCTGCTTTTCCAAGTCTCTTCAATGAGGACTATGGACATCCCTTTCTGAAATAATTCCATCCATACCCATCAGTTCAGAATAGTTCACTGGTGTATTTCTGCCCCTCAGATAATCAGAGTGGTGAGTACAAGGTACGAGCACATCCCGACTTCACTGGGATTATTTCTATTCACTTGTCCCATGGAAAAGATGGAGCACTGCCCAGGTTCTAGAAGTACAGCTCAGTCTCTTTGTTCACTGACCACTGGAAGGGGGAGGTTTTGTCTGCAGCTCCCAGTCATTTTTTCAGCCAGCCAAAAAACCCTAAACAAAACCTTTCCCTCATAGAGTAAAAGGTAAGAAGTAGCTTTTTCTCTCTTTCAAGCTATAATTACTTTTATTATTTCTCAGACTAGAAAACTAACAAACACCACCCCAAACAGTTCAATCCAAGCCAAGGAAATTGCTCATTTTTCTTGCAGGAACAGAAGAAAACACATGAAAAACATTATCTACCAGTTGGGCTATTGGGACATATTCTTTAGACATTATGGAAGCAAGTTCAGATTACCTCCTAGAATTCAATAAATTCATTCTCTACCTTTGCTATCCCTGGTGCTTTGGAGACAGATCCTTCTTGGTTTTGGTGAATCTAAGCCTTCCTCCCAACCAATTTATCGAGCAAGACTGTATGACTTCAGTTCACTAATATTTTCTCACTGATTGTGCCTCAGTACATAAGAGCAGAAGACCAGACATTTGGATTAGGGCATCCCTGCGGCAGGGACTGGAGCCACGGGTGACTGAAATGGGGTCATGGGACAGGGGCAAGGGGAGCCCCAGGAGGCTGCCATGGGGCAGTAAGTGCTGGTGGTGCCCTCAGGGTCTGGACATCTGACTAGCCGTGCAAATTCTCAGCATCCACGGCATCCATGAGCATGGAAAGAGATCTGTTAATCCATTTTAATGCACCACATAATTTTTTGTATGCCTAATCCCCTCCCTCTTTGTCCTACAAGAATTTTCAGTTAATTTTACCTGAGAAAACAAAGAATTGTTTCTTAAGCTCTCCTCATTACTCCCTAGATAGTCCTCTCTCTCACCCCTCCCTCTTAGCCTCTCTTGCTCCCAGGCCAGGCTCCCAGCCTCTTCAGCAACTCCATGGACAGAGATCCACGATACTGTGATTCTGTCTGTAAAACACACATCCCCCTCAAAAAAAAAAAAAAAAAAA
>VZRR01013570.1:0-61286 GCA_013398015.1 Oreocharis arfaki | reverse complement strand
AAAACCAAACCAAACTAAACCAAACCAAACCAAAAAAAGCCAGAGCCCAGATCTACCTAATGCTTCCTGGCTTCTTTCTCTGAATGCCCTTTACTTTTTTTGAGATATTTATCTGTTCTTGGCTCATGTATTCAGACATCTGAGTCCAAAAGAAATACCTAATGCAAACACCCTCAGCTCAGTTCCTGAAGGGGTTTTGCATATGCTCTCTGCTTTCAGTTATCTCATTCCACAACAATTGTCGCAGTTGTTTTGAATGCTTATCCTGGGTTAAAGGGGGACTGCTACGTGCAAATCTCCAACAAAGGACATCGCACAGAGATCTCTTCTTTTCCTGAGATCTGAAAAGAGGGTTATGCCTGATCCCTGGGCACAATCTGGGCTTTTTGTCTGGTATTCCGTGTGCCTGGACACTTGAGCAGAGAAGTGGACAGGCAAGGCATTTCTATCCCATTAAGCACGACAATGAAAAAGCCCCCAAACCCTATGAACCAGGACTGAAATACAGAACACCGAGAGACACGCGGGACAGGAATAACTGCACACATTTCTGGCTCAGAAGACTGCGATCGGGATCTGCTCCCTCACCCCTGCCACAGCAGCTCCCTCCCCAGCGCTGGCTGCTGCTGCCCCAGGCACAGGAGCCCTTCTGGAGGAGGAAGGCAAGAGGCACAAAAGGGGCTGCCGTGGAGACTGTCAGCCCCAAAGTCTTTGCTCACTCCGGCAGTGCCAGGTTTAGCCAGCAGATGGTATCGCTGGCACACGTCTCTGCAGGAAAGTTTCGCGAGAGGAATAATCAGTGAAAACATCGAGCAAGAAAAGACGTGGTGCTGGGAGTGAATGAAAACTCATGCTCACACGGACCAGGGAATCTCCCATCATTGCCATTTCCGTCTCAGAGTGGTGCAACTTTTCTTTTTTACTGTCCTGCTTACTGCCCAACCTTTCTACATCGATTGTCTGAAAGTGGCAGGATGCATAAAATGCTCAGGGTTTGTCTTAACTGATAGAATAACTGTACTTAGTGCTTGACTTCCTTTTTTTTTTTTTTGTGAAATCTAATATTTTTACCATTCATACATACTGTGAAGAAGCCACTGGAGAAGTCTGAAAAAAATGAACATAAGCGCTCTCAGTCCCTGGTTGTCAATGACCTGTAATTAGACGTATCCTGCAGCACTCCTGGTCTTTGAAGGGTCTGCTTAGTTTTTTACATAGCAGCTTGCTTAATGTGTTTTTCTTCTAGCCTCCATTATCACTCGACAGAAAAAAGATCAGTTCCAGAAAATGGAACATCCGTACCTACTGAAATTATGTATTATTAACCAATTAGAAACCTGTCTCGGCTTTCAGAATGAGTGCTTACTGGTGTATAATGCCTTTCAAAACCCCTTCTCTTTTCTAGGGAAATAATTACTGTTGCTGGCTTCCTAATTTCACAGGCTGGCTGTTATCACTTTCTAGACAGCAGCTCTAAGCAAGAGTCCTTCCCATAATTTATTTTGGGTGAGAGTGATCCCAGGAGTCTTCTCCTAAAAATCATGTAACACAGAACTTTACAAAGCCATTTGGTGTCACAGCCAGGACTTGTCATGTCTGTGCTCCATGCTGTGCAGTGACTGATTTCAGGGAAATGTCTTATTTCCATGTCCTCTCTAAAATGTTTTGTTTATCCCACTTCCCACAGTCTACAGCCCAGGAGATGCATGCATTGCACATGATGATGTAATTCAGCTCCATGTCATAGAAGTGAATGCCTTCACATACCGACTGCACGTAGGCTAGGCCTCTTAAGTGTAATATATGCTGTGAGTTATCATGGCAGACTTTCACTCATCCTTCCAGATAAGGTAATTTACTAGGACATCCAAGTGACTGCCTGGAGATGTGCATTTGCCTTTGCACAAATGGAGGCAGCTACTTTGACAGTGCTCTCATTTCTTTGAATCTTCTACAGGACCTGCCTAGAAAATTGTAAACATCAGTGAGTAAAACCTCAGGGGGTGGGAATGGCATCACAAACTTGATGTGTTTGTGCTACTTCTGTTGAGCAAATTGCAGCTAGTGAGTGTGAATATATAGGGTGCACATCTCCTTCACCCATCTCTTCTGGCTCCACAAAAGCCATGAAGAAAGGAGACTGGCTCTCTGCTTTGCTCTCTACCACCTGAATGCCTCTGTAATGCCTCTGTGAGAGGGGAATGATGCAAGCTATGCACTACAAAGATCTAAGCACTGGAGAGCTACTGGTTCATTTGATGTGGGTCTCATCTTAAAGTGATGCATATTTTAATGCAAAACTCCAGCTATGGTCATCTTGAGACTGCTGTTTCTTCAGCGGACCTGTATTTTGTGTGCTGGTTGGAAATGCAGTGCATGAGGTGTGGAAAACTCACTTCATATCACACATCAGCCTTTGAAGGCATTTTAGCTGACAGTAAAAATCAAGTGGCTTAACTACTATTTTGGCCTTTACAGACTTCTGTTAAAGTGCAGATATTCAAATATAACCAGAGGAAAAAAAGAAGATTTCTTGGTGGAGTTTTGTACAAATTGCCTCTGTTCTCATCTCTGATAATTTTAAGCAATTTTCTCTCTAAGATCCCATTGTTCCTTTCACTAACGCACTTATTGACTCATATCTACGGAAGCACCTTGCCTCCTGGCTTCTTTTGCTGGCTCATTACTTGTATTTATTGCTGCATTTCTCTGAAGCAATTTCATTAAATTCTGCTTTATGGTTTTCACAAAAATCTGCTGTTAGTATACAGTGCCCTTTCATGTTCATAGGAAGTGCAAGTTCATTCTATCTTCTGAATTTTATTAATCTCCTTCAATCATTTAAAAATGAAAAAAAAAATACCCCAAACCAAAACCCAAAACAGTTAAGTTACTGCAGGATTTTGCCTCTTTCCATTAACAGCAAAATAAAGCTAATTTCCTGCAGCTTTCTGCTTTGAGCTATAAAGCTTTGGTGTAGATTACTTTTTTGAGAGCTATTATGATTGTCCACAGGCAGAACAAGTTCAGTGAAATATCAGCTTCTGAATCTCCAAAGAAACATTCATTGGGGAAAAACTTGGAGCTCTTTGTCTGCAGCATTTTGTAGTTACCTAAGAGGCATTTATGTAACCTTCATCTCATGAAGGGTGACCGCTAGCATTAGCATTTTTAAAGTGCCACAATTATGAGGCATGAATGTGAAAATTGTTGAGGGAATTTGAAAACTATTTTGAAAGCAAAAGGCAGAGTAAAAAAAACCAACCTAAAAATAAAAATAAAAAAAAACCTACACAAATCTGAGAATTATACATTGGTTCAAAGGTACTTTTACATCCACATCTAGGACAAAAAAAACCCCAAAATAGACACCTGTAAGTTTTGATAGCAATTCTTGTTGTTCCGAATGACACTGTCACAAAACTTCCCTTGACAACCAGATCCTCAAAGCTATTCAAATGCCACAGTACAGAAATTTTGTTCAGGCCAGAGTGTGAGGGAGAGGCCCTATGGTCTCATGGGTGGCCATCCCTTAGTCTACATGTACACTACCTTATGAAATCCTGTTGCATTTTCAAACACATCTCTTTATTTTGTTTCAAAGAAATCCCCACATTCCTCCTACTCCACAGTGCAAGGTGTACAAGTGTACCCTCCATGTCCCTGGTAGTTCCTGGATGCCCCACAGCCAGCTTCCCAGGCTACAGGGGATGTCCTTCCTCCAATGTGTGGATGACCTGAGGGTTTATAGTCACATACATGCACTTGCATGGCAGCATCTCAAACACGGTGCACGATGAAACTGGAACGAAGGATTCCCTGCAGGTGTTTTGTAACTGCTAAAAATAAGCCCATGGTTGATCTGGCTTCACTGAGGCTGAACAACATCTGGGTGCCACAGCACAACCTGGTTTCTGCTCCACACATTGCCAACATCAGGGACCAGACTAGAGATTACTTTTTCTTCCTTCAGACTGCTGGGACTGGACATCTTTTTTATAACGAGGAAGGGGGTTAAAAAGTGAAGGTAGTATTTACCTGAAACTCACCAACCAAAGAGGCAGAATGATGATTTGTGTACACATGGAACAGCAGGATTGTCGGATGGTCAAACTGTAGACGTTACTCCAGCAACACTGAGAGTATTAGGGTGTTGTTTGTTGCAGTGGCAACAGTTGTTCACAGCCCTTACCTATCTAAACAGTCCAAATTTTTTGTAAGCTTATTTATCCACTAAGTGGGTGGGCAAGGAAAGGGTGTCAGAGTGCTGTTAAAGAAATCAGAACAATTTGTCAGTTTTGTTTCATCAAGCATTGGATATCATGCTTCTCCCAGAGAAAAGAAGTGAAAACATGTAGGCTGTCCTGGAGAAGGGTGTCTTGCACGGCCTTTATCAACTGCTCTGTACATACTGCCAGGCAAGATACATAAACACGGCATTCAAAAAGAAGCAGCCACACTGGAAGCATTTTCTTTACATCCAGCTTGATTATCAATAACTTTCTCACAGTTACAACTGAAATGAAAACCAGCTTCATATTAAGCATCTACAGTGTTATGTAACTTTTAATAGTTGTGGAAGAAAATTATACCATTAACCTCAAATGGGTATCCAAAATCAGGAATCTTGCTGTGACTCTGCTCCCTGGTTGTACAGCAGAGACTCTGCTGAGGAGCTCCAACAATGTATTGACTAATGTTTGTGTCACAGCAGTGATCAGCCCTAAAGAAAAGCGCTGGATGAAATGAATAACCTTATCACCAGGACATGGCTTGAATGGCCCATGATGAATGAGGCAGAGTGCCAGCATGCTGAGCAATAAGAGGGAACCACATTACCCCACACATGTCTGCAGTGACAGTGCAGGATCTAGGGGAAGAACAGCTATCCTATAGCTAAAGACCACAGCTGGATTCAGAGGTCTAAGGACACTGAACCGATGCCAAAGGGACAGCATTATCCCTAGCACTGCCCAGCTTTATAGGGATTCATCATGAAGCTTTAGTTGTTGTGATTATAATTAATTTATATGGGTTAGTAATAAATTAAAAAGGAGAAAAAAAAGAAGAAATTATTTCAAATCATTTCTCTTGTTTCATGTATGTTTAAAAAGAAAAAGGCTTAAAGGAAAGAATAGAGGTCATGAAATACCAGTGCTGCCTTTCACAGTGGTATTCAGGTTAAGCCCAGTAAACTTCCCATCCCTAACATCCAAAGCTCTCATCCAGTTATGTCTCCTAGAACTTGGTCCTTTCCTGAGGAAGACCAGCCCTGAGGGTAACTGGCTCCCAGTGCCTTCCTGGCTGGGTGGGTTGATCTGAGTGCTTGCCACAGCTCCTCACAGAGAAGGGCAGGAGAACCTCCATATGTCTGTTTAATGTTCCACAGTCCCTCCTTTTCTTTATCCTTGGCTCGTCTCTCATCTTCTCTGTTGTTCTGTCACCTGAGATATCCCAAGGATGTGCACACTCCATGCAGTCCATGACATCTGAAATAGATGAAAACATACGGCATTTTTCAGACGCTATTTATTTTAACAGTTAACAATGAAGTAATTCACAATAACTTTGTGATGACTGTTGCAAAGACTAACTGATTTTCTAAATCTTTAGAAGCATTACTCGGGTTTCTGCATTCTGTCACTTTGCTGAGCTGTCAGGAAGGAGTGACAGATGGTCTGTAAACCCAGCAAGTCTGTTGTACAGCACAACTTCCCATGCAGGTAAGCTTTGAAAGAATTTAGTCCAAAAGCCTGCAAACCTTTTCAGAGCTTTCCTTTTATTGTTCTCCTTGGATGACATGAAAAAAAAAAAAGGGCTAAGGTGATTTCAGTACTCAGAGACATTAATGTCCTCATGCCAGGGGGGCAGATCACCTCTACCTTAATAGGGTGGAATAGTCATCATAAGAAGCTTTAAGACTTCTATCAAGGATAGATTGAATTCATTTAACTGGAGAATTGCTGACGCTGCATCTATCTTCAAAAAGCAGAAAAGTGTGATCTGGGCAACAAAGAACTGACATGCCCTTCTTCCTCCAAACAACAGTCCTTGATATTACCTGAAATTCCATAGGGAGATGCTTTAGTGCTTGAGGAGGTAGAACATAAAAGCATATTGATTATCTCAGTAGCCCTGTGACCATGTTTTTCTTCTACCATGGCTTCCTGTTCCTGGCAACAAGGTGACATCGTCACTGTTGGGAAGTTTGGGCTCCCTGAGCAGTTTGAGATCTGAGTCATCCTGTGGGATGAAGAGCTTGCTGAGTAACATCTTGTCTGAAGGGCATCCTTTGTAGGAAAAGGACTGTGATTGTGTAAGGTGTCCAGTCATGCAAGAGACTCTCGAAGGTGGCATCCCCAAAGACAAATTGTGAGTCACACTGGTTCCTTTGCTGACACCAGTATCATAACCATATCACTTTGGAAATATGATCTGTTGTTTAGGTAAGTGTGATGCATGGGATTGTTCAAAAAGGTGGGATGATTTTTTTCTTTCTCTTCCGGTGGGACATACATTAGATAATGCCAACTAAGGCAAAGGCAGAAGGGAATTTCCAAAATTTGCACTTGTTAATAGCAGTCCTCAAAGGTTTCCATTACAATTAATCAGGAAACGTGAAATACTTGTGGTATAGAACGCCCTGCAATGCCTGCACATCTGACTTTTTTTGAATTCTCTGCTTTTGGGAAAACAGATTGGTCCATATATATGCTGGTCCATAATTCACTCTGCAACAGTGGCAATAAGTAGGCATAATACCAAAATAACCCCAAGAATTGTACATTGAGACTTCAAGATCAAGTTTCTCTTTGTAAAATAGGAAATAAAAGGTTTTAGATTAAAAAAATACATAGAGTCAGAATTGCTTCTTAACAGTCTATTTCTCTTGGTGCTCATTTTCTCTCCTACTCTCAGGATACTTCCTGGCCAAAAGAGGTTTAGTACCAATGACAAGGGCTTCTCTTCTGAATGATGCTCTCAGTTCTCATTATAGGGTTTCCTTCAGGACAGCCACCTCAGGATTTTTTCTCCATTTTATTATTCACATTTGGAATATGAATGCAAATACATTTGGTGGCTCTGCTGGGAGGCTTGGATTTTGGGTTCTTCACCCAAAGATTTTAGGTTCATCCCCAAAAGAGCACTGTGTATCTGGACTGTGAAAATAATGTGAAGTCTCTTTTCTGTAGTTTATGGCGGGATGTGATGCTGATGAGCTCACACCGAATGTTATACAGGCTGCTGGTTATAAATGTCTTCAAGTAATCTTACAGTTTCTGATATGTCATTAGATTTCTACACAGAATGCAACCAGGCATTAATGACAGATTATTAATTACCCTGACTGAGCCCCTCTATAGTAGGACAAGAATACTCTGCTTTCGACAACTGTTTCGCGGGATCCTGTGTCTTGCCAGCATATTTGCTTTAATATTGAGCCTCCAAAATCCAGTTTCTCATCTGAGAATAAGACAAAGGTCTCAAAATCCAGAGTATCTGAGGCTAAAGAATTATGGGAAAACAGGGTTACCCTGAAATACGCTGCAGAGGTGCCCATTCAAGCAATGCTTGCTCTTTTTGATCCCTTGGTCTGTCTATTCATTTCCAGGCTCTTCACTTGCATGGCCAGGTTAATATTCTTGAAAGAAGCACCTGTATCCCACTGCTGTGGAGATATTTGTCCTTGAAGTCCTGAAAACAAGGAGGACTAAATTACTTTTCTGTACCTTCCAAGTACTTTTCTCAAAATGGAAGCTAGATGGATACTATCTTTACAAGAAACCTTCCTGCTGGAACATAAGTAGTAGCAAGATGGAAAAACAACGTCAGAAATACAAATTTTAGTACTTTATACTGTGTGGAAGTCCTGGTACAGGCTTCTCAGAGACGTTTTAGAGCCTCCACCCTTGGAGATATTTGAAAGCTGTCTGTACACAGCCCTGGGATCCAGGTCTAGGTGGTTCTGCTTGAGCAGACACGTTGGGCCAGATGACCTCAGACGTCCTTCATCCTGCTGTTCTGTTCAGGGCTTGGCCATGCCTGAAACAGACCAAGTCTCCCTGTTAGACTCTCACACTGATCTCCTGAGCCTCAGGTCCAAGTTTTCCAGTGCGTCCTCTCCTCCTGGCCTTGTTTAACTCTGTACCAATATCTAATATTTGTGGGAGGTGGCTGCAGATGAGCACCCTAATCACTAAACTGTTGACCATGAGGAGGTCAATCATACACCTTCTCCAGCAGTGTCTGAGCGGAAACTCCAACCTACCAAACACAGCTGATGCACTTTTGTGAGGAATCCTGCCTTTTGCCTTTCATAAGAAAAACTCTCAGTAAACTCTACTCCTAAATAGTTTATAGGTGTCATTTATCATGGCTTTTATCCTTATTTTTGAAGATTATTCTGAGAATCAACAGACCTCAGTATTCGGAAAACTTCCTCGTATCAAGCCTGTTTTCCTTTCCTGCGTTTCACCTCATTAGCCCAGGATCTATTTTTCTGCCTTCTCACCCTGCACATGAGTAGTCACCTATGAAAGTAGGGGAAAATATAACCTGCATCAGAGGGGACTCCTGCAAAGCTCTGAGACTGTGTCCATTCCTAAAAAGAAAAGAGGGAAAAAGAAAAAGGGGTCTACTATGTGGCAAAACCAACTTCTAGAAAACAAAAAATGTCTGAAGCGTGCCGATGTTTTGAATGGGAAATCTAATAGTGACTTCAGCTGTTGGATGAAAAATAAAGCAATATTTGCCTGGAAGGGAATACTCTGAGAAGCCAAAAGAGGAGCTGAAAATCAACACTGAATATTGATGGTACAGAAGGCTGTAATTCTTAAAAACAACTGTATGCTCAAGAATTTGAGTGTCTCTCTGGCAATAAAGCTGGCAAGGTAGGATGAATTTTACAAGGAAAAACAGAGCTGTATAAGCATGACTTATTAACCAACATCCTCATAAGAGATCAGAACAACCACAAAAAGAATTTTCAAATATCCATGAAGGTTTGGGTTTTTTTCCAGCATAAACACAACAAGCTACACAGCTGAGCTGTACATTAGTGGTCATGGACTGACAAAACACTAAAGCATTGTTATGGCAAATGTGTTGGTAAATGTGGTATCAGGCAACTATGCAAGAACTATCCACATGGCTTCTTTTCTGTCACATTAAAGCTATCTTTTAGGGTGGGTTTTAAGCTATATTGAAGAGAAACATGGCTAATAATGGATGGTTAACAAGCCTGTAAGCAGTTTTACAGTCAGCCTCACCTGTCTATTACAGCAAGTGGCATGGGCTGTGAGAGGAGGTGGTGTCAGGAAACCACACTTTTTTGTACACAGTGCTTCCTACCTTGAAATACAAGTAATTGGCAAGGATGAGTGGTCCTCACTGCTGAGAATAGGTAGCACTCTGCATCTGCTGAAGTTCAGTCCAGCCTCACTGGATTTATTTTTTTTTAACCTCAACATTACACGCAGAATTCAAAGAGAAATGCCTACTAAGAGGGAGCATAAAAGTTATTGCTCTGCAGGGGACACCTACTGGGCATACTCTCCTCTAAATGTTACTTTTGCCATGAGGAAGGTTTTTACATATAGGATATGGTGAAGCTTGGATAAAGGATCTTTATCTCTCAAAATATCCCCCAAGGGTTATCATCCAGCTCTATCTGGACAGGAGAGCAACACACATTGGAAAAAACAAAGGATCCCAGAGACTCCAGCTAGGTTTTGAAGATGGTCACCATTATTTTGGTCATGGTTTGGAAGGGAGAACACGAATTGCAGCAGGCAAATACAAGGGATCTAGCTTCATAAGATACACATTAGTATTTTGAATTATGGAGTATATGCAATATACTGCTAAGCACTTTCATAAAATGACAATAAATTTCTACTTAGAGAAGTGTAGCAATACAGCTCTCAAGGGAAAGAACAATTCGTGGAGAAACTAAAGAGCTGGCCTCCCAGCAACACCAAAGAGGTCAATGTCTTCTGAAGTGGCAGCAAAATACTGCATTCACAGGCAGTCCCACTGTGTTGAAAGGTTTTATTCAAAGTGCTGCAAATTAATTAGAGGAAAGTTGAAGGGTTGTCAGACAATGCTGAGCTTCATTAAATATTGGCTTCCTGGCAAAAAAAAAAAACCCAAAACCAAGAGAGAGACAGGATACATTTATTTTAATTGCTTTATGCTTTTACATCTTGGCCACCTTAAATACCAACTTCCTACACAGATATAACTGATCAGGCAAAAGGGAGAGGACAGCAACGGTGCATCACTGTCTTGGCAGGCATTACACTAAGCCAAAAAAAGAAGTAATTAGTGAATGTATTTTCGTTTATATCAGTCTGGCAGACAATGTAACAACAAAGTATCCTCAGTACACACCGGAGCTTTTATAGAGCTAGGAAATGAGACATATAAATGTGACAAGCAGAGTTAAGCAGAATGAATTTTTCCTCCAATATGAATAAAATCACCTAATTTTGCTTTCTGGGATATTTTTGCTCTCTTTACAAGATGTTCTCTGTTATATGAATAAAAATTTAGGACTTCAAAGAATCCAACAGGATTTGGATGAAATCTGTAGTATGTGGGCAAACATAGATGCCTGCAGAGGACTAAAGAGAGTAGCAGAACAGAAACAGGGTATGAACAGTTGTGGGATCAGAAGAAAGTCATGCAGTGGTTTTGAGGACTCTCAGATCCATAAACCCATTCACATGGCTATTTCTACAGCATACAGATATGGTAATTAGAAGAGCAAACCATTCCTAAGCAAACTGCAGTACACTGCAGAGAGGCTTAAAGATGGATTTATAGGGGTCTGCAGGTGAAAAAAGGTTGCAAACCACATGTTTAGTCCAGGCGAGCAAACAAAGAGAGTTCATGGGTGTTTGGGGCCCTTTACACATTTGTGGCTATAGTTCTGAGCTGCCTGACCATACACATGCAGTGTTCTCAGCCCTGATGCTCCTCTGATTTGCAGAGTAAATCTTTGTTGGATTTCATACATTTTTTTTAGAAAAATAATAATTTCTAAATCTACAAAATCTATGGTCATTTAACAGTATGAACCATATCTAGTGTCTCCTCAACAACTCCTGCATGAAAAATTTTGACTTGAATTCACTAAGTTGTGTCTTCCAGAGAGATTTAGAACACAGTGGGAAAAATTTCAAATTACAGACATCTCTCTCTGAGTTGTTGCAATGCTTCACTGAATGATTAATTACACTTCAATTTCAAGTTGAATTTGCCTAGCTTCTGCTTTCAGAAGAATGTGTTTTTCCAAGGCCTTCTTCTTGCATACTTTCCAGACACCATTGCTAATTTTAGGAAACAATGCAAAAGACTTATTCAAAATGATGAGATTTGGAGGGAATGGGGAGCAATCGATACTGTGGTCTTTGGGAGGAAAATGATCTCCAAGAATGGTGCAGTAAATTGCAGCCTCAGCTGTGAAAACTATACAATAGCAAAGTTGCAATAGCACCTTTGACTTATTTTTCCTGTTTACAGCTCTGCACAACCTTGCCCCTTACCAATGATCATTAAGGATGGTGCTCAAATCCTGCAATTCAGTCAGATTGAGAGAACCTTCTTTGACAGATATTTAGATACGGGAGAAACAAGGAAAACACCTCCTCCCTCCCCCTTCTGATGTTTTCTGTGGAGTTTGTGTACAGCATATAACATTTGCTAACAAGGCTCTGGTCATTGTCACCTGATTTTCCTGTCAGGCATAGCTCTGTTGCTCTTTCTGATATTACATGAAGGAAACAAAGCCTAATGCAGTGAATCAGGTGTCTCAGAGGGAATTCATCCCAGCACTTGAAGCAGCCTCCTGCATCCCTATCCCTGCAGGGACATGGAGAGGATCCACACTGCCCAGAGTACCCTAAGTGGGGCTTGCTGTGCCCACCAGTGTGACCCAGCAGTGCAGGGCCAGCCTGAGGCACTTCTGGTCTCCCCAGGCTGTGTGGGAGTCCTGCAGCTGAGTCCCCTCTGGAGCACTGCTGAAAATGCAGACAAAACCCCTGAGTTTTATATATAAAATGGTCTCTGCTGGCAATAACCATTGCCTGCATGACTTTAGGGTTACAGGGACACCCAGACTTCTCCCCCTCTCCAAGGGAAACACCAAGAGGAAAGGGAAGACATGGTCTTTTGAACATCTGACTCATTCTTCCTCCTGGCTGAACAGCGGGAAAGCAGGGAAGCTTCCAGAGAGAGATTATCCCAAGGAAGATGGAATCATATTGCGTATGTACAATGTGAGGTTGACAAAAGGACACCAGTACTTTTTATCTGAATGATGCATTTTTTAATTCACTGTTAATTCAATGGCTAGTGTCCATCCACAGGTCAGTGTTTTATTAGTGTTACACTACCCTGTGGAACTGGCAGCCAGGTAAAATTGAGAATTTCTATTCCAAAGAAAACCAGAGACGTTTTCATATCCCTGGTCAATGCACAAAAGGATCCTTGCACGCAGAGTAGCAGGGCTATGCCAACACACACATTTCTGTGGATGTAGGGACATGGACTCTTGCCTATCCCTGTTTGTGCTGATGGCGGTGTGGAAACACTGTGCACAGGGAAAGCTTGAGACTGGTCTCACAGCAGGAAGCTTTTCATGTGAGCCTTAAAACACAAAAGTGTATTCTGGGGGACAGGTCTAACCAGCTCTGCCATGCAGCTCCCAGCACTGTCTTTTGAGTTACACCAAGAACTGACCTGCAGTCCAAATAGAAAAGTTACCCCTACTTCTTGATCTGGGGATGGCATTTTTCACTCTGACGACTGAACACCTCACTTGCCTTGTTACATTGGTGTCATTATCAATGAAAACCTGACCTTCTATAATCCCCAATGAAACTGCACTTTTCCTTTAACAGCTGCTTTTCCTGTTAACAGGATGAATCCTTGTGTGAATTAATTCGGCTGCATATTTCTTTGAGATTTTTTGGCCTGTTTTGTGATATCCTTCTCTTCCCTTCTTCTTCTGCCCTTAATCCTTTTTTTTTCCTGGGTGTTATGTTATTTATTTAGTCTATGGTTTCCCTCAGGCTTATTATCTGGCGAAGATCTCAAAGATAAATTTTCTGGTAGACCTCTGTGAGTGCACAGAGGTTTGTTTAAGGGTATTATATTGTAAAAAAGGACAGTTTAGATTATTTGTTATCAAGACGAGTCTAACAAGCCGGGAATATGCTAGTTATATAGTGAAAAACACGAAAAAATGGACTGTATCTTGTATAGGACTTTGTAACTGTCTCTTGCATGTCCCTTTGCACACTTAACCTGAGTTGTCTGCTTCTGCCAGGTTGAAGATAGCCACTGAAATCTCCACTGAGGGTTGCTCTGCAGGCACATACTCATAATTTTTCTTTCGTTGCAGTCCTATTTCAGCACATGCTGGTGTCCAACTTAGAAGGAAATTAAGCTCAGAAAGAGGTTGCCAAGGTTTTCTCCAGGATAAGAGCCACCCTGTGTTCAATATGCAAAACTACTTGTGGGATTTCTTGTTTAAAAAGATAACTCTAAAAATTTATAAGAAAATTCCTTTTCTGTCTTTTCTTCATCTATTTAATCAATCATGCAAGGCTAATGCTTTGTGAGCCTGTGTTCATTAGAGATGATGTTTTATTAGGTAACCTTCAATCAAGTTGCATCCAGGGTCATGGGTGAATGCAGCTCATCTCTACACCTCAGTTCCATATTGTGAAAATGCCAACTGGGAAAAAATGAGAAAGTGTGAGTGTCTCAGGGCTGCATGCTCTTCTACCTGACTTTTTCCATGCCTGACCACCAGAATAGGGTGTACTACTCCATAAAGCAGAAGGGAGAAAAAATGAGAGGTCTCAGAGCCAGATAATCCGCGTTAGTATGTTGTACAATGAGACATTTAATATCACCACTCAGAAATACAGGGAAGAGAATAAATCACAACCTACCATGAGTTATGGGCACCTACCTCTGGGCCACAAATCTCCACCTGGCAGTTTTGCATTGAACCCCCCCCTCCACTCTTCCCTTTTCCGCGAGTAAACCCTTAGCCAGGATTTGCCAGAAGAACTCAGCTGGATCAATCTTTTAATCTTTTTCTCCAAGGCAGTAAGACCAAGGCTATTCAGGTTGTTAGTCAAAGGGTATTCAAAGTTATTCGAGGTGTTTGGGTTGGTTTTTTGCTTTGATCTGTTGGACCCTCCAACCAGAGTGTTCTAATCATAAAGCTGAAGGCTAACTGCAATCTGAGATGTGCTTTGGACATGAGGGCAGACATGGCTGTTGAAACTCCTCCATGTTGAGGAAGACATAGCAGATATGGGATCTAGTAGCTGGACAGCTGGTTTTGGAGAGGAAGGCCATAGGATGACTCAAAAGAACACAGCTTCTGTATGCTGGCGCTGCCACTAGACTGTCACTATGCTGGGACAATCTTGGGCTGTTGTGGTGTAAAGAGACACGGCAGATTGGGCTCCTCTACCAGCACAGAGAGAGGCATCTAACTTGTGGGTGCCAGGAGAATGCAGGCATGGGCCAAGAGAGGGGCACACAGGCTAGCAAGGCTTGGAAACATAATTTCTACTTGGAATATTTAAATCAAGCAAGAGTTCAAATGAATGTTGCACTAGATGTCCATATGCACTTCCAGCCTTTCAGCACTAGATGAGATAGGTTTTAAAGGATCACAACTTCAGACTAAGGCAAGACTTGAGTACTAAAAGACTTTTTTGGTTCTATTCCCAAGTCATTTGGAGTAATTAGTTGCTTTTTTTCCAGGAAAAAAGAAGAGCATAAGACGATATGTATAGAAGGTCAGCAGTTTCCCATTAATCACTCTGAGTGAGGACTGTAGAGGTAAGAAAAGCTAAGCATCCTCCTGTCTTCATTTCTCTGAATGCTAATCTCATCCACTGACTGACTTGGTCTCTACTGCACTCCCCAGGTTTTGCTAGAAACACATCCCAGAGGAAGTCTTCTGCATCAAGTATAGATCTCTCCTTGCCGTGTGCTTCCAGCACACAGATTGTCCAGAGCAGACATTCGGGACATCATCTAACATAGACCTGTGGAGCTTCATATGTGAACCATCTGGAAAAGAACACCAGCACCAGAAAAAATGCCTGCAGCCACAGAAAAAGTATGGTCCCCTCTCAAAGGGCCTGTGCACAGAACAGAATGTCTTTGGTGCAGCTGGATTGGCTTCAGCTGTGTTGCTCAATTCACACTTATGCAAAATGAAAACAAGGAGAGGTGAAGCTGAACATTTATTCAAATTAGACTTTTGCTCTTCTCTATTGGAAATATACATTCAGTCTGAGAAAAAAAACCCATCCCAGAATCCTTATGAGACTTTTTAATTCTTTATTTCTAATGTTTATATCTATTGGCCTTTCTCATCCAGCATATCCTGAGGCCTTAACTTTAATCCAAAACTGCTGTAATGTTGCAGAAATGAATCAGCCAAGGTATTTCCAAGTTGAGTTTTAACCAGTGGGTAAGCCAAATTGTCCTTTAAAATTATTTTCATCAAGGTACCCTGGACTGAACATTAATATTAATACACTTGTGCAAGTATGACCATTATTTCAGAAGAATCTCAAGGAAATCTAATGACATGCCTTTTCAACTCCCTCAAACCTCAAGTGAGTAAACTCTTCTGCATTAGGAATGCTTGTGAGTGAGGAAAGCGGAGGGCAAAAATAGAAATAAATTTCCTAAATAAAACACAAGTAGGAAGTATGCAGTATTTCAGGTTTTTTTAGAGGACTGCTCTGTATTAAAGTACTGGAAAGCATAAAAAGTAGACAAATCATGCAGCCTGAGTTGATTAGAAACTGTTTTGATGCAGTAAAAATTCATTGCATACTAAAGAACATACAGTTTTTATAGGCTTCTAGATTAAGAAGGAAGAAAATGAAAGTTATTAAATTTATTATTTAAGTGATTTTAATGTAATACTGATCTCATCCTAATCTACAGTGTGATATTCATTCAGATGCGATAACAACTTGCAGATGTTTTAACACCATCAGTTTTAGATGACTGCATCAAACCACCATTAATTACAAGATGCTACTTTTGTTACAAGGACTGTTTAGAAAGTCTTGATAAGTTTCATGAAAGCTAAAATATCTCAAGAATTACTAAGAGCTGTCTTGGCAACAGCTGAATTCGCAGCTGGAAGAAAGGGCTTTAAATGAGTCTAGTTTTACTTCTATGAGTGCTGGAGTAGAGCACATTTGCTCTGTCACTGCTGAGGTCCAGGGCATTGATGAGTGCTATGGAATGGCAATTGAAGTTGTTCTACATGAGAAATCACAAGATCCACCTGTGAGATCCACTGAAGCCTTGAATTCAGTTCTCACTCAAATAAACCAAACTGTCCGGCCTTTTCCATCTGGAAAATTGAATGTGGCAGAACTCTGCTGCTGTCATTCCTTGATACTGCCAGAGAAGGCTCTGTTCCATCCCAAACTGGAATAATAACTTTAAAAAAAAAATCAGCCTAATCAGCAAAATTGGATTTCCATTAGATAAACAAATACTTTGTGGTAGTGCCAAATTAGTTCAAATTTAAAGTTTAAATTTTTTGCTATAATTAATCTGTAGCAACTTTGAAAGGAAAAGATGTTTAAAACCATTTAAGATGCTTATTTTGGTAGCTTCGATTCTCCTTTTAGTTGTTTTTCTATGAAACTAAACTTTGGCAGAAAGTGACACTTTCCCAAGAAACTTTAGTTTCCACAAGTCACAGTGGATGATTCAAGCAAGTTTTTCTTGAGTCCTTAGCCTTCCCTATAGATTGTGTTTCAATGCCTGTGTCAGTACAGGCATGCAACCCAAATTATAAACTGTCTCCTCAGAATCCACTTCCAGCGAAGAGAAGAGGGAAATTTGTCTCCCCTGATCTGACACCTGATGTCCCTTGTACTTGAATTGATTACTGCAGTTTGATATGGGAAAGGATATAAGGAGAACTCCCTCTAAATAATTCTTAACCCTATTCTTTATCTCAATAAGACTTTCATTACTAAGCCCACTTACTCCAGCAAAGTAAGTAGGTAAGCACTTGTTTACAATCACATGGTGATTGCTGCTTTCCAATTGTGAAATAAAACTGAAGGATTTATGCAACTTTTCTTTTCCTGTTACTTGAGATTCTCTCATTTATCACATTCAGTGGTCTGCAAGAAGGTGCATGCCCTTGCTGACAACCAGTTCCATCAGACTCCTTTGACTTTTATGCTTTTTGAAGAATGAATGTGTTCAGACAATGATACTACTAGGGGTTGCAGTCCATCCTGTGCTGATAATTTAAAAAAGTCACTGAGTCAATGGTGGGTCTTTGTGACACTATAGGGTTTGCATGGCATGGATTTGGTAGCAGGGGGACTACAGAAGTGGCTTCTGCAAGAAGCTGCCAGAAGCTGCCCCCAGTTCTGATGCAGCCAATGCCGGCCGGCTCCAGGATGGACCCACTGCAGGCCAAGGCCGAGCCCATCAGCGAAGCTGGTAGCTCCTCTGGGATAATGTATTTAAGAAGGGGAGAAGAGTTAGAGTAATGAAAATAATGTGACAGAAAAAACACTCTGCAGACCCCAAAGCTAGTGAAAAGGGAGGTGGAGAAGGTGCTTCAGATGCTGGAGAAGATCCCCCTGCAGCCCATGGTGAGGCAGCTGTGCCCCTGCAGCCCACGGAGGACCACGGTGGAGCACAGGTCCATCTGCAGCCCACGGAAGACCCCAAGCCAGAGCAGATGGATGCCCAAAGGAAGCTGTGAACCCACAGGAAGCCCATACCAGGGCAAGCTCCTGGCAGGACCTCTGGACCTGTGAAGAAAGGAGCCTACCTAGAGGAGGTTTGCAGGCAGGACTTGGGGCCTGGTGGGGACCGGTTGGAGCAGCCTGTTCCTGAAGGAGCAGCTCCTGTGCAAGGAGCCCACGCTGGAGCAATTTGAGAAGTGCAGCCTGTGCGAAGGAGTCACACTGAGGAAGTTCATGGAAGACTGTTTCCTGAGAGAGGAACCGCATGATGGAACAGGGGAAGAGCATCAGGAGTCCTTCCCCTGAAGAAGCAGCAGCAGCAGACAACAGGTGATGAACTGACCACAGCCCCCATCCCTGTCCCCCTGCACTGCTGCAGGGAGGGAGGGAGGGAACCTGGGAGAGAGGTTGAGCCTGAGGAGAAGGGAGGGGTGGGAGGAAGGCTTTTAAGATTTGGGTTTATTTCTCATTACCCTGCTCAGATTGGATTGGTAATAAATACAATTAATTTCTCTGAGTCAGACCTGTTTTGCCCATGACAGGAAGTGGTGAGTGATGTCTCCCTGTTCTTACCTCGAGCCATGAGACTTTCACTATGTTTGCTCTTCCCTGTCCTGCCACGGAGGGGAGTGACAACAGTGGCTTTTGTGGGCATCTGTCACCCAGCCAGGGTCAAATCATCACAGTGACCCAGGTCTTGATGGATTTTCTGTCATGTAATTTCACTCCTTGGACAGATGAAAATTATTCTTATATTGTGGTTATATTGTATCCCATCAACAATTCAGCACAGACAATAGGAGGAATCAAGTTCTGCCTTCTTGATAATTATGTCCAGTTTATGGTGTGTGGAAAATCAGGCCAATAAATTGATGTGATGGGCAGATAAGACTGTCAGGACAGGACCTACTGTCTCCAGAGTTCTTCACTCATAATTGAAAGCCATGGCTGCTATTAATACCTGCCAAAGTGATCAGTGTGTACCTGTGTGCAAGAGTACCTGTGCATGTGTGCATCAGCCATATTTGCTTCTCATCTTACCTAAGGCTTGTTTTGTCTCTGTCATGGATGTTGATTTAAAACCACATGAGAGGAAAATGGGAAAGATTTGAGCTATTTTCCAGTGAAGGGGTGTGATAATTTATTGATCTGGGATTCATGTGAAACATTATATTAAGAGAACTCACTGAAAAAATAAACATGTTTGTATTTTATAATTGCTGCACAGTCTTGTAGGAGAATAAATGAGTTTCCTACCTCCCAAGCTGCCTCTCTGGCTTCTATTGTATAATGTCTCGCTCTCAACATACTCAATTTCTCTTATCATTGTCAACTAACATGAGGCCCCTCTGGCTTTTCCTGGGCTGCTTTCCTAATGGAGTTTTAAAAATTAGTTTATAGGTTTTTGTTCTAATTTTTCTTCACTCCTCTGGTTGCATTTGTTTTCAGTCAGCTCTGAACACTTTAGAGTTTGTGTGTTAAAATGGAAAGCATAACCTTAGAAAGGAATTTTTAAAACTACTTTTTTGTATTCCCATGTAAGATACAAAATAAAATAAAAATTAGAGTAATAACACACAGTAATTGCTCCAAATAGAGGTTAAGGATCATTGGAGGATATAAAAGGAGGTCGATAAATGTATTCAATACCAGATAAACTCTGTCAGCCCCACTTGAAGAATGCACATGGCAGGACTACAAATTTCTTTTTCAGATTAATGGTATCTTTCTTGGACTTCAAAGACTTTTATGTGGAGGGAAAAAATGGAGATTAAATGATCAGTGCTAGAATGGAAATTATTTTGTCAGCCAATATACTTCAAGGCTTTTTGAGCATATCTGTTCAGTGCTGACTCCCAAATACTAGTGAGGAATAGGTCCATCCCACAGAGGTTTCTTCACCCTGCTAGGATTTTCTGTCCAGAGAAAAAATAATTTTATTTGTATGATTTGACAAATTCTGGTTCTACAACAACACACAGAAAATGTTTGAAAATAATGATATGCATAATGAATGAAAATGAAAACAATCCTGAAAGGAGAAAAGTAGGTATATAAATCAGGGATACCTGATTAAGAAATTAAAAAGAAGAGAATATATATAAGCAGAAATCTTATGCCTCTTATTTAACTTCAACAACTAATATGGGTGATAATATCTGCAGATGAAAACCTCTGAATGGAAACAGGTTCAAGGACAGAGGAATGAAAATGGGTTCTGGTCCTCTCTTTCATTATCTCAATCAGCATTTTCATAAGGTAATTGGATGTGATAAAGCCATTTCATCTTAGTCTAAAAAGTTAAAAAACATTGACTACTTGGTATTCAGGACATCTCTTGTAATCTATTGCCCATAAACAACCATGGCTCATCATTTTCTCTCTCCCCTATAATATATTCATCCCGTAATCACCACTTAATGTAAGTATAGATAGGCTGATGAATGCTTCCTCTAGAAGGTAAAGAAAAACTTTCAAACCACTCACGCTCTTATTTATTGACTAATGGTTCTCATAGCAATTTCCTGCATTATCTCGTGTTAAATATTACCCCTTGTTTGACTGAAGGAGAAAAGCTACTTTTGTTTCCCCTCAGCACTAGGAGAATAAATCAACAGTTGTAAATTAGCAGATTCACCATGAAGACTTCAGTCTAAGTCCCTGCATCTCAGAAATACACCCTTCAGGAGGCTGTAGGCTCCAGCCCAGGGAGCAGAGAGATACGAAGATAGATTACAAAGACAGATATGGAACGTATCTAGAGGTACAGATGAAACCCATCGAGAGACGTCTCATAGACATATATATATAATATATATATATATATATGTATTTGAGATGTTTTATAAGGAGAGAGAGAGTCTGGGGAGGCAGTAGGAGAGCAGAGAAGGGAATAACCATCGTTAGTCTCTTGGCGTCCCCATGACACTCCCATCACTGAAGGGCTTTGTTGTTAGGCACACTTTTTTGGCTAGCAGAAGCTGGCAAACAGAAACTTTGTCTGTACCTGGGGAATCAGACATTTTTCTAGAGCCAGATTCAGAAGTCAGCAACAAATTTGTACACTCAGACAGGAGAGACCTGTTTGCCACAGGATGTGTTCATTACTCAATGAGTGTTCCAGCTTCCATGTCCATGCTGCACCACTGACAGTGTCTCCTCTGGTGTAGGAAGCATGAGGAGTGCTCCAGGCTCCTGATCTGATACTTGGTTTGTTCAGTCAGTGCTAATGCCAAGGCTGTCAACACGTTGTTATGGCCAGAGCATACTGTCAAAGCAGACCCAGCACGCTTTTATTGGGTTGTGAAAATGTTGCTTGACAGTGGGAGAGAGGATTATGGAGAGTAGCACAACACAGTCCACACAGGCAGAGCTTTTCATGGGTGAAGGAGCTCATTGATGTTATGACCCTTGGCTGAGTGATTCAGAAGATGGAATGTAATGATGAGTGAATCAGGCATGTTTATACAGGAAAGGACTGCCATGCCCTGCAAATAACTCTTGATAGTGCTATTCAATACAGTTATAGATGGCGGTCAGGTTTTAGAAGGAAAAAGGAAAGGAATAGGTGATAGCCTGGAACTAGCCAAGGGCTATCCTTGCTGTGGTAAAAAGAGAGGAGAAAATCCCGAGCAAAGATTTGAGAAAAGGGATAAAAACCTTGAACCTACATGCAATAGGTATCTGCTTCTTCAATTAATAGGATCCAAGATAGGGGCAAGAGTTTTAATTATCTTGTAACCTTTGTTAAGGAACTGCAGATAAAAACTTTTCCTTGTGATTCAAAAGGGCCTGTGGAATTCTGCATGTTTCAGATCAAGTTGAGAAGTTCACATCAGGCAAAAGAAACAGATGGTTTCTTCACCAGAAAGAAGTAGAAGTAAGGGCTCTTGCACACAGATTTTCCATGTATCAGAAGGCAGGTCTTTTCTCTGATCATGAAACTACTGAGTGGGACTCTCCCTTGCTCCTGTAAACTTGATACAAACAAGTTTCTCAATGAAAGGTTACTTTCTTTCCCAGTTTTTTTATTTTTATGAAAGGTTAACTTATTTGCCAAACCAAAATATTTTCTGATAAGAAACCACCCCAGCAAAATTCTTCACCGAGTTTGCAGACCACACATTTTTAGTTTTAAACATAACCTTTTCTGGAGACACACACTTTAACAAAAGCAATCCAGCTTCTTCCTGTTAGCCTAAATCAAACACCTTATTGGAAAAGATTCAGTCATGCATATTTCCATCTCCTAACTTCGTCTTTCAGTATATTAAGCCTTTAATCCCCCTCCATTCAGTGTCCAAACCAATTATGTCACCTGACTCTGCACTTAATGCATTTATTTCATTTTACATCACTCACCCATAAATCATTGGTTGTTGCACTTTCTGGATTTCTGCCCAGATCCTTCTCAGACCTTGGGCACAGTTTAGGCTGAAGACACACATGCCCTTAGACTAACTCTCTCTAGACATCCACCAGTGTACCCTAAAGACAGGCTGTGAGAGAAGGAGGAAGACGTGATGCAGAAGGAAAGAGCCTGTCTGTGTTTTGCAGCAAATCGTAAATTGCATTATAAACTTTCATGAAGAACTCAATCCAGTCTGAAGGGTTTTATCACCACAATTCCAAACAATTTGCCCAATTGAGTACATTAAACAAGTGAAAAGGATTATAACTGGCTTCAGTTCAGATGTAGCAGGAGCACTGCATTTCTGTTATCTCCTCCTTGCAGGATAAGTGCTAGTTCATGGTGGCTGGAGGGATAATGTTTTTCCCACAGGTCAGTACTCAGCAGCACCAGCCTTCCACCCCAGTTCTTTGCAGATGGGCAGCAAATGGCCTCCAGCTCCTTCCAGGAGAACATCTTTGTTTTTATTCTCTGCCCACGGGGGAGACAATGCATTCACCTTCATTGGTTTCACTGGTGATTCCCCTTGCCTTCTCTCTCATTGTTCTCTGAACAACACAGGAATGCTTAATGGTAAAGAAAACGTCAATATTTATTTATCAACTCTGAAGGGCAACTATTTTGGGGGAAAAATAAAAATTGCATGTGAAGCTGCTTTTGTGGAAGCTTGAGAATCTTGCCTCATTCACCACCTCTTACCTGGGGTTTGTTCAGCACTTGCGAAATGAAAGACTTGTGAGTGAGGGTTTATAAAATATCTCCCTTCCCCCTACTCTTTCCACAACTCTGAGACCTCTCATTTTGGTTTAAATCTCTAAAGTTCAGAGCCTAGGATCATTGCTAAATGGAGGAGGACTGGAAGGAACACCTCCTGCAATGTGGAGGGATCAAAAGTTGTTTTCTTGGGCATGCCTATAAATCCCTGCCTTCTTCCTTTCTCACCCATCAACACTTACTGAGTCCTTTGTCTCAAAGGAAACAGAAAACAATATAAAGAGAGTATAAGATGAACAGCAGAAGGCATGTTTTTGTCAAAGATGTGAACTGAAAAATCTGAAAATCCTGAACATTTCACCCCTTCATTTCACCAGACTTTTTTTCGTCTTCTCTACAGACAGACGAGTAGAGACAGTACATTTTAAATCAACTCCAATATATTTTCCCATCTTTATACACTCCAAAAAAAAAAAGGTTAATTGGTCTTGTTTGTGTTTTTTGATTGTTGGGATGTTTTATTGTGGTTGGTTGGTTGGTTTTGGTGTGGCCTTTTCATTGTATTGTTGTTTACTTTATTTTGTTAAGCACAGATCACCTAAGAAAGTTTTTCATTCAAAAGTTCATGCAAATTTAGTTCAATTTCAGTAAATCCCTATGCAAATATTCTTCCTTCAGGATGGAAGTCATCCCCAATGGACTTAGTTAAGTCACTTTCAAAATGTATTATACAAAACTGAATTAATTCTGCTTCAGGCCTGTCAGTACCATAGGCAATACAGTGGTACATTAGGGTATCCAGGCTTCCTTGGGTGCTGAAATATATCTAATGATATCAGCATGGAGCTCTGTCCCAGATGATTAGCTTCACTGGGAAACAGGATCCATTAGCATGAGGGAGCTGCTGTAGGAGGGCAGCAACAATCGTGAGCCTGGCTGAGGAATTCTCTGTGCCAACACACCGGGCAGAGGGAGATGTACCCCCTTAGTTCTGAGAAAGAGTCTCAACTGGTGTTTAATGAAGTTTAGCTCTGCAGTTCTCAAACTCTGAAGATTTGCTTCTTTGCAGTAATTGCTTCATCTCCATAGTGGGGAATGAGGGCATCACCCCAGTTTGAGAATGTCTGATTACACTCAGCCAGCTTAAATTCCAATTTAATTTTACTCTCACTATTCATTTGTATCAGCTTTCCCAAGTTCTCCTCACGTCCAGTATGAAAGAAATGAGGTTTGTGTTCAAAGAGAGCAACTCTGCTTTAGACAAAGCAGCTGATATCTCCATCATATTGATATTCATACAGAGTGTGAATGAATCACAGGAAGGAATGAATAGAACAACTCTGTGTGGACAGCATACAAGACTGCCCTATAGTCTACCTACCTGATGAAAAATTAACGAGAACATGCTCTGTGCTCCCCCTTTACTTGAATAGGTTTGGACCATGGCAATAACAAAGCCTTTCAGTCAGGCACTGCAAGCACTTGGACATGGTTAGCCTGCCAGAGCTATCCATCTCTCTCCAGAGTAGTTAAAAGGCAGTTTGCCCCTTTGTTCTGAACTAGAAAAAACATTAATTCGTCTCAAGAAATATTGTGTTAGAAAGATACAGCAGTAGAGTCTGAGAACCTGCTTTCTTTTGAAACAGGCTTGATCCTAGAACAGCAAAGCCAAAACACAGAGGTGACCACACATGTGGCAAGGAAGGCTGATACCACTGGGAACCTCTGTGCTCCCAAACTGTGTGTTGGCCCTGGGCACATTCATCCTATCTCCTACCAGATACCTCCCCATGTGCCAGCTTAATAGCAGAGAGCCTGGCTGAGCCGAGATTAATCACACAGAAGCCCAGACACTTCAGAAGCCCTGCAAGAGAACCGGCAGGAAGGCAGGACACAGCTCTCCCCCAGTATCATGGGTGTTTTCATAGGTGATGCATTTTCACACTATGAACTTCTGGAAGGCCCCAGCATGACTCCTCCAGAGCAGGAAGATGCTGATTCCATGTGCCATAGGGCCCCTTCTCAGCTTCCTGGTAGCACATGTAGAGTAAAAGCTGCTCTTCAATGCCTGTACTTGCTTTGGTTTCTGCCTGTCCCTGTGCAGCGAAACGAAGCAGAATGGAATTGATGTTGTGTTGAGGGGAAGTCTTCTTGTCAATGCCTATCTACCTGTAGCTTAAAATTAGCTAAGTGAGGGCTGAAGGACCTCCTCCCTACCCTGGCTATTTACCTTATTTAGAGGGAGGATTAATCTTACTTTGGTTCACTGCATCAACTGAGGGAAAAACATAAGTTTGTAAATCCATATCCCCCAGAGATAAAGATTCTTCTCCTCCCTCACTGAATTGTCGTATGACTGAGAGAGTAAATCAGTCAGACATTTTATTTTTCTCCTACTTTTCTTCCTTCAAAAATTATCAACTCAGCCTCATAATTCAACAGTAATAAATGCATAAACCCTCAAATACCCTCCAAGGAGTCTATGACCTACACAGGGTGAGATGTTACTTTCTATTTCCCTTTGCCTAGTCTCCTGTGAAATGCACAGGCTTTATAAACAGCCCACAAACTGCACATTTTATTATTAGATATATGCTACTTATGTTTTCACTCCTTACTTTCTCCTTATCAGTTGCTCTTTGAAAATGAGATTACGCCAGGTTATTTTTCTCTTTCCTCTAATAATCTTTGTATTTTTAATCTTCTTGATGTGATATATTTGCTTTTATCTGCAGATTCCCCACCTCCTTCACTTCTCTATGTCCCTATTCTTTGTGTCCTCTATCACATATGGACAACTTCCTCTCCTCTCCTTTCCTCCACATTTCTCAGTGGTCACGTTAACATCACCCCTTGAGTGGTCATACGATCTTTGTGGTTCTATCACTGGATCCTCCACCCTGACAACCCCTGGCGACACAACGCTCACTGCTCTCCCACTGTGCTTTGACCCCAAATGATGCTGTGGAAGGCTCCTGTACCCATCCGAGTCCATACAGGCACTCCTTCCCAAGCCATCAACACTCAAGAAGTGAAAAAATACAGTTTTTGTGCAGGTGCTCTGATCAGTACCTTCAGTCAAGAACTTAATCTTCACAATGTGCTGTTCTTGTTAACCAGTAACATCAGTATGAAATAGGTAGAACTGGGGGGAAAACGTCAGTGTGAGATGGTACAGAAGGAAAGATGATATTTATTGACAAACTCCTTAATCTGGTTGACTTTATGAATCTGCACTCCTTCTCTCTCAGAGTTCATTTGCTTGTGCTGCCTCAGCCCCGTCAAGTGAGCAGTAAGGTGTGTAGGTACCAGTGGCTGGCACTCAGCGGGAAGGACTGTGGCTGTCAGTTCCTCTTGAGTCTGTCTCTGGGCTTTCTTTTGACTGGTGGCAGCAAATGACAGACTCTTATACCCTTTAGGAACCATGAGCTCTTATTGAGTGGTGCCTACCTCAGCATGGCTCTGGCTTCAGGACTATAAATCTTAGGTAGGGTTGCTGCCCAGTCTCTGCTTTTCCTTGTTTGGAAAAGATGTTTTCCTGCTAGGCTGATGGCAAAGGGCATAAGTGCTGTATGTGATCTGTTGCCATGTTAGTGTCACCCTCCTGTTCCTGGGATGCAGAGAGCTGGGCTGGGGTCTTCTCACAGTGCAGACCTTCTGTGCTTGGTGTAACAACATGTCCCCATTTTACTGCTGGAAACAGGGTCCTAGGCATGGTGTGCTAAGCACAGTGTGCTTTGTTGTCATTACTGACCTTAAAAATCCTCATTCAGCTGCTTCTTTCCCTGCTTAAACACAAAACTTTTCACTCCTCTGCCTACATGTCAATCTTAGTATTTTTTGTTACAAAACTCTACAAAATCACCAATAAAGTAATTGTTCAACAGAGCAATATATGCTAGAGATAAACTACAAGAGAGGTGGCACTGTACAAAACACCCTAGGACAAGTCTTTATAAGTATTTAGAAACCTGACTCCAATGTAATTCATTGGTATTAGTGTACTTTCTGTATTATTTCACTCAGTCAAGCCATTTGTATCATTCTCAGAAGAATAAAGAGATGTAAGTACATGAGTGTGACATAGTACTGCAAGACTGGACGGAGTTTGACAGGTCTTAGACTGAGAAGCCCAAGTAGTTTTTCTAGGAAATGAACACTCACTGTAAAGCATTGGACTGCACAGTAAATGCAATTGACTTCTCAGTGTAGTTCAGGAATGAATTGAAATATCCTCCTGTTGAAATTGAGGATCCTGCCAGCTGGTTTCACAGGAAGAGGATGTACTTCTAACTATGCAGATTTTTGGAGGCTGCCTTCAATATTGAAAATGCAGACATTGTACATCTGTCCTGGCAAGTTTCAATCAGACTGTTCTAGAAATGTATATCCAATATATACTGATGAATAGATGTATGCTTATATTTTTATTTTTAACCGTTGCCATGTATCAGAAAAGACTATAATTTTATTTTATCTGCACTGTTTTATATCTTCTAAGAATAAAATCCTCCATGATGTTTTTTAGTGGTATTTCTGGGACCTGCAGAGTAGAGCACAGCTGTGAGAGTGAAGAATGTAAAGAATCCTTGGAAGGTTTTTCATTATGTCCTGAATGCAAAGTGCAGTGAAAAATGGACTGTGATTGAATTTCTTAATGAAGAGACAGAATAATTTTAGAAACAGAATAGTCTTCCCTGGTTGCTATCAAACCCATTGCACATGCATGTCTATTGGGTTTTTTCCTACTTCACAAATCTTAAAAGCTTAAGAGAAATCTGACAAAAAGAAGCAAATGGCAATAGGAAAAAAGGATCCAGAAAATTAAGATCTTTCATAATTTGTAAAGGAAAAGTCTTGGAAATTCAAAGACATGATGAAGACAGCAAAACTGCAATCCCCATCAATACTTTCTTTGATGCAAAGTTGGATAAAAAATAAAGAGAAAAGTGGCTTCAGTCCAATATATGGATTTTGGCTGAGATAGAGTTAATCTTCTTAAGAGTGTCTGATATAGGGTTATGCTGTGGATTTGTGACCAAATCACTGTTGATAATGCAGGGATATTTTAGTTAGTGCTGAGCAGCATTTGCACAGCCAAAACCTTTTCTGCTCCTCACCCCAACCCAGTAGAGAGAGTGCTGGGGGTGCACACGGATTTGGGAGATGACACAGCCAGGACAGCTGACCCCAACTGATCACAGGGATATCCCACACCACATGGCATCGTGCTCAGCCTAGAGAGCTGAGGGAGAAGAAGGAAGGAGAGGATGTTCAGAGATCCAGCATTTGTGTTCCCAAGGCACCCCTACCAGTGATGGAGCCCCACTTTCCTGGAGGTGACTGACCACCGGCCTGCCCATGGGATGTGGTGAATGAATTCCTTGTTCTGCTTTGCTGTGTGCAGCTTTTGCTTTATGTATTAACCTGTCTTTATCTCAACCCATGAGTTTTCTCAGTTTTACCCTTCTGACTTCCTTCCCCATCCCCAGAGTGAGTGAGGGAGCAGCTGTGTGTGGTTAAGATGCCCACCAGGGTTGAGCCATGACATCCAAGAAAATAAGCAAACAACTGTTCAAATAATAGATGGCTTAGATAGGATGGGAAAGGATTTTGAAACATTAAACACAGGTTATGGTGCTTACTGAACACCAGATACTTTTTATGCAGGTGATTATAGTTACAAATAATGACATGACTAATTTCAGTAAAGGGAAGTCCACCATCATATAGGAACAATGGGGACAGAAAAGTGCTTGCCCTCATCAAGCTAAAATGGGCAAACTACAAGCAGGAAAAAGTATAGCTTAACTTCCCTGGAAACTGAGATACTCCCTGAGTGCAACTGGGTCTCATTAAATAGTATTTCCCTTTGGTTTTAATATTTTTTCTTTTTCTTAAGACTGAGGTTAAAATATTGGCTGTTTCTGCACTAGTACAGCAGCATGAGCTAGGGCACAAGGCAGAAAATCTCAGCTGTTCTTTGCAAATCACAAACCTACAGATTTCCTCAGGATTCTTCTCTCCAGCCTGGCTTTGTCACCTGGGGAATTTTAAAAGGAGGGTAAGCAGACCTCTGTGTGTTTTTCACTTACTGAGAAAGGGCATTTCAGCCATGTTAAGAGCAAGGTGATCACCAACTAATAGAAACAAAGAGAGCAAAACATCCCAAAAAAGCATCCAAAAAATGTCCCCAAGCCCAAAAGCCTCAAAGAAAGCTGCAGGGATCTGACTTTCACGCAGCTATCAGTGTTGCTGCTGCAGGTACTTCAAAACGCTGGTGGGCTGGTAGCTCTGTGAAAACTATCCCTTCACCTGCCGTTCAACCTATCTCCCTGACACGGCAGCTGCATGAGCAGTGTAATTGCTGCAGTTCTTCAGGCTTATGCAGTATTAACACAGTGGGAGTTTTTTTAATTTCTGGGGTTTTTTTCTAAATTAGACAGTCTTGGAGCTTATCTGCCCAGTGAACATACTACTAAATGGTGACATTAACAAATTGCCCTCCTTCCCCTCCCAGAATCAGAATTATCCACTAATTGCACAATGGCTTTTGCACAGCTGCCTTCGATGTGCCCGTGCCAGGATGGGCAAATGCAGATTTCCCAGAGCAGCCCGAGGCCCAGGAGATGGCACTGTTTCATAGCTCTTGTGCACACCTGGTCTGAGCTACAGCTGCTAATACAGCAGTTGGAGTAAATAACTTTGCTTCAGAAGTGATAATTTTCTGGTAAAATGATCAGCAAATGGAATTCTCCGAGTTCAGAAGTCTTAGTGGAAAAATACCAGATGAGTCTGAAGCTTTACCTTCTGATGCCAGAGTATGAAAACTGTTCCCTGACTGACTGAATCAATTCCTTTGCTAACTAGTGGTGTAGGAATAGCTTTTTTATTTATTGGCAAATAATTTCCTCAGCTGCTAGTTTCAGTCCAATGCCCAAGGCTGGCTGCTGCAAAAATATTCTTGCAGATAAAAGTAAAACGTAGAACTTGATCTGCCACATACGACACACAGAGAGTGACAAATAAAAGTAAAAGCCTGATACCTATGTGCATCATTACCTGGAGTTTACTGGGGTTTAATAGGCCAATCCCCATGTTGGTTTTGTTATAGTGCCATTACAGGGAGAGTGTTTGGGTAAGTCTGCAAAAGCAGAAGACAAGGCAGTGTCTGAAGGTAAGGGAGAGAGCACAGGAGCTGAGCTTCTGTCCATAGGTGAGGGTTGTGCTGGGGACAAGTACCTCTATCTTACTTACTCATGATGGCCTGGGGTCAAGGAGATGCTGGGTAGAGAACCCTACTGTGGGCTCAGGCAGGGTAAGAGAAAAAAGATATTTGTTTTCTTTGCTTATTCCTCCTCAGGGGTAGGTGCTTAGTTTGCCAGCCCAGAGCACCCCTGCCAGCCCCAAGCATTCCTGCCCAGCCACAGCAGCACACGTGCCTCTGCAGGCATACACCCTCCCATTTCGTGGCCGAGCACTGCAGATCCGTGCTGAAAATTTAGGTCTCAGCACACTTGAAGCCTGTCCTGTTTGCCCAGGGCAGGCCAGCATCGCAGCTCGGGAAGGGAGGGCTGCTTACCACCACATCACCTCGATCTCTGTGAACAGGCCAGATCCCATACATGTGTCACAAGCACTGGCCTTTGTGCTTTCCAAAAGTCTTTACCCTCATAAACCCATCAACAGCTTGTGCCAAAACTCAGACAAATGCCAGAAGCCTGTGAGAGACCCCACATCATCATCCAGGACTTGCATCCTGCCCCCACGGCCAACCCTCAAAGCAGCTCACTCAGCTTGTCTGACAAAGCTTTCCCATCAGACAGTTGAGACAGGCAACCCCAAAACTGCAATAAGGATAACAAACTGCCCCCTCCCCTAATGCTTGTGCTAATTTAGAAATCAACATAATTTCTCCTCAGCTAATAGCAAATATTGGGCACAGTCTGAACGAAACCATCTGCATCTGCAACTTAATTAGACCACAGTTTTTCAATTGGAGAAAAAATTATCCACTGGGATACAAGTCTTTCCTCTAGAGCAGTTTCCTGTATTTCCATCTCGTGTCCTGTTGAGTGTTATAACAGAGCTAGTTGCCATACTCTCTCTGGCCTCTGAACCTGCTAAAATCATCCATTAAAAATGAATATTAGACTTATTCTTTGCCCTGACTACTGTTAACACACTCATGGGGAACTACTGTTGCTTGTACCCTGCCTCCTGAAACAGAAGGAACCTACAGAAAAATTGATAATGTGGAACAACCCTAACTTCAGTTGATTAATACAAGACTAATAATTTGACTGATTGGTTTGGTTGTTGGTTTTTTGTTCTTTTTCTTTTAATCAACCTCTTTTAATACGAATTTCTGAAGAAAGCTGAAAATAATATTTTTCAGGACAGACACAGGAGTCCTGGCTTACAGGCATTGATTTTTTCTGATTCAGCGTCAGGGGAGACACAAGCTACCAAGAATATGTTTGCAATACAATCGAATCTCATTGCTGCACACATCACATTCAATACTGCATTACAAGAGTGCTTTCCTAGACCTTGACAACTTTTTCCAAGGCCACAGGAACTGAAGCAGTGTCATTGCTCCTGAACTCATGAGTCCAGAAAATATTACTACATTTTTCTGTCTTGTTTTGTATTTTTTCCCCCCAGGATATTTTAGTGAGTTGATGTGGTTGTCAGTCCACTGCCTGCACATTTAAGAATCAGATGTTTAAACACCAGCAGAGATGGCCAGTGACCAAAACAGGTGAACAAACCCATACCTTTGAGCACATGATTAGGATATTGTGTAACGTGGGATCCCCAAGAAGGCATGTACCACATCTTTGTGGCTGAGACGTCTCTTGTTTGTAACCAGAAGTCTGCTCCTTGGGAAGTAAACTTACAAGCCATCTCTTTGGTTACTATCATGGCTTGGGCATGGCCTTTCTTTCTTAAGACTGAGCAGACCCACCCTTTTCAGCTTCTCCCTCTGTGTCTCCATAAACCACACATACCTGCTGTAAAATTTGCTTACCAGTGCTTTGCCTCTGCACCTACTGGCTTTCTCATCTCTTTTCCTGACTCACTCCCCAGTATTTCTTACAGACCTCCATGCCCTGCTAATCACAAGCTGCAAAACAAAAGCACTTTAAAGAGTAGTCACTGCGATTTGGGCACAAATGAAGGCAGCCTGGGAATGGCAATGAGATGGCAGTAAGTAATGCAGTCAGGAAATCCAACCTTATGCAGACAAACTCTTAAAAATCTAGTGGCAGTCACCGCAGTTTTGGTGTTATTTCTGCTGTTAAGTCTTCTAATTAAAAAACTATTAAACATGCATCAATTAATAATTTGAGTCCCCTAGATTGTTTCTGCTAAAATTAACATTTCAGTTGCATGAAGGATCTTTTAATGAACCACCACTAACAAGAACATCTCTCTAATTAACTCGATGTCTTTAAAACAACAAGGCAATCTTTGGAGTAGTTTGCTCTTATCCCTGCATCAATTATGCTTAAAACTGAGATTTTGTAAGATTCGTCATGCCTGTTATAAAATAAGAAAAACTGTCAGAGATTAAAAGAAAAATTCTACTAAAGTTCACTTGTCTTTAATACTTTGCTGTTGAGTCTGAAATAATACGCAGTATTTGTGGGGAGTAAAGGTATTAGATAAAAAATAAAGGGATTCAAACCAAGTTAGAAATTTACACTTTGCCAGAAGAACATCCATGTAGGAAGGGTTCAAGAGGCTGGAGACTGCTCAGACAAGAATCATAGGTTTTGGTCAGCAAAAAGGCAAGAGGATGTGAAAGGTGTGCCCCTTTCCTTGAAGGACTCCCGAGCATCTGCATTTCTCCCTGCAGTCTTTCCTTGAGGCATAGGCTGATCATCATAGCAAAGACGTCCCAGTATCAGAGGGGTTTCTGTCAATACACAGACCTTGATCCAGAGCAGCATCCTCATGCAAGCACAGAGCTTCAACACACTTCTGCTCCTTCCTCAGGCCAGCAGAGTGGCTGCATTGCTCTCAAGAGGCCCTGGGAGTCCCTGCTGCTGCTCACTGTCTCCCTCCACAGCAGGGGTAGACAGGCAATCCACTTCCTGGTGGTGTGAGTGCTGGTGGGCAGCCCATCCTCGTGGGCTTAACAGCCTCTAAGCTGACAGAATGGTTACAAGTAGGAGAGCTGAGGGACCTGCAAGGCTTGATGCAGCCCTCAGGTGCTTCACCAGTTTAGATGGAAAGGGAAATATAGATTGGTCTCTAACTTGAGACCCCTCCTGGAAATCCATCACTCTAGGACTGAGACTTCGGATGTGATCCATTCCCTTTCTGGAAAAGAGCTCACACTCAGTTTATGTCCAGATGCCCTCCGAGACTAACACTAATCCACCAGGTTGATGATTATAAGGTTTTAAATCTGAGAGGTTTTGGAGCAGTAGGCAATGTTCACATAGGTGAAGAAAAGAAAGCTGGCATGGAGATTTGTTATTCCACCACGACTTATTTTAAATGCAGTGGTAAGAAACAACAATCCTCAACCTCTTGTTCAGTTCCCCAGCAAAACATCACCATTTTCAACTTAACACCTTGATTCTTTGATCTTGAAATTACATAATTTATGGGGCTTTATAATATATTACACATATATAAGATAATATATAATATATATATTCTACATATACATTATATATATATATATATTATATTACATAATATCTGGGACTTAAATATCCTCAAAGATATTTAGTCATCTAAACAGAACTTTATGTAGATATTGCTGACCACTCAAGACCTAGTTTAAGTGTAATTAATAATCCCTTGAAATGACATGTATTTCGTTTGATATGCCCTCTTTCACAGACAGGGTTCAGCTGGTGCTGTGGCAGCCACGGTCACTTGATTACGGAAGCTGGGAAGATTAACATACCCTTTCCCCACTGGCTCACGCAGCTGGATCCCTTCACAGCAGAAAGAAGCTGGAAATGAAGACAGTCTAATAAAAATTCCTACATGCACTGCTTGAATATGGCATGCATTACAGCTAGATGAAGTCTATAGCCATACAATCACCTAGTGCTTTTCAAGTTTCTTTTCAAAATCACTACAACCAATTCCTAAGTAATTCAAGGTCTGCCTTTATACAGACTACCTAAACTGCTCATCCATTATCCAAACACTTTTAAAGGCCTGCATTTGAAAAAGATCCCCCAAATTTCCAGCTTCACTTATCTCAGAGTTTTTTATCACTGCTTGGAGAATAAGATTTTAAGGACAAAAGTTTTACATTTGAAGGACATTTCCTGAAAGCCTATCAAATGTACATGGGAAAGGTGCCTCTTCTATAATTTCCTTTTTTTAAGCCGCAATGGGGCTTACACATTATACATGGAATAGATCACATTTTTCACAGTTAAAATCTATTTGTAAACAGATGCATCAAAATAGTGTACCAGCTGACTCATATGTAATAGAAATAGAATGAAATAGAATTGAAATGAAATAGAAAATATCCAAGCAATGTGAGGACTATGTCTGAAAGCAGAAAAAAATGTTATCTATTCCCAATTCCCATATAGTGTAATCCAGTGTTTCCATTCCCTACCTTCTCTTTCCCACCCAGTCTGATAACTTCTGCTTTTTCACAGGAAAACAAATCAAAGCAACAATGATAAAAGTAGCATGAGAAAGCAGGTAAATAACAAAAATCCTCGAATGCTGGGGGAAATCCTCCAATTTTTGCCAGTTTGCATATAAGTATGAGCCCCCCTGATGGTTTCTTCTGCTGTGGTGCTAAGCTCAAAAAAAAAAATATTTGCTTGAAACCTGAGAGCATGTCACCTCCTCAGAGCCTGGCTGCCTGGGCTCAGGTCCCTGAGAGCTGGACACTCCAAGTGGCCACCGCTATTCCAGTTCTATGGCTTTCTTAAAAAATGAACACTGAAGATTGATATGTTGTACCCATCTCACTGAAAAGTCTAAAAACACACCAGATTAGATGGGCTGTCTAAGAAAAAGATTAAGATTCAAGAGAGCTCTTATTCACTCTTAATAAAATTATTTACCTGAGGCTATATTTAATTACCTGAGTCTTTAGCCGCTAGAGCATTCAGCATTGATACTTCCCCATGATCTGGTGTGTATTTCCTTTCAGCTGTTGTGACAGAGATGTTTTTGGCATTGCCATCAGCAGTCCTCTGATTGTCATGTGAGCATATAAATATTATTATCACATCTTTATAAGCTTACACTGGGGCAGCAACAGCAGGGAACAGAGTAACAAGCACAGGCTGGGAGAAAGCAGAGAGGCAGGCAGAGAGGCAGAGCCTTTCCTTTGCCTTAGACTGTGAGATTTATAAGGATATATGTAGATTTATATTAATTTTTGTGTTGGGTTTTTTTACAGAATGGCTTTCTATGGAGGCAGTGATGATGCACATATGTTCTTTTACTCTCACTTGTGGCAAGCTTGACCTTTTTACCTAATACAGTATGTGAAGAATCAGTTTTAATTCTACTTCAAACACCATCTCTAAGTCAAAAGTTTCTCTGTGAACAGGGTACTGTACCTTGCACTAAGACAGCAGAAGACAAAAGGAACTTGGTTCAGTACTAATGAATGAATAAATCAGCCGAGAGCACACACCACCAAGGGAGACAGCAGCATCTGCTGATTAAAATGAGATGGGAACAACTGATAGTAGGCTCTTTTTCTGTCCCCTGCATATACTTTCTGTGAAGCCTTTCACAGATTATATTATTAGTACAATATGATGGCTATGCTCAGTATTCTCTCTGTCTGGGCTCTGCTGTGCTTTGCGCCTTGCTCTGACGCTGCAGGCTGCATGGGCTGCCAGAGGCCACTGTGCTCCTGCCTGTGGATATACAGAGGCTTTTGCTGGAAGAGATCAGTTTCTTATTTTCTTACAATAAACAAGATCGAGGATAGGCCCTTTCAGAAAGTGGTTTAGATTCTCAGTTCATGTGACTGGAAACTTGGAAAACATTTCTATATTACATGCGTGTTTCAGTTTTCTAAACGCATATCCTGCTCTACAAACACTGTGAAATCAAAGTGAGTGCAATAAAATGCATGAAATTTCTTGTTAATATGTAAAGAACAATTGATCTGGCATTATTCAGATTTTTATAACCCCCTCATTTCAAAGGCTTTGCAATCTAGTATATAAGTGCTGATACAAGGAAACTGTCATCTTTATTTTTCAGCTATTTTTCCTTTTTCCCTTTAACTGTAAATGAGATAGGACTCTATTAGACTTAATAAAGATAGCCAGATGCAAAACTAAAAGTCAGGGAAATACTTCATTGATTTAACTGTAAATACGAGAAATGAAGTGAATACAAGCTGTCTTCACATGAATTTAATCTAAACAGAAACTTCTGAATTTGCTGTACAACGTTTGCCCTGGAAGACCTCCTTCCAGCACCAGAAAGATCCTTCATAGGATGATGACAGCTGCAAGGTAGGTTTGCTAAATCTATCTAGTGTGGAAGAAGTAAAAGTCTTTAGGAAATGCTGGAAGTAGTAGTCCAGCTGGCTTGCTGTGCCTGTCCAGCTTTTGGGAGGAGAAATAAGAACAGGAGCTTACTCCTTTGAAACTGGGAGGAGTGAGGGCACTCAGTCGAGAGGATGATTGTAGCACTGTACCCCTGCTTACTGATCACTTCCTACCCTCTCCATGGAGTCTCCCTCCTTCCCCTGCCCTTAGTCCTGGCCACTCCTCGAGTTCTCCCTATTGGTTCCTGTATCCCAACTCCGCCCATGTACCACCCCTGTGCCCTGAAACCATTTGCCCATGTGCCCTCCCTGCCCCCCTGGCACCCGGGTAAACTGAGGCTCCAGGCCATGTGACACTCTCTCTCTCCCTCTCTCTGCCCCTGGGAGCAGCCTGCCAACAGCTCCTCTCCTCTGCCTTTGGGGGCCAGCCCGTGTGCTGGCCCCAGGCTTTGGGGAGGCAGCATGGAATAAAGACCTTTGCAGTGCCATGAGGAGAGCCTTCTCACCTCCTTTGCCATCACTGAAGTTGCAGGCTGGCAGCTGGAGCAGCGGTGCGGGGAGTCCGAGATGGACTGCAGGAGGGCAGAGAATCCCTGCCTTGTCCCAAGAAGCCCCCGCTGCGCTCCCAGGGAAAGCTGCAGCAGCTAAACAACACCCAGCACTGCAACAGATGATGATCTCTGCGCGTCTGCAGCCCGTGCACATTATAAATTTGGTGTTGTTTATGTTTGAGGCATCAGGTAGAGAGAAAGGTCTGGGAGTTCCCCCCGTGCCAGTGGATCCCCAGTGGTGGGGAGCTCTCTGTGAACTGGGGACATGGACCAGCTCAGCACCACAGCAGACTGAAGCCTGGCCAGAATGCTAGAAATGCCCAGTAACACATCACAGATCACACTGCAGCTACATCTAGGATTTCAAGCAACACCTTTTCAAGTCTGACTTAAACATTGATTTTGAACCCTAATTATGGCAGGAGGGGCTGTTGTTTAAACCCACTGAGTCCTTGTGTGTTTAGAACTGCTATAAGTCACTTTGTTCTGACCTGGCATTTCTTCTTAGGCACCCAATGTGCATGTAGTCTGTGATCGATGTAGTTGGGTGCTTACAGTGCTCAATGGGCGACTGTCTCCTTTTGCTGCGACAGCACAAAGGCTGAAAAAATAGCAAGCCAACTGTATTCTTCAGACAAGCAGTGCTGACACTTCCTTTGTTCAAAAACCACAGGCTCAGCTCGGATATTTTGATGGTTTTCAGCCATGGGCTTTCTCTTGAGTACTTTTTGGAAACTTTTGCCCTGAGTCACGTAGGAGAAAATCTTACCCTTTCAAACAGAAGTGCCTCACTTAAGAATTGGACTTTAAGAAACAAATCAGATGTCATAATTTTGTAAGACTTATGACTTTGTAGCTGGAGCTGCAAGGCAGCTTGCAGCAGAGAAGCTTGCAGGAGCAGGCAAGTGCTGCTGGGCACTGGTTCTTACTGCTGGGAGGGGTGAACCCCAGTTAGTCTTAAAGCCCCACATAGAGATACCTCAACCAGTCTTGTATGGACTAGTTTGGCTACAGCAGCAGGACAGCAATGGGGCAATAACACTGTCTTTGTGGTCCAAAACCCAGGAAGTTAACGCAGGAAGAACACCACATGAGGAGAACTTCTTCCAAGACCCAGGCTACTTTCAGTCTGGCTGGGTTTTGGCATGTGGCACTGTAGGGCCCTGAGCTTTTTCCTGGAGACCAGAAAACACACATTTAATGAGGACAGCAGTGATTCACTGTCCAGCCATCCTCCTCTATGAGTGAGGATGGAGAAAATCCTACAGTGGGATACACTTTGGTTCTTGATCCTGCTTCCCTGAAGGCCTAGCTGTGACTCCTAGGAATGGTGACACAATGGAAAGCAATCATAGAATCATAGAATAATTCAGATTGGAAGAGACCTTAAAAGGTCATTAAGTTCAATAACCCTGCAGTAAGCAGAGACATCTTCAAGTAAATCAGGTTGCTCAGAGCATCACCCACTATGACCTTGAAAGTTTCCAGTGTTGGGGCATCGACCACCCCTCTGAGCAACCTGTTTTGGTGTTTCATTACTCTCATTGTAAAAAATTTTTTCCTCATATCCAGTATAAATCTACTCTTTTTTAGTTTAAAACCATTACCCATCTTTCTATCACTACACTCCCTGATAAAGAGCCCCTCTCCACCTTTCCTGTCAGCCCACTTTAAGTACTGGAAGACTGCTATAAAGTCTCCCCAGAGCTTTTTCTCAGGGCTGAACAGCCCTTCGAGGTGCTGTCAAAGCCCAGCTGTAGGTAGGAATGGCATGTGAAAACTGAGGTTATATGCTTCCTGCCTCAGAGAGATGGGGCTCAGGAGCTCTGGAAATCATTGCAGCTTCAGAACTGGTATTGGTGGTGACTTTAATTCTAACTGCACAGCACCTTCCCAGTTGGAAAAACTGAACTGGTGAAATTCTTTACTAATCCAACATGAATTGTAACAAAGCCAGGTCACAGGAACAGATAAATATTTCAAACATGGCATAATTCTGTTGAAAGTTCTTCAAAGACCCCTTTTTCAACTTGTGGAGAATGTAGCAATTAAGTTTGAAGCTGCTAAGAAAAAAAGAGACAGGAACTTTTCAGCCATTCTCATCAGGTAATTACCGAAGTTTCATTACTTACCAGAGCTGTGCTTCCTGTAAAATTTGAGCAAGCAGTGAACAGTTTGAGCAGGCTCCAGGAGATCCTTCAGAACCTGTGACTGAGGAGAAAAGGAGGGGAGGACACAGGTCTGGCTTTCTAGCCTACTTTCCCTACTGAAAGGCATTTTGCTTATGGTACTCAAGAGACTGGGATGATGAAATCCCTTCAAGGTCCTTTTAAATGTAGAAACAACTACGAGGACCTAGGAATATATTGTAATAATAGTTAAAGGCTGATATGGTTATCGATCTAAAACTATATATTCTTTCAAAATCCTTCCAAAAATACTTCATTTTGGGAAATTCTGTCATGTGTAGGTTATACAGGACAAAAATTACTTGGAACTCTTGTTAAAATGTAGCATGAGATTAAAGTGGTAGAAGGCCATTAAATGCTTTCGTTTCGGTGATCTTACAGATGTTTATTACCTTGTTTATTATCTGCTTGTGTGTGGTGCCCCTTCCAGGCATAGGATCATGACATGTGCTCCTCATCTTTAAAAAAAAAGCTTTTTGAGTTTTATGGAATTATGCATACTGAGGCTGTCTGAAATATTTCAATAATTTGTCTCTATAAACTCAGCCTTTTTCCCCTGAAAAAGCAAAAAAGAAAAACAAAAAATACAACCTTAATTAAGAATCACGGATACCTAAGCACTCTCTTTTGGCATTTTCTTAAGGAATAATTTCCATTTTTCCACCTTGTTATGAATGCAATGATGTAAGTTTAAATCAGCTCCTGTATGTTGCCTAGGCCTCTGGCAACAGGCAGTCACTGTGTTGGAGTGGCCAGCACTCCAAAATCCACTCTAATTTGTAGGGTCTTTAATAATGGCTGATCCAGTCTATTACAAAATGGATTATTTATTTAATAGACACAAAATTAACAGACGTAAGACTCAAAACAGACTATTACTATACAGAAAAAACAAAAGGGATTACTAGTAATATACACACAGAGTTAAAGGTACCATTAGAATTACAGCTAGCAAAGAAATAGTATAACTTAGGATTCAAAGTGTCTTACCACCAGTCTTCGAAGGGGTAGACCCAGAAAAAGCCTTTCCCTCAATCTCCAGAGAAGTGACTTGAAGCTGCATCCAGCTCCAAGGAGAAATCTCCTCGCACGTCCTCAAGGAGGGTGTAAGACACTTCTGCTGTGTGTTAATTTGTGTGGTCTTTTATAGATGTAAAACCTGTGTCTTTGGGTCAAAGTATTTCTTTCATCTCTTTCCACATTTGCCTTCCAGACTAAGATGTTGACTCTTAGCTGCTGGCCTGAGCTCTTTGGCGCCAGAGATACCTCATGCTGGGCCTGTGACCCACCAGAGTTACCTCCTGCACATGCACCAGCTATCTGTGGTAGAGACAGGGGGTAGACATGCCCTGCCACACACCTAAAATGAGTTTCAGTTTTAGTAAATTTTAGTAAAGTCTTGCGTATAAAGCAGTTCAAAAGAAGTGAAAAAGTACTGAGAATAAATACTGCTCAGCACAAAAGACTGTGCTGTTAACCCTTTTTTTCGAATACCAACATTGAAAAAAATTGCTGAGTAAAACTTGATTTTTTTTTCATGGATTCTGAGGCAACAGTAAATAAAAATACAATAAAATAATAATTATAAAAAAAGACCCCCAACAAACAGCGAGACACGAGCTGTTTGTATAGTTTTTAGTAAAAATGGCAGAGCATTTCAAGAAGGATGTGAAGGTACTTGAAAGGGATCAGAGGAGGGCAGCAAAGCTGGAGAGAAGGCTGCAAGGAATGTCCTGTGAGGAGTGGCTGAGGGCTTTGGGTTTGCCTGGTTTGGAGCAAAGGACACTGAGGGATGACCTTGTTGGTCTCTACACCTTCCCAAGAAGGGGAAGCAGAGAGGGAGGTGCTGATCTCTTCTCCCCGGGATCCAGTGACAGGATGCATGGGAAGGGTTCAAAGCTGTGCCAGGGGAGGTTTAGACTGGACATTAGCAAGCATTTCTTTACTGAAAGGATGTCAAACACTGGAACAGGCTTCATAGAGAAGTGGTGGATACCCCAGGACTCAGTGTTTAAAAGCTTTGGGACAAGGTCATTAACAACATGCTTTAACTTTTGGTCAGCTCTGAAGCGGTCAGGCAGTTGGAGGGGATGATGCTTCTAGGTCCCTTCAACTGAAATATTCTATTCTATTCTGTTCTATTCTATTCTATTCTATTCTACTCTATTGAATTCCATTCTACTCTATTCTAGTTCGGTAGGTGAATTGTCTATGTCCATGGGAAGAACAGAAACTAAGAGAGGTCATATCTTCCAAATTTAAAACATAACAAAAATAGAGCCTTCTTTTCATAAAGAAAAATTATTTGTATTAGACACTTCTCTCCTGTCTTTTACTGCTTTTGGCATTATTGCCTTCTATGTAGTCTAGTTTGAAATCAAAACATTAACCTTACAGAAGTTAGTATTTTTAGCCCAGTCAATAGCTTGCTTTTCCATTTTGGTAATGTGGGTGTCAGCACCTTCAACTGACCTCTTCCAAATCATTCAGGAGGTACGTTAGAAACTTTCTCTTCTTTCCCAGCTGAAGGCTTTTACGAGGGGTCCAGAGCTGGCCCAGAGCCTGCCAGCAGCTGCCTTTGGCTTCTAGCCTGCTATAAGCCTGTTTATTTGCACTCTATTTCAAGAGCCGTAGATGTGCCATAATAAACTATGAGGGCTTCCTCCAGTGTGAAAGAAATATTACAAACTAAAACCAGAAATAGTTTGGAAACAGACAAGGATTTCATTCTTTCGATGGCCTATATGAAGCCATGCCACAGCTGCAGAAGAGTGCACACATGATGCCCCTGCTAAAACGTCAAAGAGAAGAAAATCCATCCTGTTTCACAAGGTTAAGTGGAAACGTCAGTCTGATTGACTGATGCTTTTAAAAGAGAGACTCAGTATCTCGCAGAAGAACCCAAATTGGCTTTTACACTTCATTTGTTCCCATCCTTTGGACAGCAGCGTGTCTGTGAGGGCAAAGAGTTTCCCTCCCCTCCTCAGCATGGCTGTGAGGACTGTCTCTGAAAGACTGTCACCTTGTTGTTAATGCTCTGAGGGAAAATTATCCCCAGTGTTAAGCTCACTGGCTGCATGAACTTAGATGTAGGATGAATTTGACTAACAGTTTCCATGTGAAGGATTACCAGAAGACCTGCTGTCCTTCTGTATTTTATAGATACACATTTTATACAGACAGTGAATTAAGCTTGGGCCTCAGCTGTGACCAAAGCAACCAACAGGTTTCCTTGGACTAAATGTTGTAAAAAAGCCCTCCTTGTGAAATAGTCTCACTTTTTCCTTATATATATAAAGCTGGTGAGTAGAGAATATAAACCTAATTGAGAAATGGCTGATGTACTTTTTAATTTATTGCCTTACCATCGGTGCAAGTGTATTCAATAATCCATTACTAAACGAAGCCTCCTTTTTCCCCTGCAGTGACAGTGTGTAATGCACATCTATTCTCAATTTAAATGGCAGTACCAAGAGTAATTGTTGCCCACTTTATTAGATGGCTTTTTCTGTTCTTTTTTCATGGTCTAGTCAATTTTAAACCTGCTGAAACAAATTAATCCGCACACAACTATGGCACACCCCGAGCAACAACATTCAGTAGTGTGTATGCATGTCTTGGGTGAGACAACTTGAATGAAAGAAAGAACACGGGTGCAGGTGATGAGAATTTTCTAATAAAAGTACATTTCACGTTGCTTTCAGGTTTTTTCACTTATTTAATCTTTCCCATAGATGTAAAATTTCCATCTTTCAAGGTAGTTTTTTCAATAGAGATTGTTGATTTAAGACTGGCAGGTAGACATGGAGTTTAATGACATGACACTGTCATCTACTAGGTAAGATGCTGAAACATCAGAGATATTTCTATCTGTGATATAACAGAAAAAAGAAAAAATCTTCATACTTGACCTCTAAGATAATTTTCGTGGTTTGTGCCAAGCTGTCATATTTTTACCTAACTTCTGAGCTTAGCAGAATACATCACTGATTTCATGAAAAGGTTGAAGTAAAGCTGCTGCATTTAGTTCAGTTTAGAGCATTGATATTTCCTTTGCACAAAAAATACATTTTATGTTGTGTCCTCCTAATGTATACTGCCACTGCAAATCCACATACACAAGCACATTTTTCCTTTAACATGGGATTGGATTGAAAATAAACACATTCTAGTGTGGTAAACTATATAAGTTAGAGTTATTTTTAATTTAATATATTTTGGTTGCATCCAGATATTTACTGTTTGGAGCTAGAAGTGGTAGCTGAATTTTAAAAATTTAATAGAGGGGGCTGAGAGGAATAAAGGTTTTCACTGGAAAGCGAGGCTTCACCTTTACATATTCTCAGGGAACATGCAGCAGATGGGTACAGCATCATTACTGCCTCATGACAAATTCTTCGCACATCCCACAGTGCTTCTGATGAGACCATTTCTGAAGCCACCACTCTGCAGGAGGAAGTGCCCATTATGTGACACACCAAATTAATGCTCTCCATCTATAGGCTGACCCCATGAGTTGAAGAGCACTGTATAATGCATGATGCTGCATAATTGAAGCAGGAAAACTGGAGCACAAAGTATGGACAAGAGCAAATCACCGGCAAAGGAAACGAGCTTTTCCAGTTTTCGCTTATATTTCTGTTCTTAGAAATGTGACCTCAACTAAATTAGTATTTCAAAAGCTTTGTAGAACTGGCCAGTCCATTATACTGAGGTGGGAGTGACTATGCATTGCTCTGCACAAAGTTATCACCTTGTCACCAAGCTGTATGGACTTGTCAGGGTTGCCAAGTGATCTTTAGATTCACAATACCTCTAGTAATTTCCTTGGTAGGGAATTGAGGTACAAGTTTGCAATAGTGGCCCAGCCACACTTTTTCTTATTAAAGTCTTTCTTGAACAAAGTATTGAGGAGCCACTTAGCAGGCTATGCAGGGCTGTAATCAGAAGACTTGCATCATTCTTCGTCTAGTAATGTGGGTAGGTATGTTTTTAAACAGCTGATTTGACCATCTCTTGCTTTCCAGCACAGAAAGAAAGAAAGAAAGCAAGAAAGCAAGAAAGGAAAGAAAGCAAGAAAGCAAGAAAGCAAGCAAGAAAGAAAGCAAGAAAGAAAGAAAGAAAGAAAAGAAAGAAAGAAAGGACATTAGCCCTTCTGCTCAGCACCTGGCTTTCTAGGCAACTCCAGTCTGATAAACTGGTAATTCCTGACTATGTGTTAGTCCCTAGGACATAATACTTCATCAGAAATTAATTTGTGGGTGATTTCTGTAGCATAGATATGAAATTCAACTTATGTATTTAGGTCTTTGTTTATATAGTATGAATTTATCAGTACAGATATCATTTAGGACAAAAATAGATGACATTGGGCAAAAAGTAGACAGTCATGTGGCCTGATGTATTCTTCGGTACCTTTAAAGTCTAAATTTTACCAAAATTTTCTGTCCCTCTATTAAACCAAGAATGTATCAAAATACCACTCAGCATCTTAATGAGGTTTTGGCCAGAAGCTCAGTTGGGTTCACGGGACTGTGAGTTTCTTTTCTCCCACCTCTTTCAGTGGTCCCGAGTCCCCAAGACACTCTGATCAGCAGCAAGTGAAAGTGAGTGGAAGGGAGGTGAGCAATGAAGTCTGAGCAGAATTTTTGGCCATTGCTCTTTGTCGTTTTTTTTTTTTTTCATAATAGGTACCCCAGTATACCAAAAAATTAGAAAAACAGGTCGAAAAGTGAAGGTCAGTCTTAACAAAGGTATACCTAGCACCACCTCAGTAACTTCCAATGAGGAAAACTCCCCACCTTTCCAGGAAATCTGTTCCAGATCATTCTCTTTTCTTTAAATTGTCTTTTTGAGTAGTCTAAAGAAAATCTCACACCCTGTATGTTAGGTTCATGACTTTTTGTCCATTCATGTGGGACATGGAAACCAGTTCAATTCATTTTTCTCTCCAGCAGGTTTTTCATACAGAAAGACTGACTTGGTGTCTGCCTTCAGTTTACTTCCTACTTGCAATCTTCGTTTCTTCTATCTGCCCTCAGACTTGACGAACTGAACTTTTATTTGTTGCTTTTCTCTCATTCATGTCTTTTCTGAAGCCTGAGCACCCAGAGTGTTTTGGATGGCGAGTAACTAGTGTTAACCAGAGCCACAAGAATAGTTTTTGTGTGCTTTACACATTTGCCCTCAAATATATTTTCCATGGAAAGCTTACCTATTTCAGGATGTCCATGGCACTGTTATCTCATTTTCAGCTTCTGATTTACTAAAAGCAGCATCTCCTTTCTGCAGGGTGCCTTTCTCTCACCCTCTCTTTGCAGCTGCCTAAATCAGAGTGGAATTTCCCCCAGTATTTTAAGACTGTGACTCCAACTGATCATCATTATTTTAAATTCTAATCCTGTTCTTCAATACAGGGTCAGCTTAGAGTACTCTTGAAGGAGAAGGTTTTCTATTTCATCATTTGTGTTTCCATCTTCTACATATTTAGTGAAAATAATTAATAGTTCACGAGAACTTCATAAAGCACTGCCCAATACTTCTGCTTTGTGCTGTGGTGACCTATTGCTATCTTTTCCCTATATATATTTAAACAGTTTTGAACCCCCTTGTGCTAGTTTCATGTAGACTGTGTTTCTTTCTTAGCTTGAAAGAAAGTCAGGCAAAAGAGTTTGAATGAGCTTCCTGGAGTTTAGTGATGTCATATTACTGATTCTTCCCTTTCTTTAGAATTGCTTCACTATCAGGAAGGAAATCAATAGTCAGATATCATATGTTATTTAGAATTTCATCTTGGCTCTTTTCTTAAATGCTTGCTATTTTCCCAGCATCTGCAGTTGTTTGTTGAGTAACTCATTCCAATAGTTTTCCTGGCTCTGAAGCTGAGCACAGCATTTTCCAGCTCCCCAGCAGTTCCTGTGTCTCCTGTTGGAAGATGGTGATAGAATCATTCATCTTCCACCTTCTGAAGCGTCACCTGTCCTCAGCAGGCATTCTGAAAGGCGATCTCTGATCGTTGTGAGATTAGTTCAGCCCATTCTTTAAATATCTTACAATATCTTCATCAGGCCCAGCTGGGCTGGAAAAACACAGCTACACTGTCTTTCCTAAAGTTTCCCTTCTATATCCTAACCCAACATCTTGCCTTTTGATGCTGATGTTAATTCAGTTACAAAGCCACTTACAGTCTCATTTTATGGTGAAGAGTGGAGGAAAAAGAGACACTAAAACATTTCTGGCCTTTTCCTGCTACCCATCCATACCTTTAGCTTTGCTGTTTAGAGCCATTCCCCTTCAGGGAAGCCAAAGAGGAAAGGACAAGGGTCCGTACTGGATGGCTGCCAATGTCTTTCTACTTGCTCTATTAGACTTGGTACAAAATAAGGTGATATTCATCCCCACAGAAGCCAGATAAAGATCTTAACAAGCATAAATGAAAATTACAGGGATTCTGTAGAAACTTCACACTTAAGGGTAGAAATGTGAATGCACATATATAATCACCTGTCTCTCTCCTATTTCATTTTCAAAACTGGATTGAAAAAGAGTACCTTTTTTCCCTTTCCATATATGGAAAGTTGCCAGAAATGAACTAGAAGGTTTGATTTCCATGACATTATACTTTCTATGAGAAAAGAAAAGGAGGACAGAAGTTGAGAACCATCTTCCAGTGGTGTGATTAAAGCATATAGTCCTCCTTCAGTTTGAAAGAGAAAGGACCTAAGTGTGAGTCAGTGCATTCAAATGATATATTCCAACTAATTTTAGCCCCCTAGACTATGGCACGGTGAGGAATGCTAGAAAATTAGCTGATACTAGTGACAAAATTTCCTAGAAATGAGCAATGAAATGTGATACCTGAAACAGAATTTCTTTTCAAACAGGCTGCTTATTCGTCTTCAAAACATCCTTTCAACTGAGAAGTAGTTTAACTATGTCACTTCTCAGTGTGCATGTAATAACCAAAATATGGCAGCATTCCCTAATTCATTTTTCACACCTATATCTATTATAGAATCCATTGGAAATCCATCTTACTCATTATATCTTGTGCTGATTGAGAAGGTGGTAATTAGTACTCATTAACAACACCTGAATTAAAACAAAATTAAACTATAATTATTTACTGGTTCTTAAAGGTTAATAATAGAGGGCTGTGCATCTTCAGGGCTCAATACTGTTGCCAAAATGTATGCAGGGAAAATTTAGGCTGAAAATATTTGCCTGGTATCAGCAAAAGAATTATGAGCATGAAATGCATGTAATAACAAGTTGTTACTCAGAAGCAATTACACTTACACTGTGGTTTTCCACTAGAAAAGCAAAGGCATAATTATCTATCAAATTAAAACTTCTTCTTTCTCACTAATAATCAAAAGCAACATCATTATTTGTGTAATAATGACACAAACATGACAATAAAGCAACTAGGATGAATATAGGTTTGATGTAATCATAAATGTCAGCAGCAGCCAATAAGAATTAGCCTATTGAGTTTGCCAAATGAAGGGAAATTGGTAAAGTACATAAAATGAGAGATGAAGGCATGTTTAAGGAGAGGATTATTCCAAAGCCCTGGCCTGGGACCCTGTTGCAGTACTTGTCTTTCTCCTCTGATGCAATTTGAGCTTTTATGAGGAAAAACCGAAATGAGTAGGAAACCTTTCCCCACAATTCGGTTTCTGCTGGGTTAAATCTGTGGGCTCCAGTACTAATTTTGGATGGACTTTTCAGGAGCAAGTCAGGCAAAACCAGTGAGTGCTTACTTTCTCCTCTTTGATCTGAGGCATCAGGGTGTGTGCAGGTGACAGAACACCCTTCTGCATCCCAGAGGAAGGAGGCAGCCCCAGCCTCTGCTGGAGGAGCGTGTGCTGCACCTGCTGCTCACCGGGCACCTACACAGGTCCCATCTGAAGGAGGCTGCTTTTCCTATGGGGAGGTTTAGACTACAAGCCTCCTTTTCCAGAGGCAGCCCAGCACCCCACAGGAGCCTTCCTGACCCAGTTCAAAGCTCTCTTAATGGGAACTGGAGCACATATTTAGAGAAAATACCTATTTGTGGAACTGAGATTTTAAACAAGGGTGGCAATTAATGCCAAGCTGGAGCTTGCGTATGCTAGATATGTTTCCACTGGGAAATAAACTTAGTGAGAAATTATTAATTTCACATGGCCCACCTGATGCTCAACACAGAGTTTCTTTTTTCTGTCAGTTGTGCAAAATTTATACATTTTAAAGCAGTACACTCTTCAAGAAATCTGCAAAGAATATTCCTTCCAAGTTGTACATTACGCATACTGCCACATCCAAACAAGGACTCTGAAACTTTACAGCTTAATATTCAAAAAGTAAAAGGCTAAAAGACATTGCTGTTTATGAGATACAATGAAAAAAAAATTATGCAGGGTGCCTATATGGAACTGGCAGGCAGATCAATGTGTTATCCAGCAGCAGAATGGAGGAGAGGTATATTTGTTTCCTACAGCACTGCAATTGCAAAAATGAGTCAGAGAATCAGACTATCCATAATTTTATGAATATTTATTATCGTGCCATATGGATCTCGCTTCTATTTTTAATATCTTTTAAATATTCAGTACTCTCTAAAGATGCCCATAGAAATGTAGAGGCAAGCTCTTTATATATACTTCATTGTATTACAAGAAATAATTTTTCATAATAAAATAGAAAGAAAATGAGAGTTTTATTTTAGTTGAAAGTGGTATAAAGAAAAAGAAATTAATGATGAATGAACTGGTACCTTAACCAGTCCTTTTCTATATTTAGTTATCTCTAGAAACTTCTGCAAACCAGATAATTGAATGAAAATGGATTGCACTTTTATAGGCTGTGCTTTTGACAATTTTTTTTGTAAAAACCTAGGAGGAAAGACTAGATAAAAAAAATGTTCTCAGTTTGAAAGTTCAGTCACTCTTTGATTGAAAACAAGACCTTTTGGTTTCTTGTGTGTCCTAGTTTCCTTATGGAACACCTGTAAGTATAACAGACGATTTTAAGAGCCCAAGCTACAATGGAGCATGTCTGACTCACCTCACTGAAATACTGGTAAGAAAAAATTTTGAGTCCTGGGTGAATCCAGACCCACAAGTCAGCCAGGTTTTTGGAAACATTTTTCTCATCACTGAGTTTCTTGCGATTTGTGGTCACTTCAGCTTTTACAATGGTTCAGAGCAGAGGGCAGTTATTGGTCTGTGTCCTGGTTTAATTGTAGTTTGGGTAATTCATGACCTCTCCCCCCTAGACCTTCCATGATGGTGTACATGCAACTGAAGAAGGCATCACTCCTCAATTCAGAATCCATGGGTGAGACTTTCAGTTGCTGCACTGGGTTCCATATAAAAATTTTATTTCAGCAGTGAGTAATGGACATCTTATTCAAAGCAGATAGAAGTAATTTCTTCTAGGGGAAAAAAAAGGATTTCTGTGAATGATCATGTTAATTGGTGTCATCCTAATAAATTAATAAGCATAAACTGTGAATGAACTGAGGAGTCAGATTATTTAAAAGCTGTTCCACAACAGTATTTATAGATAACATACTGTGGGTTAAATCTGGAGATGATGCTATTCAGAGGCTTTATACTGATTTGTATCAGCTTAGGGATCTTGTCCTTTGGAAGAATTCCATTGTATATCAGAGGAAGGTACTAATTTTCCCAGGAGTTTGCCCAACTGAAAGCTATAGATCAAACTACGCGGACTTTTAAGAGCAGTCCTTTTGCCTCTGGTTTCAATTCAAAAGGTAGCAGGAAGAATTTTTTTTATATATTCAATTGTCCCTTAGTTTAAACCTCAGTAATTCACCCTAATTGCAGAACACTTGGAGTTTAAGGCTGAATCAAATCTCCTAGGTATAGAACTTACTGCAGGTCTTTAAAGAAACTACCTCTTGCTTTTCTAGCTATATCTGCAAGTCCAAATTAAAGAACATAAAAGAGTACACGCTGCAGATCCTTTTTATATTTTCTCTCACTTACACTATTTTATAATAACATAACTTCACTGTTTTTCCTGGAGCTGCTTATCATTTATACTGGTGAGAGAATAAGGATAATCTTGGTTCATGTGCAGATGTATCAGGAAGGGAATAGGCGCAGAAAATGTGTGGCTAGGGTTGCATTCAGAGCTGGACTAAAAGGAATCTATTTTACCAAAATACAAACCTCTATCAAACAACCTGCCATCTCAACTGCTTTGTTTTGTACCATCTTCTGCCTGTCAGCTTTTGATTTAACCTCTCTAGTACCTGCTGTGACCTGAATTCAAGAATAAGTCAGCAGAACTATTCTTGGGAAGGAAGAGCTCAGAGGTACTTCCCAGGTACCCCACCAGCAGTGGGATACAGCAGATTACTTTAAATTGGATTAATTCTGACACCGGAATTTCAGTGCCCATAAGGGAGTGTGGTGTTTCAGCTCCTCTTACAGGCAATGAAGTCAGCTGGAGCCTGCCAGACTCTTCAGCCCATACCCAGACTCTGTTCAGCTGTCCAGAGGGAGGCACCTAGCACTGTGCAAGGGCCCCTGGGCATCCTGTCTGGCTTAGCTGCTGGATCAAATATGTGGAGTCATTCTCCTGGCCCTGGGCTGTGCCTGAGTGTCAACCGGAGGCATTTCAAACACTCTAGGGCACCTCAAATGGCATTAGTCACCTATGTGGGGTCAAGTGAATCACACCCCTCTGCCTGAATAACCAGCTGAATAACCCTCCTGACTCCCGTGGATCCCTTACCTACAGCTCTGCTCGGTGCCCACTCCCAGGTGTGCGGGGTACTTGCCATGCCATGGAATGTCCCCAGGGGCTGGCAAGCAAGACAAGGATATGTGTCCTTCTGAAACAAAAGCTGCAGGGGAGGGGAGCCCTGTGACCCTTGATTGATGAGGCTGAGGGCATCTACCTCATCCTCTGCATCTCCCCAGAGGCATCAGGGACACCTGCAAGCTCTGATAAAGCACCTCCACTTCAGTGTCCAAACCTGGAGATGAATCTCTCCCTGTCCGTCAGCTAAGAAACCAAATCTGCATGCCAGGGAGTCATTTTAACTGCATCCTAAATCAGAGCTGGAAAAGTGGAGAACATGAGTATAGGCAGCTACTAGGTATGTCTTCATCTGTCAAGTTTAGGCGTTTTAGGGCAGTGTTTTCCTGTCCTCCTTTGAACTTCAGCTCTGTCTAGAGTGTCTCTGAAGTCTCTATAGGCTGTGCGCACACAAAAACAATGGACTGGTTATTAAACAGCTTTAAACTCTTAAATTTGTCATTTCAAAGTCATAGAGGAGACAGGAAATTGCTTAATGCTAAGCAGAAACTCCAGTTTGGTAGGTATGGCTTTAAATCATAAGCACAGGCAAAGAAGGAAGGAAAAGTAGCTCATACCAGCTTAGTACGGGGATATACATTCTCGTATCTTAAACAAATAGAATACAAAGATTATACTGGGAATAAAATAAAACAAAGTATTAATATTAAACAAAAATAAACCTCACAGAATAATTAGGAATCAGGTAACCTCCCAAGAACCTGAACATTTTAATAGCTCTCATTACACAGTCTCTGAAGAATCCATGACAAACTCATTCTTACAAACCCCTCCTTTAATGGAAGAAGAACTGTTAAAGAGTCAAGAGCATTTAAGACCTCATAACAGCTTTCTGACAAGACTGCTTTAATGTCAGAAATTTTATCGTGAGCAAGAGCTATATAAAGAAGATGATAGGATCCACTATTTCTTTTTTTATTAAACGGTTGTTTAAAATACCAGCCTCATTAAAAGAGCTGCAGACATCTTGTAAGTTCCATACTGAAATGACTCCCAGGCCAATTTCTCATTTGAATCCCCCAGACTGACACTTTTCTAGAGAGATTGCAAAGTCTGCATGGTATTTGTTCATTTTTAATTTTTATGTTGTTTGTTCATATTTAGTTTTTATGGTTTTGAGTTTAATTTTTAAGTTTATCATATCTTGAAAAGAAAATGCAAAAAGGACAACACAGGAACATGTTGTTGTTAATTGCAGTGTGTCAAATCTACGTTTTCATAAGATGAAAGAAAGGTGGCTTGAGTAAACTTATGTACCTTCACAGAATCACAGAATCATAGAATGGTTCAGGTTGGAAGGGACTTTAAAGATCATCTAGTTCTAACCCTTCTGCCATGCACAGAGAACCTTTCATTAGACCAGACTGCTCATAGACCTATCCAACCTGGCCTTGAACATTTCCAGGGACGGGGCATCCACAACTTCCCTGGCAACCTGTTCCAGTGCCTGACCATCCTCACAGCAAATAATTTCTTCNACCATCTAGTTCTAACCCTTCTGCCATGCACAGAGAACCTTTCATTAGACCAGACTGCTCATAGACCCATCCAACCTGGCCTTGAACATTTCCAGGGACGGGGCATCCACAACTTCCCTGGCAACCTGTTCCAATGCCTCACCGTCCTCACAGCAAAGAATTTCTTCCTAATAGCTAACATAAACTTACTCTCTTTCAGTTTGAAGCCTATCCTCCTTGTCCTGTCACTAAATGCCTTGTAGAAAGTCTCTCTCCATCTTTCTTGTAGGCTCCCCTCAGATACTGGAAGGCCACAATTAGATCACCCTGAAGCCTTCTCTTTTCCAGGGAGAAGAATCCCAATTCTCTCTGTATTCCCTCACAGAAGAAGTGCTCCATTTCACTAATCATCTTGGTGGCCTCCGCTGCGGTCACTCCAGTAGGTCCATGTCCTTTCTGTGCTGGAGACCCCAGAGGTGGATGCAGCTCTGCAGGTGGGGTCACCAGAGTGGAGTAGAGGGACAAAACCCCCTCCCTCGCCCTGCAGGCGAAAACACTGGTGAAACACTGGTTTGGGTGCAGCCCAGGATACAATTTGCTTTCTGGGCTGGGAGAACACATGGTGGGCTCATGTCCAGCCTCTCACCCATCAGCACCCCCAAGTCTTTCTTAGCTGCTCTCAATCTGTTCATTTCCCAGCCTGTCTTCATAACTGGGGTTGCCCTAACTCAGGTGCAGCACCTTTGACTTGGTCTTGTTAAACCTCATGAGGTTTAACTTTTTGAACTTTTCCAGATCCCTGTGGATGGCCCCATCCTTCATGTATGTTAACTGCACCACTCAGCTTGGTGTCACCTGCAAATTTGCTGAGGGTTTGCTTGACCCCTTTGTCTGCGTCATGGATGAAGATATTAAATAACTGGTCCCTATATGGATCCCTGATGGACACCACTTGTCACTCACGTCCATTTCCCTGCCTGCCTCCTCAAGAGTTCTTTGCTTTATTCCAGGCTCCTATTTCGCTCCAGGGGAAGTCTGATAATGCTGCCTCATGTGACCCTCCCTGGGGTGGCAGTAACAGTGGTCTACACTGAAAGCCTCCTTGCAGCAGCATGGGTTGGACCCTGGTTTTGCTGAATGCCTGGAAGCCAGCTGGACTGTGGTCCTTATAACATGTAGATCCATTTGGATTGAAGAGGCTAAACTATGCAGACAGCAACCCCCAGCTGCCTTGTCTATGTCTATCAAGACTATCCAACACATCTATGAGTACTTGTGGTGTCCCACCCTTAAGGAGAAGTGAGTGCCCAAGACTGGCAGGTGCTCACGGCTGAAAAGAAATTACGAAAGTCAAAGGGTCCACAAAAGAAACTTAAGGAGTTTTACTATAAATTTTGCATTTGTTATGGAAATTGGTATATTAGTGTCCTATCTTCCAGCACATGGCAGTGGGCTTTGAATAAGGGGTAGGGTGAAAGATGAGAAAGAGGGAAATAAGAGAGAGGGAGAGAGAAAGAGAGTAAGAAAGGGAGAAAGAGAGATCACCAGTCCTGGCTTCAGCATCAATCCAGCTAATGGAGTGTCCAGCATCCTGGGATGCAGGTGCCTGGGCTTTGCGGGGGTTTCTTTCTATAGATAAGATAGAAATATATAATCAGATAGATAGATATATCTTTCCCCCCACCTAGAAATAGGTTTCTCACTCTCTATGCGAATTAGTTATCATGTGCAGTTCATTCATCTAGACCTTTCTGAAAATGAGTCAGAGGGCTTTGGGTGGGTCTTTGGTGGTCTTAATGACCCCTTATTGGGTTGATCTTAGGTCGGTAGTCCATGTCTGCTTCTCAACTTCATTCCTGCCAGCTGCACAGGAGAACTAAAAGGATGTCATAAGATTACACAGGGAAATACAGACTCTAGTTGTGCCAGAGGATGTTTAGATGGTATATTAGCTAACATTTATTCACTGAAAGGATTATCAAGCATTGGAACAAGCTGCCCAGGGAAGTGTTTGGGTCCCCATCCCTGGAGGTACTTATAGGACTCACAGATGTGGCATTTGGAATCATGATTCAGGTGGTGGACTAGGTTGGCACTGCTGGGTTGACAGCTGAAAGCCAATGACCTCAGAGGTTTTTTCCAAAATAAATGATGTATGATTCTAAGTATTTTCCTGAAAAAGAAATACCTTGAGTGACTAACAGTTTTCAAAACTTCAATGTCAACATTTTTGCCCAGTGACTAAGTAGCAAATATTATTCCTTAACAGGAAATAATAATTAAGTCTGAAACATTTATTCTCTTCTGCTTTAGGTGTCAGTTTGACAAAGTTGCTATGCTATTTGGCATAGCAGAAAACTATCCTATTCTCTTCAACAATAATTTTGAATTTTGTATTTTCTGCTAAATATGGTACTTTTTTGATGCAGTTCATGACAGTGTTACTAAGTAATAATTTAACAATACGATCACTTAGCCATTAAACCTGTGCTCCTGCTGCCAGCATGCCAGTCCACTGTTGCTAGTGGCTGTGAGTTGGTGTTCACCCCAGTACTCTTCCAGTTACCCATCTCCTGTCCACCTCATGCTAATTCTCTGCTTTGCTGTGGCTGCTAAATGCTGCATTTTGATTTGTGTAGATTTAGATTATAGAGGGGTTCAAGAAATAACAGCAATTTTATCTCAACACAGTTATTAGTAGGGGTTGTCAGTTTCAAGAAGATGAAATTGTATTTTACCATTTGTTAGTGTGATGTTACCTCCACTGGGGAGCTGACAGCTTCAAAATAAGATGTGATTTACTCTGGAAATATTGTAAAAATGTCAGTCACATTTTGGTATGGAAAATATTGAAATTTAATATGTTTTATTCTGGCCAAGTGCATTAATACTATTATGGCTTTATATAATATAGTTTTCCTCTCTTATATGTTGTCATGACCAGTAAATCTCCAGTTTTGATATAAAAATATAGTTGATAGACATTAGCAGTTCAGGTTGGGAAAAAGGTAAGGGCATGCAATGCCTTTTCTCTCAAACATAACAATTTGAAATCCTGGGTACAATTCTACAGTGAGAATCAACAAATGTCTTTGGAAGGTGATGACTAGTTAGTGCCTCTCTAAATTATTGTGGTGGGTTTAGCCCAGGCACAGCATTCACATCTCAGTTATCGGGTAGCAGCAGAAAAAATACAGAATGATATTTTTCAGATGACAACTAGGTAATTTTGAATGTCCAGAGCTAATTTAATGAGGACTGCTTTCCCGTGGTCCCAAGTGGGTAAGGGAAGATGACAGTTCAGATGAGACTGCTCCTGCAACAATGCTCTTAGACACTTGCTCAGATCCCATGTGGCTTCCCTTTCCCATTACACTGAAAAAAGTTTCTTAACATGAGAGATACAGGACAGATTCCAAGTGTAAATATACAGAAAACTTCAGCCAGATCTTTCTGTCCACTTAAGACCCTTTGCATGATTAGGATTGTGGAAATGCATTCTGAAACCACTCCCAGTGACCTTGAAGCGGTTATCTCAAATTTTTTCTCATTTGGGGTTGGAATGACATGATCTTTAAAGTCTGTTCCATCCCAAGACTTTACATGATTCTAGACTTTATATACCATATTCTATGATTCTATGATTGTGAGAACTGCAAACAAATGAGTAACATGTCTGAGAGCAGTTGCAAAGGCTCTTGCCTCCCAGAGTTGCTCCTTAGGGGGCAATAAAACTGCTTAGATTCTCTTTAAGCAGCAGACTGCCAGTCAGCCACATGAGGTGGCTTCGACATGGGAGATGTTCATAACGTGAAAAGCAGTCCAGGAAGGAAAGTTTCAGATGTAGCCTTAATCTTAACCTTAACACCAACCCTAACCCTGCCCTCCTTTGCAGAGCTGAGGGAGAAGTCATACTTTCTGCTGCTGCTGCTGAAAAAAAACCCCAAAAGCACATTGCCACAATCAGCTGGGTTTGCATTCCAAATGTGTATAAATACCCAGAGCTTTCACCAGATGCAGAGAGGGGCTGTGACACCACCAAGCCACGAGGAAGGTAGAAGGAGAAACACCACACAGGTGGGAGCCCCTGACAGCTGGGTAGGTTTCTGAACAGCAGCATGGCACAGCAAGGACAGCTTCCATGTGAATTGTTTTCATGGCAACATGTTCTTGGCACACAAGATAACAGAGCAGCAGGCTCTGCCGCTAAGTGTAGTGTTTGTATTTGGCCACATTGACTCTAATCACTTCACTGCTTTTATATCAGATGAAGCTCAAGGATGAAGAAGTACATAGGTGCTTTTTGGAGAGTAGACAGAATATATCCTGAGAAGTGGCTTTGGATTTGATAATAGCACCAGGCTTTTCTTGAGGTAATTTATAGCAACATTATAAGAAAACGGAAGATTTAGTATTATGAAGGTCAAGTTTCTGCTGCTGTTTCTCTGTGCTAGCATACTGAAGATTCTTCATTCGGTATGCTGTTCAGTCCAAGGACTGATTTAATTGTCAGAATTTGAAGTATTGATTAGAGCTGAAGAAAAAGAGTTCCCTGGTATCAAAAAAACTTTGAAGAACAGTGTAACATGAATTCCAGTAATGTGTGTACCCCTTCACAAGTCACTATAGGCTCGATGATAGCAGTATCCCCTAAAAGTGCATTAGCATTGATCACCTGTTAGACAGGCACATGTGACACCTTTAATTCAGATAAAAGGCAACTTTTTCCAATTCTTTTCCTCTCCTATGGTAATTAGGAATAATGCCATTGAGTGTTCACGGATCAAACAGACATGTGAAAGATGCCAGAGAGCAAGGACTGATTTTGTTTTTTTATTTTAGGCAATAATCAACAGTGCATATAACTATCCTTCTCTGATGCATTTCTCTCTCCTTCCCTTCATTTCCCAGATCAGACATTCAGATGATTTCTGCAGACAGTATTAACTTAGATTTACAGTGGTAGACATTGTTTTACTGCACCACCTCATGTTTCTAGCTCTGGTTAACACAGGCATATCCAGCCAGGATCCTGCTGCTTCCTGGTGCAATCACTAAACATTTAACTCTATCCATACAAAGTAGCTGTAAGGCTGAGTTATTTCTATCATGTGAACAGAAGCTCATACTCTCATGGTAGAGTACACTTTAAAAAGTCCAGTGAAATGAGGTTAACACCATTTCACCTTACTCCTCTTAAGGTGTAGGTCCATTATCCCCTTTCGTATTCAGCAAAGCTTTGTGTGAATGATATGCTGGAGGTCATCTCGGAAGACTGCAAGCTGGTACAGACAAGTAATTTACATCTGGGCTAGTCATTATCAGGCTCCTTTTTGGTCAGCAGAGAGGAGCAGACACTTTTTGGGATGATCCATCTGACAAACATGACATCTGCTTTAGGATGTGAGGAACCAGTGTCTTGAGGTTGTGACCACAGTAGCCATAGGCATCCACATTGCTAACATCAGCAATTATGTGGCAAACCTCGTCATCATATTTTTATTTGGTTGTAGACACAAAGATCGCTTGTAATAAGAAGGCATTTGTGCTGTAAGAGCCTTGATGAAGCAAATGTGTGAAGAAAACCATTCCCCAAAGACACTGAAGATCTTAATAACGTGAGAGGGCTACAGATGGCTTAATAAGTTACTCATGTTTAGTGTCAGATGTTGATGTTCTTATTTAGCCACAGAAATAAATCAAACTGCAAACTGTCCCTCTGAAAGATAGGGCATTTCTGCAGATGAGAGATCTTTTTAGGTAGAAAAGTCAGTATCATTAAAAAAACCCCTTAAACTTGCTATTTGTATTTACACTTGGAAGGTACTGGGGGTAGCACGTCTTCTATACACACCACCTGAGGCAGAGAGGAGCTGAATGAAACCCCATCAGCTGGACTCCCAGGGGAAAGCCAGGCTCTCTCTGGATGATGTTTCTCTTAGAAACGCTGAGATGCACCAAGTCTGAGATTCAGCAGTAATATAGCTCACCACTACTGCAATTAACTTGACAGTGAAAGATAGGAATGATTGTTTCTTTCGGTGATCCATATAATGAAAGGCCTAAAGCATCAATCCTTAAATTGCTTAAGGATGAAAGAAGACATTTCTTCTATAACTCAACGCCTGCCTACTTGGTCTTTACACGAGAAAAAACTTCATGCATTCAATACTCTTGATGAGCACCTTAGATTTAAAAGCGGTGCCCTTTTCAGTCAATCACAAACCCAAATTTATGGCTGCCACTGCAGAGGATGAATCTAACCAGAAAAATAGGATGAGAATTAATGCATTAGCCTTACATTGTTCATCTACGTTCCTTTATTCATTCTCAGATCACTCACTCACCTTCTTGACATTCCTCTCAATTCAGCTTGGAAAATGTCTTCACTTCTTTTGCCAAAGCAGACTTTAAGTAGACTTTCAGACATACTTTGAAATATATTGCTTTTCTTTTGGACTCCTTTTATTTTGGCTTGTGTTCCTTAATACAATTAATCTGATACACTGTGAAGTCAGAATATTTCATTATCTTGTTTATTTATAGTTCTCTTATCCTAACAAAGCACTCTGCCTTTGCAAAGATGTCTAGGCTATTTCAGAAATACATCAATTTTTGCAATTGAATGATACCATTCCACTACCAACTTAAATACAATTTAAAAATAGAGATATGGATTCATGAATCTCCAGGTAGATCATATTGCCAAATGAGATGCCTTCCAGTGCATGGCATGTCAAATAGGAGCAGCTGAGAATGGCAGTGGAGGAAGCCAGGACCCTCCCTTTTTTTTTCCACGGAAAAGCAATAGGTAATTCTAAGTAAATGATTGGGGCTTTTTCTGTCAGACATGAACCCATGAGATTTTACTCCGTAACAAACCAAAGCAGACCGTGCTATGACTGTTTCAGACAGAGATGCAACAAGTTCATTGGTTTGTATGCAAACACACTAAAACAAGTCCTCCAGGAAAACTCACTAATAGACTGCATAGAAAGATAATAAGATAAAGGATAGGTTGATAAATGAAAGTGAATTATCTTAAAAATATTGGGTATCAGAGCTGGTACTTTGGCTCCCACAACAGTATAATTTAAAAAAAAGCCTTGTTAAGTGTTCTGTGTCCTTTCTGACCTTAGTTAATAGGCCGAGGCTCAGTGGGGAGTTCTGCCCACAAGGAAGAAAGGGATTTATGTAATCAAAGATGTTTAGTTGCAAAAATAAGTTAATGTTGGGACCCACTTTCTCTGGCCAGAGCAGCAGAGGACAAGCTTTCTGCTCCCAGTCTCCAACAAAAATTATCCCTTATCTCTTTCTCAGACCAGACTGCTAATGATGCTATTAATGCATCCTGTGCTTTTTTGCTACCATTTTCCTCAGTCAGGCACCCTTTCCTCTTTCTGTCACAGGTGATGGTAGGCAATCACAGTTTCAGCAATCAGTTCTTACATGCCTGCATTTGTCTTGCCCTTCTCCACTACCAAATGATTCATCTTGTTCTCAGCCTTTGCAGCATGCAAGCCAGTGATTGTGACAGCTTTCCTACCATTTTTGCTACCTGGTTGAACAGAGCACTTGAAAGTCCCCTTTTATACTTACCTCAAGTAAAAGGCAGCTCTTCCACTAAGAAACTTCAACAACATTTAGCTCAGCTCAAAAACTTATTTCCCAGTTAAAGATGATATAGGCAGGCCCTAGTGCCTCTCCCACTTAAATGAGCTACATCCTTTTGCCTTTGATGGGGATAGAATTATACTTGATTATGTGAAAGATCTCCTCGGAGATGAGATGAGCTATTCTAAAGTAATTTTTAAATCTCCCAGTTTAATCAGGGAATATGACTCAGTTTTGCTACTCTCATTCTCCACTGTCACATTCTCAACCAATAGCATAAATCTGCTGTCAGATTACTTTCTCAAATACTGAAACTCCGAAAACACTGAAGTGGATGCTTAAAGTGAGCTTGAAGGGGCTAAGTATTATTTTAATTATTGTTATATTGTTATCAAATACTAAGCATCACTGTAGTTGTGAATATGTCTCTACTGAGGATTTTTACTGAAAATCAAGTCTAGATCACAACCTTCCCTTGCAGTTACAGAGGGATATCTATGACAGTAAAATGATTAATGATTTTATAAAACAGTAATCTGTTTTTTACTTTTTATTACCTTATGCTAACTATTCTGCTTTAGTCACACTAGGATTAATGGGCTAATTTAAATTGTCAGTGACAAAGGAACCTGTTTATTTTCATCTCAACTATGCATCTCTGGTTTTGTAAAGAAACTAGTTCTAAATTAAATCTTCCCTGCAACTAAAGGCTCCTATTAAGCAGATGGATGCTAAAGAGAAGCAGGTTACTGGAGTCTATATTCTACATGAAGTCCTGTTATACAAGGTTCATGAAAAAAAAATAAAACCTTTGTTGCATTTCCAAAATAATTTTCCATGGATGAAATTGACAGCACAGAAATTAACTTTTAATACATGGAAGGTTGAGTCTTCTATTCTTTAGACATAGTTTCATAATTAGATGTGCTTATAACCTTACAAAAATCCACTTACTGCTTTGTTTTTCATTATCAGAAGAGTGTTGCTTGTGATGTTCATACTCTTTTTAAAGTACATCTTGTTAGGCAAAAAGACAAGCCTTCAGCAATTGAATGCAGGCTTGTTTATATCTAATAAAACAAGATTTATTAAAATTCTTGAAAGAATTCTGTTTTTCCACCCACCAAATCTTACTAAATATCCTGTGTTACTGAACTTTAAGTGCACAGCTCTACAAACATGGCTTTTGGAGCATCCAGCAGAGCAAAGTCCC
>VZRR01013569.1:1271351-1457845 GCA_013398015.1 Oreocharis arfaki | reverse complement strand
CGCCTCCGGGTTGCGGCTGAGGCCGCCCGCGGCCCCGACCTCCTGACCGCCGCGCCGGGGGAAGTCACGGCTTTTTCTGGGCCGAGGAACAATTGCCTTCATTGTGCAGATAGAGTTCGGCGTGTGTTATTATTTTGATATTTTTAGATTTTTTTTTTAAATACACGGCCTAATTTGTACTTCTTTCGGATTAATTTTGTAGTTCAGTTCATGGGAGGAGTTTTTTTTTTCTCCTGGTGTGCAAAAGGCACACCCGCCATATGTCCCACACGAATGCTACCTTTCAGTGGGATTTATTTATTTTACTTTATTTTACGACTAGATTGCGCTGGATCACAAGCTATTATTGACAATACTAATAATGTTTTAGATAACTCAGGATAATACTGTTCTAGATTCAGAAAATATCTTTGAATTCAGTGTGCAGATGCTGTAAATAGTGATTTGGTTTGGGTGGCTTTTTTGTTCTGGTTTTTGTGAGCAACATGTTGCTTTAATGGGTACTCAGTGTAAAATACATTTCTATTCTCTGATTCTCTCTGGTTTTAGCAGCATATTTCTTAGCGGGTCAGAGGATGTATTTCATTTCGAGATGTTAGTGGTGGCAGAAGAATATAAAGTGCCCCACGTGCATCCCAAAAGAAGCTGTCAGCTGCTGTGCTCAACCTTGACTCTACCCCACTGAGGGCATCGTGCTGTGATTCACTCCCAAGTCATGTTAAAGATTGCTGCTGGTGTGTGAATGCTCTCCAGGACACCTAAGTGATGTAGCATCTTACTGAACATCCCTCGGATATTTTGGATTCTGTTGCAATTGTTTGGGAAATAAATAGTCAGATGTCGATACACAGAATAATTTATGGGTGTTACATTGTAACAGGGCAAATGTAACTTAGTCTGGCAAACCTTGTGGGCTCTAGGACAGCTAGGGTAGGAAGCTGTGTTCTCAGGGTTTCTAGGCCTTGATTAATTCCTCATAAATTGTTACATACCGTGCAGTGTGCCCGAGGATCGTTGTCGCTGCTGACTAGCACCCTAATTTTATACTTCTGCCCTCTGGCTCCACTGGACAGGTCCCACCTCCATTTAGAGGTAGTTTCACTTGAGAAGACTGCTCTGCCAAAAAACATGCCATGGTGAAGAAGTTCTCTGTACAAGAGTTTGCTGGAGATGTACGAGGCTGCTGCAAGAGTTTAATTCAGTTCCAAGGGAGTTGCTAGCTACTGACACCTCAGTGTTTGAAGGAAGAGAAGGATTGATATTATTAGATGCAATAATAGTGTGTTTTGGTGGCATCTGCTTAAAAGGGCAGAGTTAAGGTTGAGCTTTCAGTCACTGGAGTTGTTTACAACATAATTTAGTTTGGAAGTGTCCTTTGGAGGTCATCTGGCCTAGCCCCCTGCTCAAAGCAGGATGAACCTCAGGGTTCAGTCAGATGGATGGGCCCTTTGAGACTCCAATATTTACATGTATTGTAAAGTGAAGGGTTTGTGTCTAAAGAAGTCAGGTTTGGGGAACTGGTTAGTCACAGATGGCAGCAGAATGTCTTCCATCACACTCTGTGAAACACGAAAGAAAGTGCATCCTTCTTAATTTAAGGTACAAATGAATGAGGAAAGGGCTTTAGGAGTTCCTGGATAGACAATGGCTCGTTCATACTCAAACTGAATACCATGGCAGTGTAGACTCGGTCTAAAATGGCAGAATTAAGTCTATAACTTAAAATTTTGCCTAGTACATGTGTGTCCTATGATTACATTTGGATGTAGCTAACTTGGACAAGTCAATTAATTTTCACTGGAATGTTTAAAGGAATTTTGCTCATTCCTGTGTGTATATGTGTTAGGGTGTTTTTTTCCCTTGCAGCTACTTTAGCAGTTAGATATTTGTTTTTTGTTTACTCAGCCTAAGAATCTTCAAAAATATATGTATAAACACAACACTGTCTTTCTTCTCCTTGTTGCCTCACTTTCCATCCTGCCTCAGGCTATTATTTTCTTTACTGAGGCTTCCTGAAAGTCTGCTACCTCTGAACTGCTCCATGTGACTCGAAGGAGCTCAGCCTGAAAAGTAAAAGTTTTGGGAAGACTTCAGGCACTCGAGTAAATGTTTAAGATCTAGAGCACTACATCGCCTTAAGTGCAGCAATCGATACTCCTTGGGCTTTGGTTCTGTCTCGGAGGCTCATCAGCAATGCAATTTACGAATGAACGCCACAATTCCATTTATTCAAAGCTTGCATTTATTACAGAGTCTCAGGCAGAATTAAATGCTACATTGAGAAGTTTGAACTGCTGCTAGCTTCTGAGGAATGTTTTCAATGCAGGATAAACTGCAGTGGCAGTTTCTGTTGGATTTGTTTTGTTGAAGGTGGAGATGTGGATTTGATACAATATTAGTTTCAATATCAAAAGCTGGATATCTGATTATGAGGGGGTGTAACTCTTCTGGCTTTCATGGTCAGGTATAGTGTTGAATGTTCTAGATACTGTGTTGAAGTGTTCAGCTGTTTCTATGCAGTAAAAAAACACTTGAACTCTGTGTAGCTTTCTATTATATTGTGTTTTTATTGCTTGATTATATCATCAGAGGACAAAAAAATGCTGTCAAACAAGTAAATTAACAGTGATTTAGAGCTTCCTTCATTTTTTATTTCTGCAGCTTGCTTCATCTGATACTTTCTGATAGTGAGAGAGGATGCATTGGATAGGTTTCTCAAAAGACTTCCCAATGTCAGGAGCGCCTTTACTGTCATTGAGTATTTAAGAGTTGCCTCCAAGACAAAACACTTTTGCCAGGAACAGGAATCTTTCTCTTTCAAATGAGTTTATTACTTTACTAACAAACATAGCATGTAAAAGGGGAAGCTTTTATCTATTCTTCTAACATGTTTTATTTATTCTTCTAACATGTTTACTATTTTTGACCTCTTACCGCTGCGGGGATCTTGATATGCCACACAGTCCACAAGAGGATCCACACAGGGAAAATTATTATTCTTGGTATGATTAGGTAAATAATTTCAATGCTCTGATTATGGTTGTCCTGGTGGTGCTGTAATGCACCCCTCAAACGAACAGCAGACTTTTGGTGGATTGAGTAACAACCCCGTTATTCTATCTGAAAACACTTCTCCTCGTTTTGTCCTTCTTGTGATAGTGAAGTCCTCAAGACTTTTCAGAAATACCTTCTCTGTTTATGGGGGTCCTTTCTGACATGTTAAATCTGTCTCTTTAATATGGTATGCTGATTTTTTTGTTGTTGTTTTTTTGTTATGTGAACTAAATCCCTTTTACAAGATGATTCAGTGGTTAAGCGTCTAAAGCACATCAATGGTAGGCTATGTCTTACTGTTGCATGATGGTACAAAATATAGATAAATCACACTGGAGTATAGATTGGGCTACTGAAGAGTCAGTGTTGTGCTCATTAAACTAGTTAAATCTTTAGGATCGTATGAGTGAGATTTTAGAGGGGTAGGGGTGCCAAATATTTAGAACAAAATTGCAAACTTTATAGCTGGCCAAACAGGAAAACCAGCAGGGAGAGCGGTGGAATGGGAAGTGTAAGAGCATGCAGAGAGAATGCATTTTTACTTTTAAAATGGATGAGGAATGAGTATGACTTAATCTCTGTAGCAGAGTGATTGTTGTCTTTTTCATATGTAAGAAGGCAGGAGTAGGAGGAATTAAGTTTAGAAAAAAAAGAAGGAAGAAGAGGAGCCAGGAGGAGCTGGCTGTTCAAAGTGAAGTATTAGTAATTTCCTATAATTTAATCAGACCAGATCCCAGAGCAAGATAATGAGAGCATGACCTACAAAAGAGGACTTTTTGGAAGTTAAAAGGGTTTCTAACATGAAGCTTCACAAGGCATGTGATTTGTCATGAAGCACTGTATAGAGGACTTTTTTATTCCCTTTCACATTGCAAAGAAATCATAATATAGACATGAGTTCAGACGGTGAGGGAGAGCTGATATGGATTGTGTCTGGAATCTTTTTACTGTACCAGCTTTTGAAGCATGACTCCAGAGTTCTTTAAGAGTATATCTTCTAAGTAATGTTTTGTTTCCTAGTATAGCATTTCTTGTTGCCTATGGTACAAATCATGGTACATGATTTGTATCATTTGGGTTTATGCATACAAATCCCTCCAGGATATTTGGAGGCTAAAGTATCAAATGCCTTTCAAAAATAATGATAATATGCTAAATACCTGGACTGCAAAGTATGTAATAGAATCCAGTTTTCATGGGGATGGGGGTAGTTCTCTTCCTCTCTCTTTCTGCCTCCCAAAGTAAAACTTTTTTTTTGTTCTACTTTAAATGTGTTCGCTGAACAATACGTGCTAGGTATTGATATGGGCATGAAGAATGACAAATTATATTGAGCTGAAGGGAAAAAAGAAACCTTCAAAAAGGTGGATAATATCCCTTTCTCCAGGGATTTTCTTTTATAAATGTAGTTAAATAATAAAACTCAGACTTGACCCATACTTCATTTGAAGTGGTACATGCTGCAGGGTACAGACAGCATCGATGCTGCACTTATACACTGCATTGTGGCTACCGTAGTGAAGGATTCAGCAACTTGTACCCATATGCTCACATGAAAGTTTGTCTTCCAGGTTTTCTTTTTTGCAGACTTACAGTCACCTTTATGGTAGTGTTATGCTCCCAAAGACAATTTCCCTTTCCCTCACGTGTTATCCTTCTTGGTCTAGACACCAAGTATTTTGAATGTCCTGTGTAAACCTGACAGCTTAAGAGTTAGCTCTGTTCCTTAAAATTTCTCCTGCCTTTCAAGGGATTTCCTTGTTTGTGGTGTAATTATACTGAGTGGTGGAGTTTCAAGTTAAGCCTAATACTGAGACAAGCCTGTTCCACCCTGCAGGTTAAGAATTCACACAGAGTCCGAGTTTGGGTAATTTGGAATGACACAGAATTCATGTTTGGGGTTTTTTTCTCTGAGAAACATTCAGTAAAAAGAGGAAAACTGGGCTGCATAAATAGTCCTTTCCCTCATTTTTTTTTCGGTACTTAGACAACAGGCCTGGAAGCAGAGGGAGGAGAGTGACTAGTGCTGATAGCACAGCACACCAAGAGAGAGAGAAGGCTGCATGTGAGACTGATGATTTAGTTGCTGTTTAGAATAAATCCCATTAAAAATTAAAGGGTTTCCAAATGGTAGTGGTCTTGTAATGAGTGGTATAACCAGCAGTTTCAGCAGATGAAGTTAGGTTCCAAACATCTGCAGTTTTGTTTCTTTTATTTGGGGTGCTCTCACTAGGGTAGAAATAACATTTTTGAAGCAACTCAAAGCCAAGCTACTGTCATCATCCCTTTGAATTCTGCATGGCCCTACTCTAAGGATTCCGTTCTTCAGAAGGGTTTGTAGCTCTGCTGGCCCTCTTCTGGGGTTTGCAGCTTGGATGTGGTTTTCCTCTGTTGCAGGGGCTTTCTATGCAAGTGCAAAGAATCTTTTCCTTCGTGGTCTCAAGTTTTATCTGAAAGTAAGGGAGAAGATTTGGCACAAGCTTGCTTTAAAATTACAACTTTCTATTTTGAACTAATGTTTTGGACATGTCCTGAATCTTGGTGCCTGTTAGATTTTTGTAAGATGCTGTATCAGGGCAAGTAACTTTCAGAAAAACGGATTAAAAGAACTGCTGGTTTTACTAAGTATGTATTTAACTTAATGAATAATCCCCATGTGTGACTTTAATGAACACAAATTCTTTGCAAGCTTCTAGACTTCACTTTGATTTGTGTAGTAGGACAAATAATTACTCATCTCAAAAACTGAAATACGAACAGATCTTCCCCAACTAGCTGATCATTATCTGGAGTAAAAAGTGAGGAACAGAGAGGGTGGCAGACAAGTGTATTCAGATAGCAGCTGGTGGTGTAGCTGTGTTTGCATGCTTTCCTGAAGCACAGCCAGAGTCTCTCCCTTTATAAACCACTGTGCCAAATCTAGACCTGGCAACTAATGACTGAGGACCCATTTCTTTATGTGTTTGGAGCAGAACTTCCTCTTATCTACCTCTGTGTTTCTGGCATTTCAAGCCCATGAGGAGCCCTTCTCAGGCACCAGAGTAAGCATAACAGCCTAGAGCTGCTCTAATTTCTGCTGCCCCCAGTCTCTCACCCTGCTCCTCTCTCTGGAAAGGAAAGGCTGACATAATCCTTTTGTCAATTCTGCGTTGCCAAAGGGAGTTCTTTGCACAGCGAATAACTCTGAAGGGGGCTCTTCTGCCCACCTTGAGGTACTCGAACATTGCCCGTAAGGCCTAAATAGGCTTCATCATAATTGTTTATATTGTCTTCCTGCACAGTGCAGTGCCATGCTGAGATAACAAAGCAAGCTCTAAATGAGCTGCCTTGTGTACAGGAGGCCGTTATCACAGCAGTGTGCCCAGGTTAATTCAGCTCTACTACTTGTGGGTGTGCTCCAGCTGCCTCAGATATCACCACATAGCGCTGCGTTGTTTAGTATGGACACACACTCAGGAGAATCAGAGTTGTCTTCGAAGGCATTTACTGGCCTGCATGAAAGTTGTTGGTAAAGCCCACAGAGTTCTCAGCCGAGCAACGCACTTTGGAAAAATAAAATCAAATCCCACGACCATTGTCACACCTGTTTGTTTGTTCAGCAGAAAAAGCCAGGAATGGATTGGACATGAACATGAAACTTCCTCTTCACTTCTGGCTTTTCCTCTTTATCTAAATTTTAGGTGGAGTTTTAGCCAGAATGTCAAAACAGGTTGCTGTCATTTCTACTGTGCCTGCACCCTAAGTAGGCATAGCAGTAGTTTCCTGTACTGGGAGTTTGGCACAGAATCCTAAATTTCTTTAAAATAAGATAAAGTTTGAGGAATGTCCACTTCTAATTGAGTGCTTGCACATTTATTATGTGACCTCTGACTTCTTAAGGGTGAAAGCTGAGGTGTCGTGCCTAAAACCACGTGTCTGGGAGTGAGCAGTGCCTATTCCACATGGTCTGCTGCTGTGTGCTCTCCTACCACTCTGAGTAGCTTCCTAATCCTCTCTTATTTGGCTTTGCTTGTTAACCCCAAGCAATCCTCTCAGGGACAGAGAAAGCAGCTGTCTTTGGTAGCAAAGGCAGCACGACAAAACAACCACTTCTTGAAGCTTCTCTTAGACATGTTACCATAATATCATCCTTGTGGGAGGAATTAGAAACACAGAGAATATAATTTCCCATGTTTTAATCTGACTTTGGGAGAGGGGAAAAGATTAAATTATAGGCAACTAGATTCCTGTGACATGTACAGGAGGGAATAATTTCAGTATCTGAAAGCTAAACCTTTTGTTTCTGAACCAGTTGGAAAGCTAATGAGAACAAAGCACCTCAGGTGAGTAATGAGGCAGAGGAAAATGGTGAGGAGCCCGTCATTTATCAGAAATAGAGCAGAAAAAGTTGCTTATAGCAAAAATAAACAGAAACTAGTCAAAACCAAGAGAGATCTTTGTTAAAGCAGGTACTCCGGTTGTTGTCACCTGCTGTGGTTGAATATTGCCATCCACAGTTTGTGAGCTCCTCCCTTTGCTTTGTGACCCCTTGATAGGGGTTGTGAGCACAGTAGGGATAATTACAGCCACTGTAGCACCTTGATCTGAGGCTTCCCATGTTCTGTTTATTGCCACCTGCATATTAAGATGACAGGGATTTCTAGTTGACTTTGTTCTTTTACTTTATTGATGCCTGGAACCTCTTTAATAAATGTGTTCTAAAGCAACAATTTCATGTATTTTAAAAGTCCTTTTCTAAGAGTCAATATTTTGAGTGCTTAATGTGGGTTTTTCTCTGTCTGTATATTAATAAAAGGGAAAGAAAGTTCACAGTATTTGCTGCTGCTTTCTGACTTCAATATCTAGAAAAAATTTCAGTGAGTTCCCTTAAAATTATTTTTTAAATTGAACTTTATTATCAGGAATGGACCATCTTTGCAACATTCTTCTGATCCCCCTTGTAGTGCTAGAGTGATGGAAATGTTGTGGAAGTTGCCTTGGTCCCCAGATGGGGATTCTTATTGCATGTTTCAAGGAGAGAAATAATCCTGTTATTTCATACATTTTCATATCACTGCAGCTTGGAATAGGCTGTGAATCAGAGATGGGAAGGGTTAGAGATGAAGCCACAGCTGGAATGCATTCTGATCTACTTATTGCTAGTTAAGAGCCATTTCCAGCTGCTGCTGCTAAGCTGGTCTCCAGGCTGAGGCTGGGTTAGAAAACACAAGGGACAATCAGAGCTCTTGCTGTGTTTTTCCTTTGCCAAATACCCAGGTATCTCACAGGAGAGAACCTGGCCCATGGCATAAATCAGACAGAAGTGTTGGCATTATTGAATGTGTAGTGGTAGCGATTCTTCCAAATCAAGTGGAATGAACTGCTTTTGCCAGGATGTCACTGGGATTGTTGGGAAGTTGAGATGTCTTATTCCTGCTCAGAGAAGGAAATAATGAGCTAACCAAAAAAGTCAAAGTAGGCATGGGTCAGGATGTACAGCAGCACATCGTCTCATCAGGGTAGGCAAACACAACCAGTTCTTTGACAGTTTTTCAAACTCCAATATGTCCTTTCTATGAAGAGCAGCCAGCCAGACACCTGCAGCAATAGAGAGACAGATAGAATATGTTCTTCTTCCTTCCCCGGAAGCTGCCTGGGTTATCCTTGTGCCTGGGAGATGAAAACCTCCCTTTGGCAAACAAGAACTTTTCCATTGCAGTTTTACTGGTGCTGTAAGCTGTAACTGTGTTCCTTAAACAGTTTTTGGGCCCAAGAGTTCTAGATTGCAATGATAGAGCTGTGGGGGTGTATGATGTTTGTGGGGATGTTTGGAGGCTCAGCAGAACGGTATACAGACATTAGATCTCTCTCTTTTTGAGTGCTTGTTTGGTTGGTTTTTCTTTCCTTGTGGCTCAACAAGAAGTTGTCTTAATGAATCTTCACACCTGTTGGCAGAGCTTCACACACAGCTTTTTTCAGTGTTAATCCTTTTATAGTAATACTACACTGATGAGATCTGTTTTTCTTCTTTTTCTTCAAAACCATTTGTGGTGTAATCACTGCTTTTTATCGCTGATAATTCTTCTCTCTTTTACCCTTTGCCAGTCAGTATTTATGATACGTTTCCTATGCCAGCTGAAGAAGATTGGTCAGGAAAAGGTAGGAAAGTAGAGGAAGAAATATCCATTTTTCATTTTTGGCAATAATGGTACTTTATCAGTGTCACACCCTGAATGCTGTTGATGGTTTGAGAAGTTAATAGAAAGAGAAGTTATTTGGAACTGGTTCAAGAGAAGATACAACATGCCTTTAAGCATAGGAGAGAAGAGGAAAAGTAAAGGTTGCCATTTGTTTCATCCCTGACATTTTTGGCCTGGGTTGGGAAATTAGAGAGAGTAGTTGTGGAGAAGGCAGATCAGAAATACCATGTTCTTCTGTAGGACTTCTGTTTGCTCTTTCAGCCAAATGTCTCCTGAATTTCTGTTTTGTGTGGTAGCAGTAAGACATCAGAAAGTGTTCTCAAGGATTACCTTGTGCATGAGAGAGAAGGAAATACTGTTTCCTCCACCTTTTGTGGGTTATGTACAGTGCATAGGTGTACAAGCCAAGGAGTTAACCTGCTGTCCTAGGCACGTATGACCAAACAAAAAAATAGTTTCAGCCTAAAAGAGAGCCTGTATTCTCTCAGGTTAGGTCCTGTAGGAAAGATACACTTAGTAGTTACTTGAGGAAGCTGAGGTAGGTCATTGAGGTTGTGCATCTGTAGAGCAGTTGTCCCTCAGAGATCAGTGGGGAAAAAGTTGGAAAACATGTTCCTGTAAATGACTGGATGTGTTCTGGGTGCTGCTGTATGTTTTGCAGTGCTGCTGAAAACTTCTAACCGAGCTTACCTCAAGTATTGGAGCTGTGCTAGGCTTACATCAGTCTGTCCCTGTACAAACCCTGGTCAGAGTTTGTCATCTCTCAATTTCAAAACTTGCCTATGCATTTGAAGAGATACAGGAAACCAGTTCTACTGCACAGTCCATTGTATTTAATAACTTGTGTGTGTAGAGGAAGAAGGATGAAATATATAATTATTCTTTTGGTTTCAGCATCTGTGCATTAGCTATTTTCTGTTCTCCTGTTCTGGGAATATCTTGTTATTGCTTGTGAGAGAGGAGGATATGAAAAGGGGAATTTTACTAGAGATCATGTGCATCTACCTTGCCATAGGTTTAATATTCCATTTTTAGCCCAAATCAGCTCACTGGCAAGGACCATGGCCTGTGGTTTTTCAACACTCTTCTGCCACCTGTGAGAATTGGACTGTTCTTTAGATTCCGACCAGGGGAATTGAAGCAGCCCTGCCTTGAAGATGAAATCAGTAACTGCAGTGCTTCAGTAGTAGTAGCAGTAGTAGTATTTGCTTGTCTTTACCTTCCTCTGTACGTTAATGATTTCTCCCTATTTTATAGATGTGAAGGGAGTGCATGGCTTGGGGAGGAAGGTGGTTTAGACCTCATAGGAGGAGTTGAGAAGAGACTAGGAACCTCCTGCCCTGTGTTTGTGCTCAGCCAAGCAAGGAGTAGTGATGGAGAGACAGCAGCTGCTCTTGCTGTGGTGTTCAGGTGGGCTGAGGGAGCTCTGAGGGTCCTACACAGAGCCAGAGTTAATGTGGAAACAGCAGCCTCAAATAATGACAGCAAGGGAGCTTTATTTTCTGGAGCTATCACTTCGGTATTTAGAAACCTTTTTAAAATAAGCCTGTTGTAATCTTATTTATAGTAATTAAGGATTTGCTAGTAATTTAAATAGTTGGTTTTGGCAATGTGCAGGTCGTCCTCTTAGAGGTATCACTAATGTCGGGTTGAAAACATTTACACAAGAATAAAAGTCAAGGAAGCAGGTAATTGACTGATTTATCAACCTTAGCAGACAATTTTTTCTGATACATTGTGGTGGCTATGGTAAATTTACTCTGGATTGCTTAAGGGCACGATCCTATATGGTGTGTACAACACATGAGGGCAGCTCCTCGGAATGAATGGGTGAAGGAGCGGGTAATCAGCCAGCGTGGTTTTGGTGCCTGAATTAGCCCTTTCGTCAATGGCTTGTCTCCTAGGAAAGTTGGGGATTGCTATGCACAGCTCAGAACATAGGTGATTTACAGCTTTTTCATGGAGCTTTTAAATCAATTTTAGTCTTTCAGACTAAATGTGAGAACTTTTGTAAACTTAAGGCCATTCCCAGGCCATAATGCTAAACTGCAGTTGTGATCAGGGAATTATTTCCTTTCATTGCAAATTGTCTGTATGCAACCAAGTGGTATGTTTGAACACTTTTCTCACTTCTTTTGCGAGCTGTATTGATGCTTGCAACTTCTCCTCTGCTTCCTTTCCACCTGTAAGTGCGACTAAAATCGTGTTGCTGTGGTGACCCTGTAAATGACAAGCCACACTGAAATGAGTCACACCTATTGAGGGTTAATCAGCGGTGCAATAATCTGTAGCACAAACGGATCACTTTGTTCTTGGCCGCTGTAAATTGAGAGGAATATTTGAGAATTCTTGTGCCTCCTTTTTTTTTACTGTTGGGGTTGTGTCTGCTGAGGTTTGCAGTGCATTTCAGGCAATAAAGATGCATTTTGTCGCAGTAAAGAGTTGAGACAGCTATCACTGCAGCCAGCTCTGGGGAGGTGGCAGGTCAGGGGCAGGCCTTAATTAAGATGAATTGTTGCCTGATGAAGGCACTCAGTAAGAGCAGGCAGTTTATAGATGTAGCTCAAGACCAGAGTACATGGGTATGCAAAATAGAGCAGACTACCAATTTTATTTGTTACAAGGTTAAATGAAGATTAGAAAGCAAAGCTTTCCTGTGGGTTGGGTTTTGGGTTTTTTTGGGTTTTTGTTTTTTTTTTTTTTGTACCTAGAGCATACAAAATGTGACCTAAGAAACTGTAGAATTCATAATTACTTCAGTTTTGGTGTGGAGGCTTCTATGACTGAGAACTGAACTACCACAAAGCACGTAGCCATTTGGAAATGAGTAACTGAGCCTCTGGTTTGCAGCTAGACTATGCTTAAGATAAGGTAGTTTTGTGTTTCTGCTTAGAATTTCCTAATAGAGACACTAGTTCTGTGTTTCACAAGCAACTCCTTAAAGAAGGTTTCATTAATGACCTGCCAAAGGATATAAAATCTTATTCATGGAGTTACATATTATTGAAGGATGGCTTTAAAACATTATGGATTTCTGTATTGAATATTTGGCATTCATGTGATTCTCCCGCAATAATTTGATCTAGCGTGGAAACTAAAATTCCTCCTTTAGGGACTTTTCTAGTTGTAGCCAGCTTTTCCAAATTGTTTGCTAGAATTGTTTGAGGTTTCATTTCCCATGTTATGAAATATTAGAATATTTTCCCCACTTTATGAGGTAGGCCAACATGATAGCTCTTGTCTTTGGACCAAGGATAAGAGAAGTCTTGAGAATAATCTTTAGCACTTCTTATTTTGGAGTTGCCAGCATCCTTGTTACCATTGGGTATTTGATATTTTCTCACTGCAGCAGCCTATTGCCTTAGACATCTATCTAGAGCAAAACAAATGAACAAGCAAAGTAAACTTTGCCTAACTAGAAACAATTTTGAGGAGTTTTTAATCTTCTTTATAACTAACAAAAGGTAGAGTTTTTAATTGCTGTGCTGAACTTTACATGTAAGTGGCAAATGTGCACTGATGTCAATGACAGACAGCCATTCCAGGTGCAGGGAATGTCTCTGGATGGCCTTGCGCATGAACCATTTGAGCCACCACAGATTGTTAACACTGTTTCCCATTTCCAGCAGAGCTGTGGGAGTAACAGTGGAACTCCTGCACATACAATTTTTCCTCAACTTTACAATAATCTATTAGAGTCATAAACCGATATCATAGCTGGTTTTAAAAGACACAGGGAAGCTTGAAATTCCTGATAAAGGGGCTTTAATCTGGCTCAGAAGCTGCTGCCCAAGAAATTGTTTGGTTTTACAGAGAATGGTTTATCATCTTCTCTGTTTACATCGGGAAGAAGAGGTGTATTCCTTTGACATGTTAATGTACCGACTCCAGGTTTCCGGCTGGCTGTGTTCCTTTAGTGCATAAGTCAGTCTGGTCATTGTCTTGTGCTTTATGAAACGTGTGCCCAACCTCAACCATAGGTTTTTATAGGATGCTTGTAAGGGCCTGTGGAAGAAACTTTCAGTAAGTCTGGCTGTGGTATTTTGCTCAGTCTCCATAAAACTGTTGCAAGAACATGGGTAACATAAAATAGCTTTTGTAAGGAACATGATTCTCTATTGTTTTACTGACACTTCGTGTGTTTTATGAACCTGTCTTGGGGCTACTAGGCAGCCTTTGCAGCATAAGCTGACCTCAGAAATATTTGCTTTCTTCGGAAAACCTCCATCACAAAAATCATCTGTCTTTGTATACCTTGTCTCCAGTTATTCTGTGTGTTATCACGGAATGGATTAGGTTGGGAGGGACCACAGCGGGTCATCTGGTCCAACCTCTCTGCTCAAGCAGGGTCATCCCAGAGCACATGGCACAGGATTGTGTCCAGATGGTTCTTGAATATCTGCAGCAGGGGAGGCTCCTCTCTGGACAGTCTGTTTCAGTGCTTGGTCACTGCACAGTCAAGAAGTTCTTCCTCATGTTCAGGTGGAACTTCCTGTGCATCAGTTTCTGCTATTGGCTCTTGTCCTGTTGCTCGGCATCACCGAGCAGAGCCTGGATCCATCCTCTCGGCACCCTCCTGCTTTAGATAGTTTTGTACATTGATGGTCCCTTCTCGGTTGTCTCTACTCAAGGCTGACTGGGTCCAGCTTTCTCAGCCTGCTCTTGTAAGAAAGATGCTCCAGTCCCTTAAATGTCTTTGTAGCTCTCTGCTGGGCCAGAGGCCCATGTCTCTCTTGTACTGAGGAGCCCAGAACCAAACACAGCACTCCAGATGTGCCTCACCAGGGCTGAGTAGAGTAGCCAGGATCACCTCCCTGGTGATGAAGCTGGGTCAAGTCAGCTGGTGGAAGCTTTTTGTATAGGCTGTTCTTTTGTGGCATACTTCTTGAGAGCTGGTCTTCAAAAACATTTCCCTCCTCTTAAGGCCGTGTGTGTTCTGCTCTGTTTCACATGCACACCTCAAGTACGTCAGCTCGCTGGGCCTGAAATATGGGCAAACTCCAGCTAGAATCAACTAATTCTAAATTTTAGTAAGCAAATATCATATATGTATTACTATACATGTGTATTATTTATATGTAACATTGTTATTTATTAGTTTATAGTACATACTGCTCTGCCCTCCTCCTTTCATGGTTGCTGATTACTGTGACTCGCTGTTAAGATATTATTTCTGGGTCTTTAGAACTTTTCTTCTCTCAGGAAGATGTTGCCTACCAATTCTAGAGAAGAGTTTTTTCTTAATTAGGGTCAAAGTATATGGGGGCCAACCCAGCTACAGATGTCCCAGATTAGGCTTCTAAAGCAGTCTGCATGATATTGACTGCTGTGACCATCCCTACTGCACAGGCCAGCTCCTCCCTGAGAGCTATAGGATGTTGTTGAGGTTTGGGATGGGAGAGAGAATCCTCTGTTGGTTTTTCACTGGCAAAACGTGATGTACTTTGCACCCCACAAGACCAGAGGAGATAGGTGGCTCATGATGACTCCATCTGTTTTCTCATTCCTGTCTCCTTTGTATCAATTTTTTTTCCTGATTTCTTGGCAGAGTGAGAAGTTATCTGCCAGATTAGTGAGTTGATATTGGGTCGTGAAGCAGTCAAACCACAGAGCAAATCTAAGGGAGGGCACAAGGACCACCACTTCTGTTGGTCTTGAGCTTTTGTCACCTCACTGCACTGTAAGGTGATGCCTGTTCCTTTGTTGCTTAAAATATCTGAGTCTCAGTGGAAGCAACCCTCCTCAAACACTAATCCCACAGCTGCTAACTGTAACCTCCTGCCTAGAAGAGAAGAATAGCTAATCTTTCTTAGAGGCAAGATGTCAAACATCCATCATTCTACTTCTCTTTTGAACTTGCTTTTGGGGCTGATCAGACTTGTCTTTGTAAGGTCATATCTTGTGGTCTGTAAACCACCCCTGAGACCCTTCAACAAGTAGCGACAGCTCTCCTCAGGAGAAACCATGTATTTCTGTCCCCTTCCATGGATGCTTGCTAGTAAAAGATGGATCTTTTTGGCAGGTAATGAAACCTGCTTGGCGCGTTTGTTCTGGAGTTTGCAGCTGAAGGTAGAAGGCCACTGCCTCTGTTTCCCATCTACCACAACTCTCCTCTCCTTCGAGGGACAGGAAATAAAGGCAATTTTATGTTGTCTGTGACAAGCTTTTTCAGTAATCTGTCCTGATTCTGTTTTTCCTTGGAAGAGCCCATCACACCTGGATTCTGTCTTTGAGAGAAAACAGAGGTGTTGTGCATGCGTTTTGATATTCTATGGCTGTCTAGCAGTTTGCAAACCTGAGTATGTAATACTTGGGCACATTCTGTTGTTTGTGGGTATAGGCAAAGCATCTTGAAGGGTTCTAGTTACTGCAAAAAATTAACATCCTCTAATCTTTTTTGCCTTTGAGTCCTTTTTCTAAAAAGCAGTACTAGAGAAATTGTTAGGTGAATATTCTGGGGTTTTCTTGTATGTGGATTTTTTCAAAGTCGCTTTAAGTTAGGGATAAAAGTAGGGAATATATGCCCTGTATTTAAAAGCTGTGCCTTCCTTTCCCCTCTTCTCCTTCCCTCCAGTCAGGAAAATCATTATCTTGGAAGATGTGGAGATGAAATACAGAGCCCTACCTAGGGCTTCTTTTCCTGTCTAATTGTGTGAGTATTTTCACATAACCTAAACACAGGGGAGAAGGACAGAACAGAAGAGCTGTGGCTTTTTGGCAGATCCTTCTTGCAGCTGTGCTGCTCTCTCTAGGTCAGCCTGCAGTAGAGAAATTTGGTTCAAGCACCAGCAACACTACTAAACCATTTTGTGAGGAGGTCAAGTGTTGAATAATCATCCCGTTGGTAAGGAGTGAGCCAGAAATTCCACTCAAAGAGGATGGTGACTTCCTATGCTGCTTACCTATTATAGGTCATGGAAATCATGAAGGAAAAATGGGGGACCAAGGGCACTCTAGCACATGACTGTTTATGTAACTGTGACTTTTAAGTCTTATTTGCTGCTGGAGATGTATTAAAAGGAGTTAAGGCAGGCCTTTGTGTTTTTATTAAAATCATGATTTTCTAGCAAGCATCCCTATGGGAAAATCTACACAGCTGCTGCTTTGGATATACAGCCTCATCAGATGGGCCTGTAAGTGCTTTGTAGAGGTGGAGGCTATGGGGTGTTGGTGCACAGTGTGCCCAGCTTCTTGGAGGTAGACTTACAGCACACACATCTGCATGGTTTGGTGGGTGTGGGAACCTGAAAAGTTATTCTGCCCAAAGACATCACATTCACCCCTTTTTTTTTTTTTTTTAAATTTGAAATGCTTAAAAGTCAGTCTGAATACCAAAAGGGTAGTTTGTAGGTAGGCAGCTAGACTGAGCAATTTATGTAGGATACCACAGAATAGACTTTCCGGATATGACTGTCATTTTTAGGTCTGTGCCTTCTGGTTTCTATAGTACCTGATTGTGAAATCAGCAAGGGCTTATGTGCAGCAGACACCCAGAGAAAATGTGAATTAGAAAGTGATGTGATATTAGTAAGTGGTCTCTGGTAATTATTTTTTACTGTTGCTAAAGTGATGCACTTACACAGTTTACCTAAAGGTATCTGTTATATTTGGTGCTCAGCTTCTTCATTCTTTTCTCTTCCTTATTATCTGGTCTGCAGAGGTAAGATGGAGACATGGAGAGCCTGTGCTGATCCTGCATTAACGGCCACCATGTGATGGGAAAACTTGTCTTATTTGGATATGATGGTGATAGTAACAATCGAGCTGGAACCTGGGTTACAGCAGGAGAGGGTGTCCTGAACTGGACTGCCAGGACAGTGAATTCTGGCATGTGGCCTGATTCCCTAGTCCTCATTTGAGGGCTCTAAGAAAGCACTGAGGAAGGAACAGAACAAGAGAACCCATCCTGGAGGCTAGATATGAGCATACAAGTTCACTATCTGTCTCACCTCTCCTTGTCCATGACTGGTTAAAAGCCTTTACAGTTGTCCTCGCCGTCTTGTTTGTCGATGGTTGCGTCTCTTCATTCGTTCCACTTTTCTTGCTATTGCTAATAAAAGTCACCCAAGGCTAAGTCCTAGCTTGCTCAGGTATTGTCTCTGCCTTATTTTTGATGCATCTGCCTATTTACTTGGCCTTAAACTGATTGCTCAACCGAGCCAGTCGGTGTTTCCGCAGAACTCCTTTTGGATGGCTTCCTGCTTCATTTAAGTTTAATGCGTTCTTTTAAATTCTTTCGGTATCTTCGCAGAGCTCCTCAGTTCCCTAGTGTAAAGCTATCACTTAATCCCAGCTCTTTCAGTAGGCCCTAGCTACGGTGTTCAGTGTAAAATTATCCAAAGGGTGGTTTATTTTTGGTGCTAGAGATGAAATGATAGAGTTGTTGGGGCAGCAAATTAGGAAGATGATCTGCGTGTCAAATGGACAACAGATACAATGGTAACTTTTAGATTGACACAGACTTGAATGATCGTATCTGAGATCCTTACACAGATCAGGATAATTGATATCTAGATAATAAAGGTGAAGTTTGGCTCTCCCATATCTTTAAATCCTGATTCTGTAGGTTCCCAGTTTTTCCTTAAAATGTAAGTGCTGAAAAAAAGGCAATTTTGATTAATTTATCTCATCAGCAATTTTCCTGTATGTATTTCTTTGAAATTATTTGACTTCTGCCTACTTTTATATTTGCTTTAATTTTCATTCTGTAATCCCATCATTACAATTTCCATATGTTTCATATCACTGTAGCATATGGATTTCTGCGTTGAAGTTCTGTAATTTACTCATTACAGTGGATGATTAAAGTGGAATTTTGACCTGCTTAGCATGAAAAATCAGTCTCTGGGGTGGGTTCCTTAGCTGCAGCCTCTTTTCAGATAATTTGTAGTGTTTCAAATGGTGTTCTCTCCATCCTATTCTCACTGCCCATGTCTGTTGCTCAGTAACACAACTTTGAGACTCTTCCCTTTCCTGTAGGTCTAACTCACTGCATTGATATTTCTCCCCCCCAAGTCCTACAAAAGGGAGCTGTGGATCATCTCACACTTCCCACCTTCAGGAATGGCATGTGTACATTGCACTGGGCACAGTGAAAGTTTCCAGCATTTGAACCAAGTGTTTCAGTGTATAAATCAACAATCATGTTTGTCTTTTTCAGTTTTCAGATATAAGTAGTTTGAGCAAGTTAATATTTACAGTTCTATTGGCACCAGGGTCAGATTCTAATCAGCATTCTAAATAAAAGGGCAGATGGTCACAAAGTGAAATAACATGCTTTGGGATCAATAAGATTTGTCTGATCTCTTGAAGAGGAAAATGAACTTCTCTGTATTTGAAAACAAGCAGATGAGTTGGCGAGCCAGGGAAACTGGCACTTCTTCAAACAGTGCTTTCTGCACACATTTGTGGCTTTGCCAGAGATGGGTACATGGGCTACATCAGTGGCAGCAGTCACCCAGCAGTACTTTGGTGCCTTTTGTCATTGCTGACAAGAGTGGAAAATTTTTTTTTTGAGGCTCCTAGGTGCTGTGTGATGTGATAGTCCCAAAACATGCAGGATATCTGTAATTTTCACTAGCCTCTGCCTGTGGCAAAGGGTTTGGGAAGCAGTTCTCATTTCAGAATTGCTCTGGAAGTCAGGAAGAAGCAGTATTGACAGGTCTCAACTCTTGAATTGTGATGAGAGGAGCTCCATAACTGTGTTGTGGGAGAAGGGAAAAACATGTCATGCAGATTTCTGCCCCAGATGTGAAATACAGCTGAAATTTCTTGACAGACACATGGAAGTTGGCTCCTGTTTCGGACAAACCTGGTCTGGGTGACCCATGAACTGCCTGGGTTCTGAGGGAAGGTTTTATATAATTTGAAGTCATAAAGAAGTGGTTGGATTGGGTTGATTTCTCCTGGAGTTCTCAAGCTTGTTCAAACTCTCAGGCTCACAAGTCGATGTGAATTAAAATTCTGCCCTGAAGGCCTTGAAAGGCAACTTTGCTTAGAAATGAAATTGCCAGGCTTCACTGTTCTGCTTCTAAACCAATTCACTGGTGTTTAAAGTGAGGCTTGGCTGAGCTCGTGATAAGACACTGATGCCGGCTTTTTCAGCATTAACCTTACAGCCTTCAGATACAGTGGGCTTGGTGCTGCACCAACTGGGAATTACTGAGAAGAGGAAAATTAGAACAGTGTCAGCAGCTAGAGGTCTGATTTCTGGCTACGGAAAGAAACTGCACTGGTGGAAAAAAAAGGTGTCCTGCTGACTTTTGGGATAGTGAGGCTGCAGAGGAAATTTGCCCTTTATTATAGAGGCTACATGGAGCTTTGAGAGGGCTTGAGTGGTCACAGGTAGATTAGCAACAGGAGAGGGAGCTCTCAGTGCGTTACCTAAACAGGAGGGAAATCCTGGGCTTGGGAGCAAGCCTTTAAATGAGAAGTCCTGCTCTCCTGCTGCTCCCTGTCAATAACATGGTGGTGGCTGCTCTTCTGTATAGGCAAGAGTGATGTGGAATGTGCATGTCTGGAAAAAGAAAGAAAGCGAGGTACGTGGCAAGGAACAGAGAAGTTTGGGGGCTTAGTAAGCTGTGGATTTCTCTAAAACAAAAATCCACTCCCTCTTGGATCCATTTACAGTTAAATATGCCTCAGACTGTAATGTTTGAATGGCTTTCTGGGTGAAGGGAAATGCAATTCTCCATTCCTATGAATGGATGGGAAGTACAGAGACAGAGAGAGTGGAGTTTGCAGGGGAGAGGAGAGATTGTTCAAACAGACAAATGTAAGTGGTAGGAAGCAGGCTAGCTCTGGCTTGAGAGCTGTGTAGTGGTGTCAGCTCCAGGCTGTGTCCCAGAGGATGTGCCCTGCACTTGGTATATCACTTCAGAAAAAGTACCAGTAAGATGCTTTTTTGGCTTCCAATCTAGAACTTGTTTGCATCTGGGATGAGTGAATGGATCTCTCATCTGAGTGCACCCAGCTGTACAGACATGTTCCAGTTACTTTTTTAATGTTCATGGGTTGAAAAGGGAATACATTGGATTCTCCTTTAACCTGCATAAGTGCTGGTTCAACTGATTAACATCTATCTCCTTTATTTGAATGTGCATGGTACTGGCCTTTGTGCATATGTTCTTGCTGAGCCTGTGATGTTAACTTGGACAATACCAAAATAATTCTAGCTAAGAGCTTGGGTGTTTGTTTGGCATTTGTTTTGAAAAGGGAATACGCTAGCCCTCTTCTGCTTGAATTACTAATCTAAGGTAACTGAGTGTGTTTATTGCAGGCTTCTAAAATATTGGTGCCTTTTTTTCTAAAGGGTTTTGAGTGAAAGAAACTTTCTGTGAGAGACTGTTCCTCATATTCTGTATAACATAAAAGAAAAAAAGTCTTTGCTTTCAGAATGTACCTTTGTATCTCTACTCATGATGCATTTGTCTGGGGTTTTCCTCAAATTCCTTGGATCAAAGCAATAATAGAAATCTAAGTTTTTATTCATTAACTTCTCTCCAAGTTTTGTAATTTGCTGGAATTAAATTGGGAATCTGGGAATAATACATGATCGTAGACACAATGCATATCATGCAGGCTTATTTCCAGAATGTCAGTGGAGGGTTATATTAAATACTTTTGTCTTGCTGTAGTGTGATTACAAAGATGCTTGTGCAGCTTGGGACGTTGAGACTAAAGGCAAGAAATGTGAGAGGTATCTGGCGAGAGAAGATAATATGAGTTTAATTCTAGCATTGCTGCTGTTCTTTTCTGTGTTCTGATTGGGCAGGAAGATCTGCAAAAAAAAAAAATAGTCTTGGTCACATCTGGATGACTTTGAATCTCTGTCAGGAAGAAGAGCAATGCAGGGTCACAGTGCTTTAAACACTGGCAGTTAGATCTCAGGAGGGACTCAGGTGTGTTGCGGTTTCCAGAGAGGAGAAAATGTAACTTAACTGCAGTGAGACAAACACAAATTTTTTTTTTTCTCTTCAGCTAAACTAAATTCAGTTTAGGACGATCTTTAAGACTTTATTAAACGGTGACAAATAAATAAGAACAGCGAGTGTCTGTAAAAGACAGCACTGTGTGTATGATGCTCCTTTCCCAAGTAGTTGGAGAGATGAGAGCTTTTGCCTCCCTTCATGTGTTAGTCATTGCAGCTATTCAGGAAAGAATTGTGAAGTATCAGTACAAATTTTATTTTATTTTATTTTAGATAGGGGTCACTGCAGGATTGGTCTGAGAATTGAGTAGCTACACACCTGATCTGCCTTAGAAGGCACACCTGTGCTGGCTGTACAAATACACAAGTATCCAATAATTTCTGTTCTCTTAAATCCCTGCCTTATACCAGAGAGTTCATAATATTTTTCAGGATGTACAGACTATGCCAATAAAGAATTGTTTGCAATATATGAATATATATTATGTTTATATGTATTGTTGCAGTTCTATCTGCTTTAGTTATGCAGACTGGAAGATGACAGGTTTGTCATCATTTTGTCTTCTAAGAAATATTTATTTATTTTGAAAAGCTCTTTTTTCTGGTCACTGAATCCAGGCTGATTGCAAACCCGTGCACTTTAGGGGGAGGTGTTAGGGGACTATTCAGGAGGGTCATGCAGAGGTCAGTCATACTTCATGCTAAGAAGCTGCTTTATGCAGATTTGGGAATAATGCTGTTGTTCATGGTTCCACACAGATGGTACCAGACAGGAAGAAGTGGAAGGTGAGCTCAGTGAAGAAGAACGCTGGTTTGGGAATTCTTCCGAAACTCCTTCAGAAGCATCATATGGAGAAGTCCAGGAGAACTTTAAGTTATCTCTTGAGGACAGAATCCAGGAGCAGTCCACCTCCCCCGATACCTCTTTGGGAAGCGCAACGCCGAGCAGCAACACAGCGGAGCTGGGATCCATTGAAAATGAGGCACTAAGAGACACGCTACAGAGCAAGGAGCACCTTTCTCCAGATGTGTCCTCTCTGGGTGAAGAGGAGCCTCCTGGTCCAAACAAGCCACTGAGCAGTAACCTGAGGCGGCTCCTGGAGGCTGGCTCTCTCAAGCTGGATGCTGCTGTTACAGTCAATGGCGGAGTTGAGTCCCCTGTAAATCTTGGCTCAAACATCTCCTTCTCTCCACCTGCTCACCATGCCCAGCAGCTAAGTGTGCTTGCCAGAAAGCTTGCTGAGAAACAGGAACAAAGTGACCAATACAATGCAGGCAGTCACTTTATATGGAATCAAGGTAAGTGGTTGCCAAACTCAACCACCACCTGTGGTTTGTCCCCTGATTCAGCTATCCTGAAGCTGAAAGCCGCAGCCAATGCCGTTCTGCAGGACAAATCTTTTTCCAGGACTGAGGACACAATAAGATTTGAATCCTTTTCCTCGCCTTTTAGCTCTCAGTCTGCCAGCTCCACGTTAGCAGCTTTATCTAAGAAAGTGAGTGAAAGAAGCATGACTCCTGGGCAGGAGCACCCGCCTCCGGCCAGCTCTTTCCTTTCCCTGGCTTCCATGACCTCCTCAGCTGCCCTTCTCAAGGAGGTTGCTGCGAGGGCTGCAGGCACCCTCCTGGCTGAGAAGAAGAAATCCCTGGTTCCTGAGGATCCCCTGCAGCTTTCAGAGATGAAACAAGAGAAAGCAACTCCGCCACAGTCTTTGGAATTACTGTTACTACCAGTCCCTAAGGGAAGAGCATCCAAACCCACTAGTACAGGTAAGGATACAATTTGAACCACTAAGTAGAATGTATTTGTTTTGCTGTAGGCCTATATAACATCTCTTCACTGGGTCTGGGTTTGGTTTGATTCCATGTCTTATGAAAATAAGAAATACATACTTTAGGTGAACAATAGAAAAGCTTTTTGAAGTACTGCTTTGAGACTAAGCTGTCACAAATGTGTCCCTATTTTAAAGGTGTGAGTGTACAGTTCAATATGTTTTTTTTTTTCCTTTTATTCCATACAATAGTGTTTTCCTCTCTTACCAAGTTTAGAATGTGTCCACAAAAATATTTAATGGAGAAGATCAAAGAATCTCTGTTAGGGAGCTCACAGTGTCAGTGAACATGTACAAAACTAGTGCTTTTGAAATATTGGACAAGGGAGAATTCTCCCTCCTGCTGTCTCTGTCACAAATGGACTTTTGTATAATCGCTTACTACCCTGTCCTGATTTACCAGAGTATGTTATTATGTTGCCACTTTTCATTAAATTTTTTTTACAATCGTTTGTTGTTAACAAAAAAAAATCCAACAAAACTGCATTTCTCTAATTTGCTCAGCAAGAGCCATTTTATACATCTGACTTTCCTCCAACAGTTCCAGCTGTTGACAATCAAGGAATCAGGGTTACAGGGAAGAAGAAGCTGTCTGGGTAACAAAAGCTTTAAAGAACTGGCAAGTCATGCAGGGGAATTTAAATGATCCATCTTCAAAATAAGGAAAAATAATTTCTTTCATCTCTTCTTTAAAAAGTTCACATCATGGATTCGTATTTCTGGTGGAACATATGGCTTCAGGTGTTGTCAGTGTTCTGCTGCAAAGGCAAAGGAAGCATGGCAGGCACCTTCACGAGATGCACAAAGTGTTTTAGTATATTCCAGCTTTATCAGGCTGAGTTTTATCAGGAGTACTAGCCTGGCTGCACAGATGTAGCAAGCCAATGTACAGATATGAAGCCTGACATGGATGTTGTGTAATTTCACTGCTGTTCTTCTGTCCTAACCTCTTTGTTTAGGGATATCCTGAGGTCTGGTCTGTCCTTGTGCAGCTCTTGGTCACAATTCATAGGGTAGAAGCTATCGGATGGACAGCAATGCTCATCCCTCCCTTGGAAGAGGAGGGAGAGGGGTGCAATAAGTTGCAGCCAGTACCAGTTTTTGCTCTGTGTTATAATGTATTCTATAAATGCTGAACTGCTGTGTTTTGCCAAGGCAGTTAGAGTGGCAAACTGTTCTTGGCATGAGCCTGGCCTGAAGTTTTCATTAGTTTAGATGAAGTCCTTGGACTAGCATAAGCTAAACCAGGAAAAGGTCCTTTCGTGTGGGAATTAGAGTACCCACACTGGCTACACCAGTGTGAATGTGGGCATTAACTTAATGTAACTCTCCCCATCAGGACTGGCTTTTGTATAAGAAAGACAGCAATGCACAGAAAGGAAGTAGGGTTAAAATTTACTTGAAGTTCTTGGTTTATTTCCTGCTGGGGAAAAAGCTGTTCACACCACTGGGGAAACAGTACATGGCTGTAGTAAAATCCAGGTTTTGTGTTTGACCAAGAAACTGGGGGATTTGTCTGTGCAGCTTGTGCCAGAGGAGTGCTCTGTACCAGTGTGCTGGTGGCACTGGGGTTCTATAAACTAGCTCTGCTGCAGCAAACTCTTAGCAAGTATTCTCTTTGCTGAGGGCCAAGGCACACTGTGCTGCTGAAAGGTAATGATAGGGGCTGGCTGCCTCAGGTCCGTGGTAACTAAGGAACAAGTCTTCATTTTTAAGTCTATGTGGGACCAGTATCCCAAGAGGAAGGGTGTTTCCTTCCACATCCACACTGGGCCAGCATCAGTTGGCATCCAAGCAAACTTTAAAGTGTACTGCCCATAACATTTTCTGATACGCTACTAAGTTTTTCCTCTCTAAATAGTGAACTGAAATGAGAAAACAAAGTGTCAGTTGGCATATCTGTGTGTTGGTTGTGGGAAGCCAGACTCCTTCATGCCTTCAGCCATGGAGAAATGCAGCTTGTGAAAAGAAGTCACATTTAGGGACATTTGATTGAAGGCTTCACCTCTGTAAAAGTTGGATAGAGCAGCTGAACATGTGTATTTGCCATAAAAATAAATGTCATTCATACCTAATTCCTTTTGTGCCTAGAACCTTACAGCAGTAAAAGAAAAGAAAAAAAATTATAATGCTTTGTCTTTTTGTGTCTGTCTGGTTGCTCCTTGAGACTTTTTATCTTGTTCCCAGAGAGAAGCATCTTTTCCCAGTAGGTATAGCTTGAGAGATCTTTTTTCCCCCTCTCATACTTTGAACTTTTAATGCACTGATGAGTTTGCTTTGCTGCTACAAATCAGATTCACTTCCCCACCAGCAACATGTAGCTTTGGTTATGAGATCAATACTCAGTGAGATTAATTAGATGTAAGTAAGGAGCAGCAAAGATGGAGGCTATTTAAAGAGGAGTAAGCTAATAATAAGAGTATGCCTGCTGCTCTTTTGTCCACCACGTTGAGCTATTTGCTCAGAATTATTTCAGGCAAGAAGCTGGAGCCATGGCTTATCAAAATGTAGTTGCCTCTGAAATGGCATGTCAGGTTTGGTCAACCTAATCATTACTCGCTTTTTTTTTATAGTAGTGTGGTACAGAGAAGACCAGCTTTTCTATCAATCTGTTAATATTGCCAATTTTATGAACTGCTTCCATATTTGGCGTGAAGTTTAAAAGGAAGCCTGAAATATCTGTTATGTTCTGATAGTTTTGGAAGAGTACAGGTGACAGACCTTTCTTTTGCTGGCTGAATACTTATTTGGTGTAACTTAATGCCTGTGACGCTTGCGATTTTGTTCCCAAAACTTCTTTGGGAAGCAATGGCTGATTCTCTCCTCCCTGGAGTAACATTGTGATATAAACCAGACATCAGTACAAATGAAGGAAAGCTGAAACCCATGATTTTCTTTTTATTCTGAGTTTCATGCAGTACCGTATAGAGCCTCACGTGGCTCAGCTTTGGAGTACACTGGCATAATTCCTGAGTAACAGCAATTGTCACTCTTATTGGTGAAGTCACATGCATTCATCCCACTTGTTTGCGTATTTTGTAATGTGCTAAATCACCATTGATTCTTCTTGGGGTCAAAACCAGGTAATAACTTGTTACACATTTCTCTTCTGGATGATAACCTGAGGCTGAAGAAAAGATGTGATTGAAGGAAAAGAAGTGATATGTTAAAAAGCTACCCATGTATTTTTTTCTGTGGTTTGTCTTTTTCCTGCCTTTTGTGAAGAAAAAAGTGAAGATGTTTAAAAACAAACATAAGCAGTTATGACATTGGTTTTGGATTCCTCTTTAGAGATGCAGAGATTTGATATTTTAAGTGTGATAGAATATTTTACAAGGAGAATTTCTGAACTTGCAACAGTACATGCTTTGACATTGTGTCCCTTTCTGTACTTACATAATGACTGCCTGATCAGTTGAATTACAGTGGTTTTGTTTCCTTCTTAACAGCAAGAATTGTATTTTAGGACATGACAGATCTTTCTGGAGGTTTTTATCACTTACTTCCTCATCAAGGGAATTTGATGTTTGCTATATCCTTATGAGTGATAGTAATGAAATTAAATAGTCTGAGAGAATTTTTGAATAGCAAGATGCACATTGCTGAGCTCTGGATAGTTGAAAACAGTTTTGTCTTTTACAGTGAGGAAAGGGACATCCAGTTCCCCTGTAATAGTAGGCCTTTCTTTATAATAATGAGAGGAAATTGTTGTGAGAGGTTGGATGGATGGATGGTTAGTTGTGCAAAGTCAGCAGCAAGGAATTTCTCTTTCCTTCAACCTTGTGATGGTTCTGCCCTTGGATGTCTAACTGTATTTTCCTGATCAGTGCTGCCAAATCCTTTTTTTAGGTGAATTGGGCAGTAAAGCAGAGTGCAGACGTTTAGGAAGGCAGTAGATTCAAAGCCCTGGCAATTAGAGGAGCAGAAGGAAACCTATGACCTGAAGACCTTTGATGGCTGATGGTGCAGCATATCTGCTTGAGCCATAACTAAACAATTTCAGCAGCAGGACTTCCGAAGTTATTCACTTCTGGTGTTAAATGTATCTGATATGCAATACCAGCATGCTTTTCAGTTAAGTTGTGGGTTCTTCTGTGCTTTATATCCTGCTTCCCTGCTAGCTAACCATCAGATGTGGAAATGGATCATTTTTAAACAGTTAAGTGTATTTTCCATACTCTGCTATAACCAGCCTTTGATAGGAAATGAAGCTGAAAAGTGATGATTATGAGAGGCATTCATCTCGGTGCAGTTAAATTATAAGGAACATTAGGACCAGGTGAGAGAGAGTAGCATCCTCTACTGATTAGTGAAAGGAAGTTTGGGGCATTAACCTTTATAAATTATGGTGACCTTTCTCAGAGGGATAATATCTAGATCCAGGGGAAAAGTGGTATGCAGGGGAGGAACTGAAACTTCTGGTACCTGCTGTTGTTTAACTGATGTGTCTCTTGTCAATGCTAGAGTTTAATCTGTAAAATTATATCTTGAGTATGTTTGCTAAGGGGAAGTATTTTACAAGTGGCTGTAAAAGATCCTCTCTCTTTCATCCCCTTTCTGCTAAGCCTCAGAAGAAGAAGGGGGAAAACCATTCCAGTGTCCCATCTGTGGTTTGGTTATCAAGAGGAAGAGTTACTGGAAACGGCACATGGTGATTCACACAGGTTTGAAGAGCCATCAGTGCCCACTCTGTCCTTTCCGCTGTGCACGCAAGGACAATCTCAAATCACACATGAAGGTAAGGGATATCTTTACTGATAATCAAAATACTCAAATAGTCAGTCAAAAACTGATAGGATAACAAAGCTATTTCATTTTCATCTGCAAGAACAAAATTTCCCTAGTTGTACTACGAATGATGCCTGTACTTAAGTAAAGAGACCATAAAAAGAGAAAGAAGTAACTTGTATTCCATTGCTTGCCTTTGCATTTTATGCAATGTGGAAACTGCCTTGGGTTATGTCAATTTGGTGCAGCACAAGCTGTCTGTGACTGATTCAGTTCCAGACCTGGAACCACCAGAAGCAAGGATGTTGGTTGGGATGTGACACCACACAGTCCTATCAGTGCTGCTCTCCACGATGCCAGCTAATAACCCTGCATGCCAGTGTCTCACATGAGGTGGCCAAACCAACTTGGCCAGCTCTAGCAGGGATCTCTCCATTGCTTTCTACATTCGGACCTGCAGTTTTAACTTTTTTCTTGCTGTAGCTTTTAACAGCAGGTACTCCAGCAGTGAATCATCCAAACTGAAATGAATGACGGATTATATTGTAATGTTTTGTTTTCAAGTGCCTCCATTAAGTTTAAGGTGTGTTTTTAACTCAGCCTAAGTTTTGGGCTCAAGCTGAAGATGACCTTCTGAAGGAAGCGATATCTGTGTTGATACAGAAAGATGTAAAAGTGTGGAGAAACTCAGTGTCTGGTCAGCTGAAACACTGTATGGTTACAACACAAAGTGCCATGTCTTGCAAGCTGTAGAATATTCTTGATGAAGTAAAAATGGTACCTGTTCTCTTAGCTCTTCGATGAAGAAGCTGAAGTGAAAAAGTTTCCCTTGTTAATGCAGTTGAGTTTTATAATAATAGTGAAATGTTTTATTATCATTCCCATTTTGTCTGTTTTAGATGAATGTGTTTAACAGTATATCAGACTGGTGTGAGGGGGGACAGAAATGCCTGTTCAGGTTTCATATATGCTATTGCAGAATCTGAGCTTACTGGACAAGAGTCTGGCCTTGCTTACACCTTAGAGAGTCTTCCCTTCTGTGTAAATAATTCAGATTCCTCTGGTCACAGCATCAGATCTTTCTATGGTTTAAATTGTTGCTAGATCTGAAATCATCCTCCCAAAGTCTGAAGGCTCATTCCTTAACACTTCTACTGTAGATCAATGCACTCTTCCCAGGCATCCTCAGTATATCATGCTAATCCTTATCAAGTAAGCTCAGTGTTTATCTCTCTCTTTTAGGACTTGGTGTTCCGTGTTGACTAGAGGGCACAGATGGCCATCCTAAGCAGAGGATGAATAGATTGGATGGGAACATAGCATGGGAAGAAAGTGTGGAGTTTTTGGTTTGCTTGTTTTCAGCTGTCGACAGCCTGCACAGAAGGCTGCATCACCTATAAGATTACTACTCCCTGGCAAAGACCTGTTGTTGTCCCCTGCTTTGTAATGGACATCCCTATTGTTCCCTGCAGGATAGTTGTTCTCTGCATATTTTTGCCTTACTGGCACAAATTGTTATTTGAAGGTTGAGGGTCTATCCCTTCCTTTTTGGCATGGTGATTTCTGCAGGTGGTCAGAGGTAGGATGCTGGAGAAAATCAGGGACTTTTTCACTGTCTCTGTGTGTTCTCAAAGTGATGGCAGTCTGAGGCCCTTGTGCTCTTTTCTGCTCCCCTTCTAGCATTAATTTTTTCGTTAACTGAGCCTGCATCTGCTTAAAACATACCTCCTTGTAGTCATGTAATGTGTAGTGTTAATTATTTGGTAATATGGTGGTTGTGACCAGGTAATGCTCAGTTAGAAATCACTGAGGTCAGAGTCAGGCCTGCTCGGCATTGTGTGAGAGATTACCTTATCACTTTCGGCCTTACTGTGGAGGCCAGATCTGAAGTGTCCTCAATCACTGCAGTCTGGTCATGCAGGTCATGATGGTCATGCAGGTCATTGGGCACCTTTGCTGGTAAAACTGTCCCTGTCTGAGATGAAAGCAATTGTCTTACAAAACCAAGTGGTTTGCATTTGTTTTTTGGTCTCATAGAAAGATGTAAAGAATCACAAGCACAACGGTCTGAAAGATGTTTTGTTTTAGTTTCAATCAGTTTCATAGACATTCCTCAATTGGCTAGACCATTAATAAAAATATTTTCAATCACATCAAAATTGAAACAGGTGAATGAGGAAGGGGCATGTTAGTCTCGTGTCCAAAAGTGTTAGACATAATTTGAATTCCTTTTTGTGGAAGTATAAATTGATAACAAGATTAAAAATGGAAAAAATACCAGATTTCTTTTCTCATTATGAAACAGTGCTGCCTTTAAATCTCTATGTATATGATATTATAATAACTGGCACATATAAAAGCCAACAGCATTCCAAATGGACTGAATGCACACCAGAAATGGAGCAGCACAGCTGGGAGGTACTTGGGATGCAGTGTTCTGGTTATGTCAGTTGAGTGAGTTTTCTTATTGTCCTAGGATCCTTTGGGAGCTGGCTGGCCTTATCTCCTTCCTGGCAGGCAGCCCATGAAGGTAGAGCTGCTTCTCCCCATGTGTCAGTTGTGGCAACCCTGACACTGCAGCCACTGACGCTGTAGCCACTGCACACCTGTGGCTGCAGGTGAAGTCTCGTTTTTCAAAACCAAAAAGGCCACTCAGGGCTAAGGTACTGGGCTGGTGCTTGTCGTTTGTCACAAGCCAAATTTTATTCCAGGATTCTGTAACAAACCAAGCTTTTTTCTTTTATGCCACTGTTTGGTTTTCAGGCTTTTCTCTTCATTGATAACAGGCAAAATGTGTTGAGGTGTTTTGTCCAGCTGCACTCTTCAAAATCTGATTGTTTTGTCTTTGCTTCCTCCTAGGCAGCATAGCCATGAGCTTGAACTGCCATATTTTTTTCCTCTAAGTTCTTGCAGGCATTCTTCATTGAAACTGGTTGGTTATTTGGAGATTCAATCTCCGTGAGCGGTCTGTGAGTGCCCGTGTGGGCTTTCCTTAGTGTGTGTGTCTTTAGGCTAATGACCAATAACTATATAATATATATACTGTAATTACGATATAATATACATACTGTGTAATTTTATGATAACTATAACTTTTCTAAGTGACTGACCCAGAACACAACGTTGCCAACATTTTTGGTGTCTTGTCCCCTGCTATGGAGAAAATCTTAGTAGGAAGCTGGAATTATTCCAGCCCTGACCAGTATTCAGATATACATGTGCTACCCACCACATGGATGAAGCTTTCTTCCACTGAGGGCACTTTGCCAGGGCCAACTCACAACTGGAGGCGAGGAAGGGAAAGGCGCAAGAAGGGAAACAGAAGGAAAGTTTCCACACAGGCACACAACAAACAAGGGGGGCTGAGTAGCCTGCCTTTTAAGGCACAGAGTGTTAACTATAATTGTTACATTGTGTTTAGATTCCACAGTGTTAGACACCTTAGAAAACTCCTAAAATAGACACAGTACAGAATTTTATTAGTCTTTTTTGGAGGCAAACTGTAGTGCATGCATAACCACGAGTTCGGGTTCTTATTCCCAGGGATCTGGGGGGAGCATCTCAGCAGCTGATTCTGGTATCATAGCATGGTTCCCAGAGATACTGAGAGTGCTGAACTGGAAATGAAGCTGGACAAAATGAATGGGTAGCTGAGAGAGGTGCCTTGTCCAAGCAGGCAGCAAGTGTTATGCTTGAGTCCTGCCCTCTGTTTATCAAAATATGTATTCAGGTGGAATATGTTTTCTTCTTGAGGGAGTGTCTTATGTACTCCTTCTGCAGAAAGCAGTGCAAAGTTGTGTAATTCCGCAAGATGTAGTCAGGCTTTTCTGTTTTTCCTGGTAGGGATTACATTTTCCTCAGAGCAATACCACAAGCATCAGTCAGATTTTGGCCAATTGGTGCCTTTGGATCATGCACATATCTTCCTCAGCAATTGGTGGACAGATAGGCTGTGAGATCATACAGATAAGTTCCAAGAAAGCAACAGGATATTAGCCTGAGCACTAGGAAGGGGGGGTGAGGAAGAGGAGCATATGGCCAAAAACAATATCTATAAATGTTCCTTGTGCTGCTGTATAGACACAAGGCAGAAATGGGTGAGCTAGCTGTTGTAGCAGTGGAAAAGAAGTTTGGCATTGTGAGCACGTGGTGGAACATGATGGTATGATAGAAAATGAGGGAAGAGAAGATGAAACTTAACAGGAAAGTTCGATGCAGTGGTAGGCAGGTCGTGTGATGCTCAGTCACAGGATTTTCCTGCTCATGAACAGGAACCATCTCAGATCCATACTAATGTTCCTGTCTAATAAGAAGAGGTTTACAATCAGCCTCGCAATTAGGCAGCCTATTAATTACATGATAGTGGGAACCAGGAAAGGTCCTGAGGAATGCGGCCAGGTGCTCAGTGCCCATTGGCTATTTACTTTGCCCTCTTTCTTCCTCAGCTAGTGTCAGACAACTGAATAAGCTTTCCTAATCAGTTTTGGTGAAGTATGGGACTGGTTCTTTTCAAAGCATCTTCACCTTCTTTGGAGAGGGAGGCTGACTGTATTTTATGGGAGGGGGTTTTGTTTATTTTTAAGTTAAACTTTAGGAGCCCTGGGAGGCATCTGTGATTCCATGACCTCCTCATCAGCTGAGGAGAGGTAATGCAAACTTGCACAGCTTTTCAACACGTGAGATCTGTGCCCAGACAGGTAGCACAAGTGACTTGGAGTATCTACCTTTTAATCTCACTTTTTGCATATGAGACAAGGATAAGATAGGATATGCATTGCTACCTTAAATCTTTACAAAAAATAATTTTTTAACATGTATTCTAGTCCAGCCCTGCAGAGAGACCTTTCTTCCCCCTTTGTTTTCAAGCAAAGCAAGGAAATAGTTTGAAAAAGAAAATACTATATAAGTAACATGTGTCCTGAGAGGAAGGATCGTGTCAAAACTAGCACCATAGCACTCAGCTTTTGAAAATGCAATATTTTAAAACTGGGGGAATTTGTTGGAAAAGAGCATGAAATGAAGAAGCAGAGGGCCTGTGATAGATGTAAAATGGAAAGTGTACTCAATTTTTTAAATAGCAAAAAAACCTTGTTAAATCCCGCAAAAGAAACGTGAGTGCCTGTGTCTCATAACCAGAAAGGAGAGTCTGTGCAAAGCATTACCCAGCTTTAGGGAAGGGGAAAGGAAAAGATCAGCCTTAGCAGTACCACAAAATTGCAGGATGTGCAGCTGTCACCCTTTTCCTCACCCCTACTCCTGTTTTACCCTGTTGGGTGGGATCACATGTATTTGTAACTGTGGCACATCTGTATGGCTGGTAAATCAGCAGGAATGTTGCTTTTAAGCATGAAAAGATAACTTAAAAAGTGGCTTAGGATACCAGGAAAGTTACAAAAAAAAAAGTAACAGAAAAACCAGCACAATGATACAAATGATGTGATTCGATAGGAACATGTGGTTTCTGTAAAAGAAAATCATGTGTTCCTCTACTAAGATGTTTTGAGCATATCAGGAAAATCACAGACTTAAGAATCAGTTGAAATTTATTTGGTCTATAAAAAAAGCCTTTGGCAAAGCTTCTCAGAGAGAAGCTGCCAAATAAATTAAGCAATGTGATGTACTATGGCAAATTAGAAATTCACCAAGAGACGGTAAAACAAAGGGTAGGAAGGAATTAGCAATTTTAAGCATGACAAAAGGCTAACAGAGGGGTGTTCCATTACTAAAAGTGGAATTGTGCATATTTTAGCAAATGTGATCTACACAGAGTGATGACTGTGGGTAAGAGAATTATAGATGGTACAACCTTATGTGCATGAATCGAGATTAAAAAAGGCAGAGCTTGAAAGGGAACAAAAGGAGGCTGTCTGGCTGATAAACAAGGGGGCAAATGAAGTTATTGTTGACAAATAGAAGGTGCTGTACCTTGGAAACCAGAGTCTAATAATGCACCTGGCTGTCGGACATAATGAACTGTAACTGCTCAGGAAAAATATCTGGATATTGTTGTAGACAGTTCAATGAAAACCTTTTCTTGGCATGTACAGCAGTGGTTAAAAAGCACATTAGATATTTGAGTGTCTGGAGAATAAAACAGAAATAACACTGAAAATGTAACAATGTTACTATTAGCATATGGTATCCTGCCACTTCTGGTCACTGCATCAAGAAAGACATGTGAGAAATAGAAGGGATTTTAAAAGCTGGCAGTGAAAATTATTAGCGTGACGGCAAGAAAGGCCTCCCTTTGAAGAAAGAAGCTGAAAAGAATGAGACTGCCAGGAGGGTAAGAGAGGTGTGATCAGGATAATGCTTGATAGACAAGATAAACTGAATGCCCTCTTTTTTTCCTTTCCTGTAATGTGAGAATGAGGAGGCAGCCAGAGAAACTGAGTGAAACAAAAATAAAGTTTTGACCAATAGCTAACTTGTACCCAAGTCCTCAAACAAGGCCTGAAGTTTGTAAGGACACTGTAATTCTGTTGACAATTACTGCATGTGTCATAGCAAGCACACACTGAAAAAACTGCAGAACCACAAAATGTCATTTGAGACTGGGCAGTCTGTAGGGTTAAAATAAAGATGATTCAAGTACTTTGCCCAGCCAAGGAGGACATCCGTGGTTAAAGGAAATAAACTCCAAAGCCAGAAGCCCTTAAGTGGTTCTGGCATAAGTCAAACAGTAGTTTTATGGGATTTTGAAAGAAGCATTGTGTATGAGCAGGTTGTGCACTGTAGTTTGTTGCAGTGTAATTCTGAGAGATCCAAATCTGGCAGCAGCTGGGCTCAGACTGGCACTTTGGGGAAAACCTGCCAGCTGCGCTCTTGTCTCCTCCTGCCTGTGGTTCTTGCAGGAAGAGCCTGTTTGAGGCTAAAGAAGACATCTGATGGTTTGGGTAGCATTAGCACAGCGTAAGAGCCATTCTCTGCCTCATGGAGGGAGCAGGCAGCTTTTTGGACTCTTAACATTGCGTGGCCTAAATCTCCCCTGTGGCTTTCTGTGTAGCTCTGTGGGGTTTCTTGTTTTTTATTCTGCAGCAAGTAGTTGCTGCCTTGACTTTTCCCGCCAAATGGCAAAGAGTGGCGATTCTTGGCTCTTTTAGCTGCTGTTGAATGGGAAAATAAGGGACAGTTTTTCCTTTAGAGGGGTTTTAGCTTAGCTTTAGTAGTCAGATTTTTAATGTATTAGTATTTATTTTTGAAAATAAAATAAAAGTTAAAAGCTTCTGGTGGGAATGGACTCTGGATATTTGGGGCTAAATATTTGGCTTAATTTTTTTTTCATATTTTTCTAGATCTAAAATTTTTCCTTTCAATACTCAAAATATTTGGGTTTGAACTCTGTCATTCCTTGGCTGCAAGTTATAAATGTTCTTTATTTTATGCAAAATCCGTTGGTGATGAAGTTCACTGTCTTTGGGCAGGAGAAAAAATCCAAATGAAATGAATCAGTGGCTCCTATTTTCATCCATTCTCAAAAGATATTGCAGGGGTGGCGTGCCATACTCCCGGGGAGAGAAGGTGGGCTCCCACACAGGCTTTGTCACCCGCCTGCAGCAGTGACAGCCTTCTGAAGGCACCACGTTGATGGCTGTGATAGGGGCCTCTGGAAGACGTGATTAAATACATAGGCAGGGAAATGTTGATTGAAGGGGATCCTGGAGAGAAACCCTGGCACACAGAATCTGTGGGTGTAAGAGATAAAGTTGCCATGGTGAGGGTGCTTGCTGCCCTGAGTACATCTTGGTGTTCTCTGGGAAGAGTGCTTGCACACTGCTGTGCTCACAGACCATCCTGCTTCCAGTAGTGTAGACAGGCAATCTGGTTGGCATTTTCATTCTAACCTGCTAATGTTTAGGTTTTATTGTGCTGCTATTCTCCTGCAAGGTTGCTCTAAATCTGTGTTAGGTTAGCATTAGCTACTTTCTTTTCTTTTTTTTTTATTTGTCGTCGTCAGGTGCAATTATAAGATTCCAGAATTGCTTTGTCTGTAAATGTCATGCTTATACAGTACTGACAATGTCATTCTGGCCAAGAGAAGTTCTCTCTTGCTATGTGTCTAGCACCTCCAGTGCCCCTGAAGAATCACTGAATGAAAAGTTACACAGCACTGGTGAAATGTGTCTTCACTGAATGCAAGAAGTACAAAAAGAGGAACATCTCCCAGCTTCACATTTTAAGCCTGAGTTGAGGGCTTGTGTAGAGCTGGAAATCCTGGATCTGAGCTTGTGACTGAGTTCCTCTTACTATATAGGAGATTAGGCAGGCCAAGTCTACGACCATGGGGAAAGTCCAGCCTGAATTCTGACAGAGCCTTCTTTGGGAAATGCAGCTGTTACCCCGGAGCTCTGCAGTGTCTGCACCAGGACCCTCGGGATCTAGATCTCAGCTCCGCAGGAGACTGGGAAGTGCTGAAAGCCTTAGCTAAAGCTAGGTTTTCCAAGCTGCCTTGTGTAGATCTGCAGCCCTCAGGGCTTTTGGGCTCCCAGACTGTAGCAGTAAGCCTTGGCTCCCTGGCACAGCTGGCTGCTTCTGAGCTAAGCCCAGGGAGCAGGGGGAAGGATGAGTGCCACTCAGTAGGGTAGGAGAATCACACCTTGTTTGCCAAGAGTTCATCAAACCTCTCCATGTTTCAGGTGAAATATTTTGCATTCAACAAATTGCCATTTTCCAACAAAAATCTGTCTCACTGAAATGTTTCCAACCAACTTGAGTCACAAGTGAAAGCGAATGTGTGGAGCTCAGCTGGTGCCAGTGTGCCCTGATCACATGTTCATCCATTAGTAAGGAACAAATGTATGTATTTTCCAGCCTTATTGCAGGGAGTAGCCTGGAGTGCTGCTGTCAGGATTTAAAATTTATTTGTGAAGCCATAGCGAAAAGATTTTTCAACAGCCTTGCTGCTATTATGCTGGGCTCAGTTATTCCTTCCCTTTAATGAGTATTGTATGAAGCAAGAAATTGTATAATTATATGTATATAGCTTATCTAGTTTAATGAGTGTGTCTGTTCATGTAATACGTGAGCCATTACATACGGATGGATGGAGTTCCCTTTAAAAGGTAATCGGGATCGAGCCTGAGGATACCAGGCATTGTATTCATACTGGGGCATGCAGGCTCTATGACAAAGAGCCTGCAGTCAAAATATGAGGAGAGTGAGATTAACTGTGATCCTTAATTGACTGATAAAGTAGAACAAATGGTGGACACCATCTCTCATGCTTCTATTTTATCGTAGAAGAGCTGTTTATTTTCTAGTGTAATTAATTTGCAGCAAACTGTTTCAATAGCTCCGTGGTATGGCCAGGTGCTGTGTTTTCACTGTAATGATACATAAATCAATGATGGACATTGCTGTGCTGGTTGGGTTGGGGTTTTTTTGCTGGGTTGCTCTGAACAATTTTTATTAGTTAGGTTGCACAGAGTGATGTTTGTTTTTTAATCAAGAAAGCTATTAGTTATAGCTTGGAAGTCTTTATGCACTGACAGGTCATCAAGATGTGGTTGTAAGGACCGTTTGATCCAAAGCAGACTTCATCATTTCCAAGCTGCAGAAACAGATGTTCCTGATTTTTTTTTTTTTGTTTTCACTTGAGTCTGATGTTTATGTTCTTTGACTTGTGTGAAAGAATCCTACTGTTCTTGGTGTCCGACCACTTTCCAAGTGCTCAGAATGAAGAGTTCACTCATTAGTTAATATTTTCTTTTTTTTTTTTTTTAATGGTGTGAGAAGTGCAGAGTTGAGATTTGTACAATTTCTATTAATCTGCTTGGCTTAATACATGCTTTTATCTTTCACCTCTTGAACCAGGTTCATCAGCACCAAGACAGGGGTGAGACCTTCCAATGCCAGCTATGCCCTTTTACCTCCTCCCGCCACTTCAGCCTGAAACTCCACATGCGTTGCCATCAACATTTCCTCAGGACAGAGTCTAAAGTGAAGGAGGAAATGCCAGAAACTGAGGTGAAGGGGTCACCACAGCTAAACAGTGACTCCTGCCCGGGACCACAGCGGGAAGGAGCGGGGCCTGACCTCACGGGATCAGCATCTGTATCCAAAACGCCCGACATGGCTGGGCAGCCTGCTGGGGGGGTTCCACCTCTGGTGGTGAAAGAAGAGCCCAAAGATGACACTGGCGCCTCAGCTGCACCTTTTGCTCTTAGCACTGTTGACAGAGCCCCCAACAACACAAAGCTGAAAGACTCCTCTGACTTTGTGGCCAATACAGCATCAGCACTATTCAGCCAAGACATCTCTGTCAAGATGGCATCAGATTTTCTTATGAAGCTGTCAGGTAATTGAGCAGCAGCATCGACTGCTCCTTTATGGGCTAAGAGACACTTTGCCTTGGGTTTGCTAAGTCATGGAATTGCAAGGAGAAAAACGTTGTAGCTTCTTAACTTGTAATTTCTCATTTCTTTTGATAGCAGAGATGGATGATGGAGGGCAGAGGAGAAACAGTGAGAGGAGAGAGGGGTTTTGCTGTTTAATTGCTGGGATTAGGAGTGAGAATTATTTATCCAGGCTTTTGCATTCATTAGCACTTACCTTGGCAAGTCTCTTGTGGTGTGTTTTCCAAGCATGCTTAATACCTGTAGTTGTAGTTTGAAATCACAGAGGGTCATCCAAGTGCCCAGAATGTTCAAAAATTTAGTTCTTAAGTTCTCTGCCTTTACTCACCTGTTAAAAAGGACCAATAAAGTATTGGTCACCTTCCTTTCCAAGTAATATTTGAGGTCTATGTAGTAAATACATGTGAAGTGCAAATGTTACTGCATTTGGGTTTTGTTGTTGACACTTTTAAAAGAAGAGTGTTCCTAGAGGTTCATGTAGAGCTTTCTTTTTTAATTATTATTTTAATGGAAATTCGTATCTAATGCCAAGCATGTGTTTAGTGTTTTCTCACTGTCAGATTATTGCTGTAAGAATGGTATTCATCTGTGAGACTGAAGTGTAGGATGTGCTTAGGGTGGATCTATTATATTTTATGTGCTCTTTTATTGATTTGACTGAATGCTTCGGAACAGTTGATATGCTGGGGAGGAGTTCCATGCCAAATGTTTTCAAAATTGGCCTTGAATTTTTGAAGAGAAAGAAGTCAGGAGAAATGTCACTCAAGAAACTTCTGTTTCACAAGGAGATCTCGGTTTCTATGGGAAGTTTTAGGCTTTGGAGATAGAAGATAACCTTTAAAGAAGAAAATAATTAGTCAGCTTTCTCCTTTAAATGGAAAGTAAGTTGTATTTGAGCAAATTTTACTCTCTGATAAACCGAAGAATTAGTTCTGTCTTAATGCACAGCCTTGGTGAAACCACAGCCATTTGTTTAGGAAAATCTTTCTCTCCTCATCTTCCCAGATCTTTATACCTCTGGGATCACAGTTCTGTGAGGAATTGAGTAGAACGGGTTAATACAAGAAATCAAGACCGAGGCTTCATGGAGCCAGCCAGGAAAAACAGCTGAGGGCAAGCAGGAGGTGAATTGGGCTGGCACAAATGGTTTGCTGCGTTGGTTGGAAGAAGCCACAGGACCTCCACATGAAAAAAATATTAAATAATCAGTCAATAAAAATTATTACTCTGACTGACAAAAAGCAGGCAAGATGAGTCTGGTTTGATTTGCTTGTACATTTCTTTACTTGAGTTTCAAATTTGGACTCGATATGAGATCCATCTTACACTGTCACACAGCTGCCCCACACATGTTGTTCCTATGTCGATCTTAAATTCGGATTGCTGTGCACGAAGAGGCTCTGCACGTCAGCAGGGCTGGCCTGGGGAGAGTGGTGCTCGTGATGGCTGCAAGTAGCAGCAATGAGAGCAGAGTGCAGGAGAGGGGGGGAAAGCCTGGAAGCTGAGAGAACATGCAACAATTTGGTGTCTGGCTTTTCATGTAGCAGTTGATGGGAAGCTGTTCACAGTTCGGCAGACGGTCGTGTTTTCAGTGTCTGATCTATTGGCATCAGAGAAAGGATACAAATGTACATTATTCATGCAAAAGGCCTATGCAGTTATTTTATGGTGACTTACTAAAGGTCTTGAAACCTGACTTGTATGCACTGTTACCTAGCAACATGTTATAAAGTCGCTGGGGGAGCGAGATGTATCTGTAATTTTGTATGTGTGCATATTTGGATTAAAATGTACTGCCAGTCACCAGATTTGCTGCACAAGAAGAGCAATGTCAGGAGGAAGAGAATTTCTTTTCTTCTGGGATTTATATTGTGTTACATACATTTAGTTCATGCTTTCCTCAATACAAAGTACATAAATTTAGAATAGAAGTAATTCTCTTTAGCAAGTTGGCTGAGTATTAGCTCCAGTTTTGATAGCTTGCTCTGCTGAATGAAGTTCCTTTGAGTGATTTCTTTATTAGGACAGTCTTGTTAGGCCCATCAGAGCTTCAATTATTTGCCCTACCTTTCCAATGATATAAATCTTTTGACATCTCAAATTGTATATGCCAATTGTAACAGCCAACACAGATTTTTCGAGACCAGATTATGTCAAAACGATCTAATTTACTTCTCTGACAGGCCTTGTGGCTAAGAAAGGAGCAGTAGATAGATACACAAACTTTTAGAATTTGGCATTTATTCTTATTGAATATTGATGTTCTAAATCAACATTTATTTTTGCTTGCCAGTGTTTATTGCTCCTGTTTTTGCTTGGTGTCAGTTTGTACACCTCCAGTTTCATGGGGAACCTGCTGAAGTTTGTCCATCCAATCCATGTCTCTCCAGTTCAGGGACAAGGGTGTCACGTGTGGCAGTGTCAAATGTTTGGCACAAGTCTAGGTAGATGAGTCTGCTCTGCTGCTGTCCAGTAATGCTGGAGCCCCACCATATAAAGCCACCAAATTTGCCAGGCTCGATATGCCCCTGGTGAAGCCATGCTGGCTGTCACCAATCACCTCTTTGTTTTCCGTGTGCCTTAGCACAGTTTTCAGGAGAATGGAGATTACAGTAAATGATCGTGAAGTCATTGTAATTAGGACAAAAAGTAACAGGATTGTATTGCTGTAAGGTTTAAGTTAGCATTAGGAAAATCTTGCCTCAGCTGAGGTATTTATACCTCTATGATAGTTTGGCTGGAGAGATTGAGGCGTCTCTGCCACTGGAGAAATGTAAAAACAGCTGCCTGTCACGTCTGGCTGGTCACACACTAGGCAGTAAGATGAACTAAACCTGTGTATCAATCAGTGGACCATAGGATGTTGTGAGGAGTGGTGAGAAATGTCATCTGAACAAAAGAAGCAGCAAGCTGTAGTGATGCAAATTGGGGGAAAATTTACAGATGTTCAAAGCTAGATCTGGTTTGGAGCAGGCCAGAGATGAATTATGGTGACACTGCTCAAAACAGCCACTCAGTTTTTTTTCAGAAAGGCTCATGGAAGCTTTAGATTTGAAGAGAGTGAGGAATACTGGTGTGGGTGGCCTTTTCAAGACTACTTTATGCCCAGTTCTGGGCTGTTGCTTGCCAGAAAGGTCTTCAGTTATGTCTTTTATGAAATAAGGCCTAGCGCAAATCACCAAATGTAAGTCTAAAAATTAGAACAAATCTTGAATTTTTTTGCTCAGATTCCATTCTCTAGGTCCTAGTTTAAGGTAGGGGAGGCTTTTAAATTCACGAGAAATTTAAAAGGGTTCTCTGAAATTTAATTCAGATTTATTTGTAAAGACATTTAGCAGATGACTCCTAACACATTAACAGAAGAATATTTAGGCATGGGCATGTCTTTACCTTCGAATCTTGCCCTCTCTGATTTCAGTAGGCCCAACTGTACATTTTAAGTTTTCCCAGTGTTTTGCTTTATCAGTTCTTTGCCAGAATGTTTTCATCCCCCAGTCCATTAATTCCATGTTGAAACTTTGTAACAGCATTCATATCTTAATTTGAGGAGCATTTGATTTTCCTGTTTCAAAGGTTTCAGTGGCAGACATTATACAACACGTCTCTTTAAATACTGATGTCCTTCCACCCACTTTTCAGGCTTTGGGTTTTTCGGGTTTTTTTTGTAATAAAAGATGTCTTTCACAATGATCCGAACTACAGTGGCCAGTGTACCCTAGTGATGCTATTACTGTGCCTACGTTATGTGCTGCAGTAACTTTTAACATTTGAAAATAAATGAATCCCAACAAAATGAATGGGATTCTTGCACTATTGCTCTCCACGGGATTCTGTGTGGAAACAGTAATTGCTACACATCCTTCATTGCTGGCCTCTCTCCCCACCTCCCTGTGTTTAAGCAAGTGCATTGCTCCAGCAAGCAGGTCTGTTTATCTTGTGGAGTGGTATCAAGCGTGCCCTGCTTCTGCTGTTCTTTTTATGTCCCCCAAGTTACTAGCACGAAACAACTTTAAAAAACACAGGAGGAAGGAGCAAAAGTGCTGAGGGTTTGGGGCTGGCCATGTTAAACCAATTAGATACACTCTTCTCCCAGTTTAAGTCATATCTGCTGTCACTGTCGTGCGAGGAGTCAAGTCTTTATTTTGGGAAATAAAGCCACCATGGGACTTTGGTGACTGTCCAAAATATTTGGGCTTTGCATTCATGTTTTATTAGCTGATTCCATTAATGGAATCATGAAAGAGTAAATTATCAGACAGATACATACAGCATATTAGTAGATAAGCTAAGTAATCACTTAGATTATTTGTTCTGTTTGGCTCTTGAAAATTCCTGCATTCCTTAAAGGTAACACAAGTAATTTGAAATGTTTTATCATTCGTCACTGACAGTACTGAATTGGCTGGCTTGAACTCTTCAAACAGCTATTTTTAATAAAATAAAAGCATGTCCAATTAAATTGCCATAATTGATGTATTGGAGTAGCAAGTTCCAAAGAAAAGACTAGGCTGCCTATATTTAGGATTTGTAGTTTATGACAGAATGTAAAATTTCAATTAGAATATGTAAGTGCACAGGACTGGCAATTATTACACTATGTCCTTTATTTAAAAATACTGTGAATCCCATAATGCTGTTGTCAGTGTAAATACCCCTGATATCATCAAGTTCTCTCTTTGAAGTCTCTCTGGATTCACAATTTTCCTACTTTCCATATAAGCCTTTTGTTTGAAATAAAATTGTGAAGGGGCAATAGCTTGTCTACTTAAAACTTGGGCAAATAAAATCTTGTTTTAATCTTTGCTACTGATGTATCATCACCCTTTTAACCTCTTTTCAGCAATTTCTGGTCTTGCGTCCACAATTTCCCAGCATCCTTAAAATCACACCCACCGTGTTACACAGCTTGATGGAATATGTAGAATTTAGTAAGATACAGCAGTGTAGTCTCTGTTCTAATTCAGCAATTTAAAATGCAGAATAACAAACTCACAAACTCCTTTTTTTTGTGTACTCAGTCCAATACAACTTAAAAGAAGCCAGCAATATGATTCTGGATCAGGTCTGTACTTACAGTTTAGGTTTAATGTCTACACAAACTCTCACATTTGGAGTATGGGACTGGAGTAGGCTGGTGGCTCTTTTGCTTCCCTGAATACACCATTACTCTGGGCAGGAGTCCGAGCTCATGAGCCTTTCTCTCATATCCATCCAAAATGGGATTTGAAAACACTGTTAGTTCAATCATCTCTGATTGTTTGTTTTGTTTTCTGTTTTCTTAAACAAATACAAAGGTCGGTCTGGTGGTGTTTCTCTCCCCTGCTTTTGCTCCTTTGTAGAGCATTACTTGCTCCCTTACTGCAAGTAATTCTTTCTTATCAGCAACAAATTCCTCCTTGCTCCTTTCACTCCTGCCTCTCTTTTCTCCAGCTTCCTCACAGTCTTACCTGTTCTGCTGCTGTTTTGTTTTTACCTGGAAAGGAGGAGATGGTCTTGGCAGATGCTACAGCCTTCTTTAGCCTGTGGGACTTTGGCTGCATAGCAGACATCTTGGGGCGTTGGGAGAGATGTGCGGTTCTACACCTGCCTTAGCAATGTGCCTGGTTCCTCCATTCCACTTGGATTAGAACACGGTGAAATTTTGAGTAGCAGGACTGGTCATTCTCCTTTTCTATGTCTCATTGTGCTTGACTCCAGCTCCCTAAACACAGAGCAGCTTTAAAGATGATCAGGATAGCTAGCTTTCCCCTTTTTCCCTCAGCCATCACTGGTCTGTAATCTCTGTAGCTATAGTCTGGCATCACTGATAAAATAATATGAATGTGTTGTGAGGTACTGTGGCATTTTCATCACAGTTTCCTTCAGCCCAGACTCTACGGATGCTTTTCCTCATGGCCATTTTTTTTGTGGCAGACTTCTTGTTGTGGATTCTCTTTTCTTCATGTTCTTCTCTCAGACAGATGGAGCAGTGACCAGCTTCTTGCTGATTGTGACTTGTAGTATTGAGCTAGGCTTGGAAGTAATCAGCCCACTTTTCCTCTTTCAGTTATAAACATTTTGAGCATTTAGAAATCCTCTTAAGTGGGCTGATGGAGTTAGCAGCTTCTACCAGAGGGTTTCAGATTAGTGGCAGATGCCCAAAGCTTTTCTTGTGGCATTTGGCAGTTTCAGGAAAGTGTTGTAACTTTCATCATCTACTTTTGCCAAATGGCTCAAATGATTCCAGTTGCCAGGAAGATAAAAATCAGCAGTCTGGAATATTCTTTGATCTGTGTTTTTTCTGGATATGGAATGGAACAAATGGAGCATTATCCACCGTGCTTGAGATGTTCCTGCCTGTTGGTTTCGTTTGCTACACGGGTTTGTTTTGTTTCCTCGCTGTGTATTTCAAAATTAAATTGCTGGGGTTTTTTTTATTCAGTCTGCAGACAACACATCCTTCATTCTGTTCTCACTGCCATTCAGAATGAATGTAAATTAAATACAAATTAGGGATATGTGTGTGTATCTATTTTTGTGTGTAGACAAAAGATACTCTTCCTCCGGGGGAGTAATAATTTTGTCATTCAAATATACTTTAATGATCTTCAACATATTCTTTTCAATTCTTGTCTAGTTTGAATTTTTTTTAAGGAATCCTCAATCATGGGATTTTTGTAAACTGGTTATAGTAAACTTTTAATTCCCTTATTTGCAATTGTTTTTTCTTACATCTGTTTATTCTTTTCCCTAAAATGACTAGTGGATGCATCATACTTGCTATTTCCCATGTGTTACCAATTTTGTCCATAGCTGTGGATCCAAGATGGGACAGAGGCAAGAGTGGGGGGGACTTTTGTTGTTTAGGGGGTCTTTTTTATGTTGTGGGGCTTTTTCCCCTCTAGCTTTAGTGTATAGATCCAATAGAAGAGAAAACCTCCCCATTTTTGTTTGTCCTTCTATTTTAGTCTTCATTTACATTAGAATCTGCATTAGTATATTTCAAGAAAGAGTAAAAACCCTATTAATTGTAGCAATTGGCTTGCAACTGACCCAGTAGTTGTCTGATTTTGTTTTTATTTTCTGGGGGAAGAAAAATGAGGCAAATAACTCTTCTATTTTTGTGATTTATCTACAATTTAAATGTTTGATTTTTAGAAAACCTCATCGATTCAAGGAATGTGCTGCCAGTTAATTAAAGAAATAAGACTCTACTTCTTTCCTAATTTATTAATTCCCTCTTCTGTCCAAAACAAATCAGCAAGAGTAGGCAGAATCAGTGACTGAGGTAAGAACAACACTCTGGGATTCTTCTCCTTCATGCAATGCTGCCAAAGGCACACCTTCAGGCCTTCCTCCTGGTTGGGGGACCAGGAGGAATATAATAAAAATATGTTTTATTTTTCTCACGGGAGAGGTATTGTAAACACACAGATTATACATATCTCATGAAGGCCTCATTTAGATTATGGCTGATGCTGTGCTGGTTGGCCTGTTATCAACATGGTTTTGTTTATCACTCTTATCCTGGATGATGGCTCAGAAGTGTGAGGAGGCAGTGGCTCCTAGCAGCACGTGCTGTCACTGTGGGAGAGCTTGTGTGGGGTATGGAGAGAAAGGGAAAGGTGAGCGGAAGAAAGGAGGGGAAATTGATTCCTTCAGGATCTGTCACTTCACAGGACCAGTTAGGTTGGAAAAGACCCCTGAGATCGAGTCCAATCCATGACCAAACACCCCCTTGTCAAGCAGACCACAGCACAGAGTGCCACATCCACTCTTCCTTAAACACCTCCAGAGACAGTGACCCCACCACCTCTCTGGGCAGCCCATTCCAGTGTCTAATCACTCTTTCTGAAAGAAATTCTTCCTGATGTCCAGCCTAAACTTCCCTTGGTGCAGCTTGGAACTATTTCCTCTTGTCCTGTTGCTGGCTGCCTGGGTCAAAAGACTGCCCCCCACGTGGCTACAGCCTCCTTTCAGGGAATTGTAGAGAGTGACAGTGACCCCTAAGCCTCCTTTTCTCCAGGCTAAACACCCCCGGCTCCCTCAACCACTTCTCATAAAACCTGTGCTCCAGACCCTTCACCAGCTCTGTTGCCCTTCTCTGGACTCACTCCAGCACCTCAATGTTCTTCTTGAATTGAGGGGCCAAGAACTAGACTATCACTAAACTATTTAAATTCTGGCATGATCTACCTTGAATTTTTTGGTGCTCTGAGTTATTAGAACTTGTCTTTATCTAAGTAGGGTTTGAGGATGCCCTGGGATGAAGAGCATAGAGGCACTACCTTACACCTGCCCTTGGAGTGGGTCAAATTGCCTGCTGACTTTTGCCTTGGTGATAAGAGTGTTTAAAAAAATTGCTAATTTTTTCCAGAAGCCCTCTTTTTGATCCTTTTTCTTGTGGTAAGATAATCCAATAAACATCTGCCTCTGCACACTATAGCACCTAACTCATGAAATAAGTTCCTTGTTTAAGTCTGTGATGATATATGAATTCTGTTACAGAGATTCTATTTATTTATGGATGTTTTTGCCATGGTGTATGGTTGCAAACTTACACCGATCTATGTGAGTTTAATGCCACCTCTGTTTGAAATGGTGAAAGCCTCTAGGCTCACCCAGCCTGTAGCTCTTCCTCTACTTGGCTCATTTTCTGCTCTGGTTCATGGCAGAGACAAGGCTGGGTCCACAGGTTAATGGTTGTTCTCAGTGGGTCATCTTTACCTCTTCACTCAGACTCATGCTTCCTTTATTTTCTGGGACAAATTTGAATTAATACCTGTTTGAAATGAATAAATTTAAAAGACCTTTTCTTTCCTCAGTGTTCTCTGAAAGTTCAGGCAGACTGCTCTCTCTCAGTAGCACTCAGATCCTGGTGGAGGTATTTTTTGTACCAGCATAGCAGCTGGAGTGGCACGTTTTAAAGGTAAAAGACAGCAGAAGGTAATTCAGCAGAGAAAGTTTGGAGTTGTTTTTTTTTGGGGTTTTTTTTGTGACCGTTCATCACCCCAGATCAAACTCCAGAACAGACTGAGGCCAGGATAAAGAAGATAGATGGAATTTTTTCTGTTAGTACCTAGGTAAAGTTAAGATTGGCTTGAGAGCTTTAACCTGTATTTTTATGGGTTAAAGCATGTTTTAATGTTTCACATTTCTGCTNAGTAGTTTGTAGCATGCTCTTCTCTAAGAGAAAACACAAAATTTTTAAACAAAAACACTCAAATGTGTTTAAAAATATATATATATATATATATAAAAGCAATTCCTAATGCTGGTAGAAGTGTCGTCTATAGGTCATGTTAAAAATTACAGATATAAGATAATGTAATTTCTGAAGTGAATTGAACTAGTGTGTACGTGCACTTTGCTTATGTGTGTGCTCTTTATACCACTTGCCTTAATCCTGTTCTTTGGTAACAGCTTGCCAACCAACAAGGAGGAAAATCAAACAACTCTGAAATATAAATTGAAAAGATGTATTGTGTTACAGGGTAATACAGTAGTTTAAAAAATTATTTAGCACACCCCTAAAGACAAACACAAAACAAAAATTGAACTGTGTGGAAATGAGCAAAGGCTCAAAGTAGCAAATTTAAGTGTCCAGTTCTGATAAAGATGGCAATTGTACCTCATGTTTTAGAGTTTGGCTCTCTGGGAGATGGTGAGCTCTTCATGGTAGGATGCAGGAATTTGGGTTCTCTAGGAGTTTTGGGGGAATTGCTGAGAAGGAGAGTGTCTGAGGAAAAAAGCCAGAAAAGTGAGGAGATTTGAGAGTGGGTAAGAAGCTGTGGAGGAGAAAGTAGACCAAGGGTTTAAGCAGTAAATGTTGCCAGATTTTGTTGGGGATGATGCTCTGTCTTTGTGTTTGTGAAGGCAGAAGTTGAGAGAGGTGGGAAAGATGTAAACTTGCCAAAATTAAACGCACTCAAGGAGTCATCCACTGTTCTACTGGGAATTTAAGGTGAAATTTTGGTCAAGACAAACTCTCAAGGAGACAAGGAAGGAAGTATCTCTTTGTGGTTAAACATAAAAAAATGTGTAAGATGATTTACTTGAAAAATAGTGCAACTTCTTTACCCTTCTGCTTGTCTCGCATCTGCCCATGAATTTATGTTGGCTGGGCTTGGAAGTATTGTTTAAGAGCTGTTCTGGTTTTATCTTTTTAACCAAACAAAGTGCAAAGGATCTACCACTGTCGAAGGGTATTGGAAAGACCCTTCAAGAACGGCATTGCTTGGTGTGTAGATTTTAAGCAGTCCCCCAAAGTCTCCTTACCCTCCTCTGAGGCTCTACAGCTGTTTAGATGGAATATTTGAAAGGAGTATTTTAAACTTACTCTTTCTTTTTATGGATATAGAACTTGGAACAGTGCAGAGCTGTCTTCTGAAAATCCCTCAGTTCTCTTTCCTAACAAACCAACTTTTAGGACCTAAGAATTTGCTACCTTTTCCCTTTTACTCCCCTGTTAGGTTTTCTGTCTTCCTACTCTTCATCTCGTGCCTCTCTTCCATGCTCTAAAACTTCATGTCATACCCATGGGCTTTGCCAAATTTGCCCTTACGTGAAATGACATTTTAAATTTCCACCAAGCCTATAGAAAACCTACAAGCCAATGACCAGGCAAGTGCTTTTAGGAGGAGTAGGGGTGAAAAAAGTGAGAGGATCGTCTCTTGAGCTTTGGTACATGCAATTTTTGTGTTTCAAAAGGTGCAGTAGTTTGTTTGCCCCTTGAAGCATCTTTGAGCACAGTTTGATGCGTCAGCTTCCAGTACTTGCTCTAGCGTTTCTCAGGTTATGGTTTCTTCCTGTTACTGGCTGCTCCAGGATTATATATTACACTTAAGTCTCACTTCTTTCCTTCTCTTGACAGCTGCAAATCAAAAAGAGCCCTTGACTCCTAATTTTAAAGTGAAAGAGGAGCCTAAGGATGAAGAAGCTGCAAGTTCAGCCATGTCTCAGTCCAGCTACATGTTCAGCCAAGAATCTGAAGCCTCAGCTCCGAACGTCGCCGAAGAGAAACTCAAGCCACAAGAAGCACAGGCAAATGTGATGAGGCAGGATATGTCAGTCAAGGCAGCATCTGAGCTCCTCATGAAGCTCTCAGGTAGATATTTAATAATACTGAATTTCTCAATTTTTTTCTTTTTTTGTGTATGCTAGAAGGGTTACCTTGCAGAAGGTAGGTTCAGCTTTAGTTGGAAGCCAAGGAACGATTGAAAAGGCCCATCTACAAAGTGTCATGTACATGAAACATCTCAGTTTGGCCTGTAGCCACACTATCTAATTATCTCTGCTCTGATTTTCAAATTGATGACTATGGAATAAGCCAAAAGAAATGATGCCTTAAAGCTTTTAGGTGCTGTAATTTTTAAAATGTCCAAAACCACCTTAATACCAATCTATTCACATGTGTCACTTCATTAACATCATGACTATACCTTATTGTACCTGACATAGCTTTATAAAATATTACTTTTAAAGCTTTTATTTTTTCTGACAATATATTGTAGTCAAAATTACAAGATGCACTGGTAAGAAAAATTATCTAAACTCAGTCAGCTTTCTGCATTTAGCAAGACCACTTGTACTTGCCTACATTGCCTCGGTGATAGATTCTTTTGCCTGACAAGTAGACAGTGTACACACATAGGTAGCATTAAAGTTGGAGGGAGTCAAATAAAAGTGTATGTTCTGCTAATTATGATTTGTCTACCTGTCAGAATTGAGGTTTAAGAGAAAGTAAAAGGGTCGAATTCTTCCCACTGGGATCAGGTGAAGTGAATGATGAAAAGGCTTTGAACTTCTAACAGACCATTTTTAGGACCAAGATGTGAAAGTCAGTCTGGCAGGCTGGGTTTTGTACTTCTGTGCCTGAGCTGGATCTGATACATTTTAAGTCTTCTCCAAAACTGGACAAGACTTACTTTTTTAAGTAATGCCAAAGTCATGCAAGAAGTGCTCATGGGAATGCTTACAAGTTTAGTAACTTCTGAGATCCGTGTCAAACCTACCTGAAATCGTTTGTCGACTGGACACAGTCAACCTTGAATTTGAGCTTAAATTTGTACCTGAGAAACCAAAGTTGACTAGGATTTCCCTCACAAAACATGTAATTAATTCACTCCTGTTCATGCCTCCACACTTTAATTCGCAGAAGAATTTGAATCACTGATTTGCAAGCCTTCCATGTTAATGGTGCAAGAAGCGCTTTCCAAGTACAAAAGCTGATCAGAGCAGCAGTTTCCAGATTTTTCACAGACTCCCAAATACTAAACATTTGGTTATCGGTGTAGTTTACTCTTGTTGCTGGTAACTGGTTTGAGTGGGGTGTTTTGATAACAAAACTTTGCAGCCTAATGAATGCTAAGCTGTGACTATTTTTCTTGGTGCATATAAATTTACATAACTATTTTTATAAGGAAAGAGGTCCTTAATTTGATGTTTTTTCAAGTACTTCAGAGACACAAGTGCTCTGGATTGTCAATCTGCAGTTCAGCACTAGCAGGCTGTGTTTAAATGGTTTTATTACTGACTATTATGTTAGAATATTTGTGCCTTAAATACTTGCTTATTTGAGAGAAATCCTGCATGTATAAAATCTTGGTCAAGTCTTCAGCTTGTGTTGGGACCTCCCAGGCTTTAAAGGCTGTAGTAAGAAATACACCAGTATAACATTTCTCTTACAGGCTTTTAGGAACTGAGCAATTTTTGCTGACAGTGGTCTTTTTGGCTAATCCATAGATTAGGAGGTGAAGAGTGACTAGGGTTTATGGAGTCAGTGTTCCTGCCGTCGGTATTCCTGCATCAGCCAGGGGTGGGGTTACACCCAGTTTGTCACAGACAGTTTTCAACTTGCACTTCTCTGAATGACAATCTAAGGCAGAAACTGTAGAGGAAAACACTGAGATACAGTTTCATGTAGAACAATTACAGGTGCAAAATCTAAGATGAATGGCCTCTTCAGTGGGTTTTTGGTTTTTTCAATCTTTACTTTGTCTGGTAGAATACTCCCAGATCGCTGTTGGCTTCCCAACCTACTGTAAGCAGTTCTGCAGCCTGGTTTTGGTGACTTAGAACTTACTTAAACAATTAAGCCACTTCTTCATAGAATCAAGGAAGGGGCCTTAAAGGTGACAGAATCATTTAGGCTGGAAAAGAGCACCCAGATCATTGGCTGCAGCCACTGACTGATCACCACCTTGTCCTGGGCCGCATCCAGTCATTTCTTGAACACTGCTAGGGATGGTGACTTTACGACCTCCCTGGGCAGCCTGTTCCAATGCTTGGCAACCCTTTCTGCGAAGAAATTCTTCCTGATGTCGAGCCTGAACCTCCTTTGGTGCAGCTTGGGGCCATTTTGTCTTGTCCTGTTGCTGGTTGCTTGGGAGAAGAGATTTCCCTGGCTACAGCCTCCTTTCAGGGAGTTGTAGAGAACGATCAACTGGTTCCAGCCCCTCTGCCGTGGGCAGGGACATCTTCCACTAGAACACATTGCTCAGAGCCTCATTCAATATGGCCTTGAACACTTCTAGGCATGGGGCATCCACATTTCTTCCTGAGCTACTTCTTCAGATTAAAGGGAGAACAAGAACAAACTTCCTCCTTTTTCATACTGGAAAGAAAAAAAAAATAATGGAGTGAAGTATGTCTTGATGTTTTACTCTCTGTGGGAAATCCTCAGTCAAGTGCCCTTGTTAGATTTGATCTGTTTTATAATTGGGTTTAAGTCAAGTCCTTCCAGACTCTATGTATTCTTGGTAAGGGCTGGATAGATTGAGTTCTTGTTTTGTTATTTTCACTTTCTTCTGTGTGATTCTAATCACCAAAACCTGCACCACATACAAATTCAGCAAGGGATTTCCAACATAATAGTATTGTTCTTCCTGCATTCCTGACATACATGCTGCTGTTATCCTGAGCAAGAATATTGCTGATTGTTTCAGCCTCGTGGGTGAGAGCCTCTTGAGATTTGGGCACAGACCTCGCTATCTCCTTCCATGTGAAGGATAAACTGGTTTATATTTTTTTGCTGGGAAATCTCTTTTCCCAAACAGAGGTGCTAATGTTGCCAGCTCTTAGCTGTACAGGGTAGTGGAAGGCCTTTCCAGCTCTGGAGCCTGGTTTGGTCTGGTGCACACTGTAAGGGAGATTTACTCCAAATCACCAGCCCCTTGTCAGGCCCCACTTGTCAGCCACTCAGGAACCACTCTAGAGCTAGGAAAAGTTAGAAGAATAAACCTCTTTTACTGTGGTAGAACATTAACAGAACATTTGTTAGCTGCCATTGTAGAAGCAGATGGGCAGAAACAAGAGAAAATCACACACAACTATTTTAGTTCTACAAGACAAGGCTCTCTCCTTCAAGCTGATGGGCTGTTGGGACACTTGCTTCTAGCAACATGACCAGTGTTTGAGATCAGGCCCTTGCCCTAAACATTACTTTGGTGGAATTGGACCTTTTACACCAGTTCTTTCTCTCCCATGTTCCCCTGGGATTCAGGTCTTCTACCCCACAGTTCATAGACTTGATACCTCCTCGCGCTTCTTCCAAAGGATTATCCAAGCTAAGAGGGCTCGTGTCTCTTGGGCATGTCTAGGCAGAACCCACTTCCGCCCAAACAGTGAGGACAAAACTTCCTAACAATCAAACTGCTATTCCAGAGTAAATTAAATGCCCATTTGAAAGAAATGGTGTTTGGGAGTTAATAGGCGATGTTCGAGCAGACTTTCAACCTCCGTTTTACAGAAGAAAATAAAATTCCCACCATGATATGTATGAGTGCAAAAAGGTGAGGTGGGAATTCTGTCCATTGCTAAGTCTTGACTGAGACTAGATCCAGTGGTGAGCAAACTGATTTGAGCAGACAGTGGAGTGGGGCAAATTGCTCTCATTTCTGTTTGGAAGGGTGCCATCCCTGCAAGATTTTAAATTCCCATTAAATATTGCATAAAATCAGTTAGAAGAAATGAGAGTAATGTATTTCAAATACACCTGTTTTTTACATTCTTACCAGTTCTCTTTCATGGAAAAGCTAATTTATTTCTCAAAATGTTTAATTAAGTGGTGCCCTCAATGATTCCTGGTCAGTTTTATACACTCAGTCTTGTAAATTGAAAGGTAGGTTTCAGAGGAGACTGAAATTGAAAATAAATATTTGCATTTACATGCCAATGTTAGAGCTGAAAAACTCATTTTCTGCTGAAATAGTCGTGCTGCTGGCATGTTTGGGGCATGTGTTATCTTTTAGAAGCATACAGTGTTTTGGCTTCTTGTCTGAAAATGAATGCATAGGTGGAGGAGTATAAAATCCATCCCAGCTACCAGCACTTTTTAAGTAATATTTTACCCAGGGACAACAGTACATTCCAGAAATGTTGTCTGAGTCACATTTACCTTTATTTCAGATGTATCCTATTTTTGAAATATGTTCATTTTGCATGTCAGGAGTAAGTCAGGTTGTTTTCCTCCTCTCTTTTTCAGTAGATCAATTCCCCATGTACTGCACACCTCCTTGTTATCCCAAGCAGATGCGTGACCTTTGTGCTGTTTGGTTCCTTTGGATTTTTTATTCTTCAATCCTCAGGTCACACAGTGTTTTCTCGTAACACACCAGTACCAACAAAGTGTCTTAATTTTGGGTTATCAGCACATGCAATTAGTGCATACTTAGTTCATGACCTCAGCACACAAAGTGAGGTGTTGCTCTGTTCCAAAAGCATTCCTGATCAACTCTATTTATTGTCACCTAATTATATGATAGTTCCTCTTTTGGAACAACTGGTTATTACAGGGGAGGGGTGTGGTGGGTTTTTTTGGCTTTTTTTGATGAAGCCTTTATCCACTTAAAAATGTGTATGGTAATTTCATATTTCATGCCTTGTAGTTAATTTTTTTGACACTGTATCATACATTTGATTGAAATCACATGGATTAGAACAACTATTTAAAAAGAGTAAAACGAGGAGAAAAGACTGATAGTACAATTCTAGCATAAGGTAAAGGCCAGAACTAATCTTGCTGCATATTTTTTTTCCACAACATTGTGGGCTGCTCTGGCTAGTGCCTTTGTGGGGTTAGGCTGCTCTTTGGAGATCCCTGTTGCTGGTACCTCGTGAGAGTCCCTGCACCTGGACTGATTGCAGGAGAGCTGTGAAGGCTTTCATCCCTGCTTAGAAAGCCGTGATAACCTGCAGAGGAGGGAAAATACAGGGAAGTCTTTTGTTCCTTGGGGCTTCTCTAGGAGCCCAGAACCTAAGTGGGGAAGTGTATAACAAGACTTTCGCCTTGTGGGAACTAGAGAAATGGCAAACCATGGCAAGTCACATAGCCAGATTATACCCTGCTTCTAGCCGAAGTTTGGGTTTTGTTGGGGCTTTTTCTGGTTTTGGGTTTTTATTTTAACCAGGTTCTTCAAGTAAGGTCTTGCAGGTAAGCACCACCATCCTATCATTTAAATGGAAGGAGCAGCAGGTGTCTGTCACCACTCTAATTAGTCTATTGCTTTAGTTTGGTCCATTTTTTTTCCTTGGCTCACATTTTTGTGAAGCAGCTTGTAGTTGCAAAATTCTGTAACATGGGAGTTCAGGGGTTCCACTTTAACAAATATAAGCCATTTCATGATTTTTTTTTTTAATGCAGGATCCTGTTACATTGATTCATTGACATTGTCTTATATAAAACAGCAGTTTGAAAAAAGTACTAGCAAAATAAAGCATCAAGCACAGCGCCCTAGGGAACGTCAGATGTTCCTTGTTGTGTCTCTGTAGCAGAACCTTCAGGGCTCGCCAACTGTTCCCTACCTCTGAGGTTTTATTTAAGCTGTTTTAGGGCATGTTTATTTCTAGCAAATAAGAACAATTAGCATAACAAAACGCCTGATTCTCCGTGCTGAAAGCTTTTGAAGTTGGTACAAGTTGACCCACTAGTTACCCCTGTCTGCTTCGTTGTGGAGACTGGTACATGAGTCCAATTTATGAGACATATGGGAAAGGCTTTCTTTTCTAAGTTGATTCATAAAGTTGATTTGTAAAGCTGATGGGCATTTTAGCAAATCTGAGCAACTTAGAATTTTAGTTGCAGGGTGAAGTTTTAAACAAAATGGTGGGAAGAAACGCGAATGATTTAACAAGTATTCATTTGATTTTGGCAATGCAAGGTTATTGGACAGCTGTTGTATCAGCAGAAGCAGTAATTACTGCATGACTTGTGTTTTCTATGAAATCTGTCCGTTTACCTTTGACTTCTGTCTCAAATAAGGGGAAAAGCAGAGCATGCTGCATTAGGAAGGGCATGTTCAGTGTCCCCTCCAGGGCATGTGAGTGCTGCCGGGAATCACAGAATGGTTTGGGATCAAAGGGACCTTTAAAGGTCATCCAGTTCAACCCCTCAGCAATGAGCAGGGACATCTTCAACACGATCAGGTTGCTCAGAGCCCCTGACCTTGAAGGTTTCCAGGAATGGGCCGTTTACCACCTCTCTGGGCAACCTGTTCCCATGTTTCACCACTCATATTGTAAAAAAGTCTTCCCTTATCTATAGTCTGAATGTACCCTCTTTTAATTTAAAACTGCTGCCTCTTGTCCTATCACAACAGGTTAAACAGTCTGTCCTCACCTCTCTTACAAGCCTGCTTTAAGTACTGAAAGTCTGCTGTAAGGTCTCCCTGGAGCATTCCCTTCTCCAGGCTGAACAACCTCAGCTCTCTCAGCCTGTCTCCACAGGGGAAAGCGTTCCAGCCTTCTGATCAGGTCCATCAGGTCATGGCTTCCCTATGCTGAGAGGCATCGAGGGAACCGAGCCTGTTCAGTCTGGCACAGGGGAACCAAAGTGTGATCTAATTGCAGCCTGCACCTGCTTGAAGGAAACTTGGAAAAGCGGTGGAGTTAACCTCTTCTCCCTGGTGGCAGATGGTAAAGGAAGGGGTAACAGCTGCCCAGCTGCAGCTTGGGAAGTTCAGAGCGGACATTAAGAAAAATTTCTAATGCTGCATTAGAACAAGTGTTACCTTCCTTTTGAAAGTTCTGCAAGATAAGCCCACAGCTGGCCTAGTGCTGAAGGTTCAGGAAATAATCTCGTTTGGAGGGGGCCTCCAGGGTCATCTATTCCAGACCTTTGCTCAGAGCAGATCCAACAAGGCTGGCTGCTGAGGGTCTTACCAAGTTTTGAATGTATTCAGGGATGGAAAACCCAGCCTCTCTCAGCAACGTGTGTCAGTATTTCCCCATCCTGATGGGAATTCTTTTTCCTGTATGTATAAACAGAATTCCCCATGTTCCAACTTGTCTCTTGACTCATCACTGTGTATTTCTGAGAGAAGTCTGACTTCAGCTTCTCTACACCTTCCCTTTATTCCTTAGAGAGTTGTTGACAGCAATAAAGTGTCCCCTTAGCGTTGTTTTCTTGAGGCTGAACAAACCCAGTTCTCACAGCTGCTCTCCTCTTCTGTTGTGCAGCAGCCCTCTGACAACCTTGGTTGCCTTCCACTGAACGTGCTCTGGAGATGTCAGTGTCTGTGCTGTGCTGGGGAGCCCCAGATAGGGCACAGTGCCCTAAATACAGCCTCCTAAGTACAGAACAGAGGGCAAGAATCTCCTCCCTCTGCCTAATGGCTGCAGATCTGATAAAGTGGCCCAAAATGTGGTTGGCCTTGGATGCCACAAGGGCACTTTGCTGACTTGTGCTCAGCTGGGGCTGGATTCTGATAGTCCCAACTCATAATGAGATTGAATCAACTCTAAGACTTGCCAGCCTCTGTCCTAGGCTGGAGGGGGCATTGCCTGAGGCAGCAGAAGTGCTCATACTGCTGCACCTTATTGAGGTCACACTGTCAGGCCTTCAGGGGTAGATGTTGTACCCTGAGCTTTTAGGTAGCACAAGTATTGTTCTATGTTTCTGCTGTTCTAGATTTGGAGGGTTTTTTAGCAAGCATCACTACTTTGTGATTCCTTGCACTTGTGAATGCCAGAGAACCTGAAAACTGTGGAAGAAATTCCTTCCTCCTGGAACAAGCCTGTCCAGTACTCTGGTTTTCATATCTGATGTGGAAAATGGTCTCACTCAATGTGAATGGGATGACATTCAGTAAGACTTTCATAGATTAGATGATTAAAAGTTACACTGCTCTGTAAAGAAACAGCATCTCTGTGACTTGATAAAATACATCCATGTATGAAATAATTTTCTTTATTTTCTCTTATTTTAAGGTGTTTCTGTATCACAAAGTTAATGGCAGAAAAAGACATATTAGGTGATTTAGCTTATCTTTTGCCAGATGAGTCTCAGCACTGCTGTGCTGTTATTCTGAGCCTCACCCAGGTTAGTTTTGAATGAATAGCAGGCCATGTTTGGAGATGATGGTCTGGATGCTTCGGAGCTGCTTGGGTCTTTTTAGCCAATGGATTTTTGCTGTACTATCAAAAAATTCTAATCTGAAGAAAAAAACCTGACTCTCATATACTAACTTTGTATTCTGATATATTGCTGAGTATTTAACCAGCACATCTACTAGGTCTGCTATAAAAGCTACAAAGATAAAATGATTTTCATTATTTGAGGCGGGAGACCTTTTTGTGTACCTGTACTTGACTTGAAAAACTTTAGCTGCACTATAACCGTGTGAGATACCTGTGTAAAGAAATAAGGGCTATCACCTTGCTCCACAATGAACAGCACAGAAGGGAAAATAATCTTCAAGAAGCTGGGGTTTGACTGCCTGTGTGGTGAGACAGGTATGGGCATAACCTTAATTACTGTATTTTGCCAGCACAAGATCTAGCACAGCAGGGTTTTATGCCTGTGATTGCTGCTCATGGGACAGACTGACTGTGTTTCCCTTTCATTAGCTCTTGTAAAATTATCAGAAACCCTCCTTCAGTCTTCTCTTTGTGTGTTTGCTTTGGGGATTTAGAGTATGACGGAATTCACATTTGGCAGGGACATTCTGTCAGATCAAAAGGGTGCAGCTGGGAAGATAAAGGTCAAAGGAAATGATCAAATATGTAGATTTAGTTAGGGCAATTGGAGTGCTCGCTGATGGTGAGGGAGAGAAGGTCACTGGTATTGCTTGACTCTTGCCTTAGTTGGGGTCCTATCAGTTTGTCTGATACAAAAGCATTTGCAGGACAGGGAAATAAACTGTGTGGAGCAGGAACAGAAATAGAAAGAATATTTTAAAAGTAGAGAGAGCAGCAAAGGTCAGCTTGACTCTGCACCTAAATTTGGCAGCTGGGTGCAGAGCTCAGTCTGTCAGACATCTGAAGAACTCATTTGTTTGCGGAGTTACCTGAGCTTTTGATTGACAGTGTTACCTGATGCGTTCCTTTGCTGCTCTGTGTTCACTTTCAATGCACAGCATGCTATTTTTATACTTTTAAACACAAATGCCAGGTTCTGTGGTTTTATAATAAGAGAGTAATGGAACTTTTAAACAAAAAAAAAAAAAAGAAAAGAAAAGAAAGTCTTCTTAACAGGACCAAAAAAAAAGGCATTATGATATTTCTAACTGATCTTCAGCTGAGAATTCACTATAAAAATTTCTGAAGTCTGAGATGTATCTGTGGATAGTAGATGGTAAAGATTTTTATCAATGTTTATATGTGTCTTTTAAAGGTCAAGAAATGTCACAAGAAAAGATTGAAAGCACTTCATGTAAATTGTTCCTGGAACATATCCAAGTGGCTTTTATCTCCTGGGTTCAATTTTTTTTTTTTTTAAGAGCTGTAGGAAGTAAAGCCACTTTTTCTCTACTCCGGGAATGTGGAGAGAGGGAAAAACCAAGGTAATGAAAAAGGACTGGGTGATACATATCACTTTAATTTTAGGTAGAATGCTAATGCCTTCATGATAAAAGGATACTGTTCATCTTTTGTGGGAGACAACATGACTCCAACCAGCTGAGGAGGTTGAAAACATTTTTGGTGATAACCAAACTATGTATTGGTGCCTCTGAGATCTACTGCAATATTGGGTAATTGAAAACAAAAGGCCTGAAACTTTTACACTTGGAATAAAATCTGTGGAACCGACACACTCACACGTGAGTTAGAGAGGACGGGGAAAACAGAGAGAGCAGCAACACATTTTGTTGCACCAATTCCTTATATGGGTGTCCCTTCCAGTATTTAACTCCGTTCATGCATTTATTTATGTTCTTGGTTCTCCAGGTATATAGCCTTTTTTAGGCTGCCTGTTTCTGGAGTTTCCAGTCAGCATCCAGGCAGCAGAAGCAACACTTCATCGGGCAGTTCTGCCATGATACCAGTGCCCTTTCAAGAGTGCTCTGAATGAAAATCATTAGGAAAAAAAAATTATCTTTCTCTGAAATGAAATTGAGAATAAATTCTACAAGTCTTCAGCTTCTCTTTTCACTGCAGAAAGTCTGGATCAGAAGGGCTGTATAGGTATTTGGGGTGTAGTAAACAAATTACCGTGGAACCTTGATTTTGAGATTTCAGGGCTTTTTTTTGGAAGAAAAAATGATCACTTACCTTGCAGCCAAACCAAAGCATTCAGCAACTCCCAAGCAATCCCAAGTGTAGAAAGTGAACTAAAAATTGGCTTCTAGACTGTGGATTTGTTTGCTAGACCTGGGATACTGGGGAGGAAGGCAAGAAGGGAAGGATATGGACTTTAAAGAACTGGTCCTTAAGGTTAATGAACTTCGTAATGTATGAGTGAATATCTGTCAGCCTTGAGAAAAGCATAAGCCCCAGACTACTCCTCTCATCCTGGAAGCTTGTGCAGGTGTAACAAACAGGTTCTTCACATGTTTGTCTGGAATTTTCCATAAAAGAGAAAGAGAGTGGAAAAGGAGGAGATTGGGTTTCCTCCTCTGCCTGCATCTCTGTACCAATACTTCTGACTGCTGGTGCTGGTACTTCTGCTGATACAGAGTAATTTGGAGTTTGTGAGAGGCCTCCAGTGCCCGCCTTAGGAGAGCTGGTGTGTAGCTGCAAATTCATTTGATAAATAGAAACAAAGCTTCACTAACTGGTGTGTCATCACACATTCAGTATTCACAGAAAGTGATGTAACTCTCATATTTGCAAATATGCAACTGTTTTCTGCTCTCTAGTTTGAAAAATTATTTTCAAGAGCTTGCTTCTATTTATGACAGCCAGAAGAATACTGAGGCTGTCAGCTGCTTGCTTCCCTTCCCATTTGCAGGGATGCGGTACACAAATTACAACTTGGTAATTGTGATTTCTGCTTCGAGCACTCTGAAAAATTGCAGCCTAATTAAATAATTACGGTGCTTGTTTATTCTTTTTTTCTTTTTAAATACATATTTGCAGCCGAGAGTTTCAAGGAAACCGAGATGGTGAAGATAAAGGAAGAACCGATGGAAGTTGACATCCACGACTCGCAGGCTTCGGTGTCACCCAGCCAACCCAGCCAAAACGTTGGCTACAGCACTTTATTGGGGCGAGACATCGGCGAGCGCATCCAGAAGGCACCCGAAGGCCGTGTGCTCCCGGAGAGAAATCTGTTCAGCCAGGATATATCAGTGAAGATGGCATCTGAGCTGCTCTTCCAGCTATCAGGTGAATCCAGTGCAGCTGGTCAATAGCTGAACTTAAAGAACAAAATGAGATTTTTTTGCGTAACTCTGTGAAACTGTGAGATCGCCAGGGCTGAAAAATAATAGGAGTTAGAACCTTCCTACCCTCACACTTGAAACGCAGAGGCCTTGCCAAATGTTCCCCATAGTTTGCATATGCTTTAAAGCACTGTGGCAGCCAGGTCAGGTTCACAGTATTTCAACTGAGTTGGAAAAGCCAGAGTTCAACTCCTGTATTTTTGAAAGCTAATTAAATAATTTGTGACGACTGGTTTGATCCGTGTAGAGGGGAATCTGCAGATGGCAGTTCCTGGCCTAAGTGGCCAGTGGCTGCAGGATGCAGCGCTCCTGGGGCTGCACTGCCCACTTCCCTTGGCAAAGGAGGTGAACCTCATCCGTCACAGAAAGGCACTGGGACCAGCACTGTTCAACGAGCACTTGCATTGCACACTCTACATGGAGCACTAACAGTGACACGTGGAGCTGAAAAAACTCGTTGGATGTTAGTTTAAAAAAAGTCATGCCCATTCTCTGATCATGCTGGAACCATTTACCCTAAATTACCCTGGCTTGTGCTGTTACCTGAAAGCATTGAAATAGTTCTGCTGAATAAAACCTGATAGAGAATGTATGACACATGCTAATCACAAAACCCCATGTGTGTTCCTCTGCAGAAAAGGTGAGCAAAGAGCACAACCACAATAAAGACAACACCATCAGAACTACAGCCAGGTAAGTACAGCCTGTGGTTACCCACAAAGCTGCACTGTAAATAGCATTGCTTCCTTTTGCCTTGTGAACTCAAACCTGTCTATGTCCTGCAAGTGTGACCTGGTAGTACAAATGTAAGACATTTTCATGAGCAATGGAACCCGTATCTGAAAATCTACAGCCATAGATCTGAGTGCTTAGGGTTCGTAAGACAAAAGCCCTTTGGGCCAAAATGACTGTTCTCCTCTGATCGAGTATTCACACATCATTTTGAGAATTATTTATTCTATTTTTTTTCAACAAAAACTGAAACTTAAAAGAAACTGTATGGTACACACAGTGCTTTAGGGAAGTCCAGGCTGATGATGGGATTTTAAGACATGGACCAATGTAAGAAGAGGTGATTTCGATTGTCTTCTGCCAAACTAGATTTCTTTAGAAAAAAATCAGTCTAGTATTTCTGTCATCTCAATACATTCTAGAGATGTATTTTTAAGTCAGACTGTAGGACAGTGCTAACAAAACATTTGTTAAAGATTACAGTTACATTGTGACAATAATTTAAATTAGCCAGGAATTAAAAACATGATCCTGTTGTAGCCTGTGCTGTTAAAGAATTGTTCACTTTACAGTTCTGTGGTGGGGAAAGAGCCCACAAGGTGTTTACATATCCATGAGCAGCCGGGTGAGGTGTCCCGATGGGAAGATTTAAAGCTCTTACACAGTTAAGTGGTAGCTGGAACTGGCAAAGACTTAGGAGCCCTTGGTAGGGTAGGAGTAGGAGGCAGGAACTGCCAAGGATACATTTATTTCCTGCCTGAAAGTTCCCTAGTTATTGTGGATGGGTTGGAGACTGAGCACACTGAGGTGGGGAAGAGTTCATTCAAAGACAGAGCAAGAGCTTCTTGTCTCTGCAGCCCCTTTACAGAAGCTCTTGGTGCTGACTTGAAGCAGCTTCATCCAGACAGAATGGAAAAGCATTTCAATTGCAAGAAAACATCTCTAAAATATATTGTACTTAAATTTCTAGGCCTGTCCTATTCATTCATGCTAGCTGCAATAAATAACTTGTTTTTAATAAACTGACCGGCTCAGTAAATGTACATTGGGGACTTTTTGATGTTCCAAGTTGAAGGATAATTCAATTGAGCTTTTAGCTTCTGGTTGCGGTGAATGCTTCCCATATTTGCTAGGGTGGGAATTTGTTGGATATGCAGCCTGCACGCCTTTCTGTGCTACTTGAAACACATGAGCCTGAGATACAAACAGATAAATGCACATATTGTCCAACTACTCATTAACCATCCAGGGTGCACTGCAGGGAGGGGCTGACAAATAGTTGAAAATAGATTTCAGTGTCTCATGATGTTACCAGCAGGACTGGTGTGAGAATCCAGAGCTACTTTTGGATCTATCAAAGATAATTCCAATTGGAAACGTTGAGGACAGTTCAAAGATAACTTGCCCTTCTTCTGGCTGCCAACTTTTAAGAGGGTAGCACAGTTGGCTGTTGTCAGACTCGTGTTGAGCTTTACTGAGATGTCCTTAGAGTGGCTGCTACACATCAGGGCATGAAATGCTGAGTGCCTGGATCAGTTTTTCCGGGTGCTTTTCTTATCTTACCTATTTATCAACAGAAGAAGACATGAATGAGGAGAGCTTCTTAAGAGGGGAAGTGAGTCAGTCTACAAAATCCTGCAACTTCAAACAGATTGACTTGAAAGACCTTGCCAGAAAAAAAAACCACCCCAAACCAAATAAACAGCTGGAAGTCTTTACTGGTAAGGGTATGACGCCTTCTCAAAAATAGAATGTGATGGAGCAGCCAGTGGAGGATAGAGGCACTTGGACTGCATTAAGAAAACATGTGGTGTTGCAGTTTGGCTCACCAACCCACATCTGGAGTAATGACAGAAAGGCATTTGAATCACAATTGCTGTGTGAAATGTGCTGACAGCTGCAGAGAGCCAAGGTGAGGTCAGTGTTGTCCACCTGTGAGTAGCTGGGGAGCACAAAAATTTAGCTGTGTCACTGGTGAGGCTGAAATCGGCAAACCCCAGCAAGATGGGGTACACAAGCGCTTTTTGCTGTCTTATTCCTTGTTAACAATTCTAACTGTCACCTATCTGTTGCTGTTCCTCCTGTGAGTATTCCTGGACTTTGCCAGCACATGCTTCCATATGACTTTGCTTAAGCAGCTGGAACTGGCAAGGATTCCTCACAGTTCAATGGCTGAGTGAGATGGTAGAGCCTGCCATCTGTGATAAGAAGACAGAAAGTGGAGAAGCGAGTGATCTGGAAGTGAGTACGCCAGCGTAAGATGCCAAGATAAGTTCCTTTCATCTAGAGAATTGTGTAGCCATGAAACTGGAAAACTGCAGCCAGAGGAAAAATAAAAGATATCCTAAAGCTTAATCTTCATCAGAAAGGACTTTGCACAGTGATTGAGGACAGTGCGTGTAATTTCTTACTATGAGGCAGGAGCTCCTCCCTCCATACTTTGCCATGGGATTTGGAGGATGTATCTGCTGAGATAGAAATAATAATAGGGCTGCCACTGAAGAGACTCAGCTGCCATTCTAGAGGAAGGCAGAAAAGAGGTATCCAAGGATGGTTCTGTAATTCACCAGAGGCCAATGGAGGAGAGGGAAATCCTTGGGATATGACACGAGGCGGCCCTCTACAGCACCCTGCTCATGATGTGTGGTCTAACCTGAAATAGATAAGCCCTGCACCATCCAAATTACTCAGAACCAGCAATGAGCAGTGTCCCAGTGACTGAATCTGAGGCACAAGCAGGAAGGCCAACATGGAAACCTGAGCGGATTACAAGATTTTGAAGAGTTATAATAGTAATAAAACATTTTTTATTGATGTTTTTCTTTCAAATCATTATTCAACCAGTGAGAGGAATGTTGTAATAAATCATGCCATATTTTTATACAGTGTCAGTCTGTTTCATATTATGTCACCCCTGAGTGGGAGTGTGAGTCTTGGAAGATGTTAAGTTTCGCACATGTGGGTTGGAGCTGTTTTGGTTTATCCTGGTCACTTGTTTTCTCGAGTACCCTGCATTGTTCAGCTATTGGCATTCACCAAACTGTTCAGGTTTGGGGTAAATTCACACCTTCCCCCTCAGCACAACCTAATGTTGACTGCTTATGGATGTGTTCAAACTTTGGTAGAAATACCAAAATATCCCATTAACTGTCACATATGGAACAGCACAAAATAAATAATATCCGAGAAAACGTAATAGGAAAGTAAAACAATGTGGTTGCCAAAAGTGTTTCACAATCAGGTTAACTAACTACCAACGAGTTTCCCTGAGGCAGAAGAGATCTGACTAAGAATTCAAGTGTCTTGGTGGAGACACCTTGTTCACACTGCAGAAAAACTGCACGAGGGAAAACTCAGGCAAGCGATGTCTTTTGGACAGAAACTTTGAGTATCTGGACTGGTGAGGTCAGCTTGGTGCAGCTGACACATACTTTGAGTCCAGACTACCTGCTGTGCAACACCTTGTAAGACCTCACAGTAGGTCCTTTATCCTGAAAAGATTCTTGGATTTTATTACTGGGTAAGAACAGGCTGCAGAAATGGTCTGGCCTCCTGTCCTGCACCTTTAAAACACCTTGTATGCACCAGCCTGTTAAGGATTCTCAATCTGGGAGAGATCAGATTTAAAGTAATTCTCACTTTGCTTAGAAGAAATTGATAGTTTGCATGCAGTTGGAATACATTCCCTTAGAAAACATTTTTCCAAGAAAGACTGTAGTTTTCCATTTTGAATTTTCTGTGTACCTCTTGCTGATGTCTGTCTGTACTGCAGAGAAGGAATGCTTGTTTCTGTTACGATCTTCAATTGAGCAGAAAACAAATAGTTTGACAGAGATGCCGTTTCACTATTGAAATTAACTTTTTTCTGCCTGTTAATTAAAACTAAAGCAAAATTTTCTTTTTGGAATCACATAGCTGATAGTTTTTGCTTAATAGTCTTTGGGATGCACCTGTTCAATTTATGAATTGTTTCCTGCTATAAAAATCAAACTCATGGAGTTAATTTATTTGTGGAAGGCCATGTCAGAATAGAACTATTCAGCATCTTAACCTAATATTTGAAAAGTTCTGTTTTAGAGACAACTACTGCATGCTTCAGATTATTAAATAATAATATTCTTTACCTTTCCTGGTTGCCCTCTCCAGATATGACCATAAAATACAAATTTTTGAAGTGTTAATTTTAATGATCCGTATTGTATTGTGATATAGCAAATGTAAGATGTTGAAATGTAGTTAAAAGCCTTTTCTGAGGTCTTCAGTTTTCACTCTGAAATGCAATTTTACCAAAGCATGCGGCCTCATGGTCTGTCTATTTTCCAGCATGAATTCTGTAAGTGAAACTGGTTTTTTAACAAGATGGTATTTCTTACAATATTCAGATGTTGGGGTCAAAATTAATATTTACTTCTTCTTCTGTTAACTGCTGTTTTCTTTAAAAAAAGGCATCTTGTTTTTTCCTATAGCCCTTTCTTTTCTGAAGACACCTTTAGACAATCACCATTCACTTCCAACTCAAAAGATCTCCTGCCTAATGAAACTACTCTTCATGGAAGGATGTCTGCACCTTCAGGTCAGATACTTTTTTCTTTCATTACTTGCAGTTAATGGATATTTTAAAAATTTTCTTACTGTAAACTCCACCACCTGACCAATGCTCTCAAAACATTGTTTGCTTTGTCAAAAGGCAGCTGTTTCTCCATTATAATAAGTGCTTATTATTTAGAAGAAAAAGAGAAAAGTTAAATACTGCTGAGGCATTTGTCTTAATAGTCTTTAGGCTGCTATTTCTATAAATTGTGCAGTAGTCTACAGCAGATTAAATTTAACAATATCAAGAGAGGTGAGGGGGGTTTTGTGTGTGTGTCTGCCACTGTACTGATGCTGAATTACTGTCTGGTATTCCCCTTTTCCTGGCCATTTCCATCTCCGGGAGTACAGATGAAATGTTTGCAGGACACGTACCGGGGTGGCTGAGCTTGGCAATACAATTTTCCTGCCTTTAACAGTACTTTAGAACCTTTCTGGAAGGATGTGGACTTCTTCAAATGTACTGGAAGGCCTCAGTATCTGCAGGTGCCTTCCCACTGATTTTCTGAACTAGTTGATAGGTATTTTATGTCCAGATACAGCTTGGGTTATATTCTGCATTAAAATGGAAAATACAGGCATGTAATAACACTATTCAAGGTCGCACTGAACACATGCAAAAATTTGATATGTGCCTTCACTGTCCTGCTGCAAAATAACTCGTTTGCTAGTTCACTGCTATCTGTTCTTAAATTAATAGCTCTGGGGTTCTAAAGGTCAGTAATTACACAGTCAGCTCTAGGGGGGGTTATTCACCTTTTCTTAGCAATCAATAAACTTTTGGGCACGTTACTGCTAATTTTCAGCTATAGACTGTCATTTAATTTACAACTTAACAGACCTGTCATTTTTTTTAATGCTTGAATAGTCATTTGACAGCTTGGGAAGCGGCAGATGAGGGTAAGAGCTAGATGTTGTCTAAGGGTAAATATGCATAGCAAGAAGAAAAAAAATTGTAGCATAAGGACAGGGGTCTCCAGGCTGGGCACAGACACACTTCTGCAAGGAAGCACTGGACTCTGTTTCTCTGGGTGAGGAGAACCAGATCAGGTGTGGTGCTTTTAAGTATTAAAATGTAAACCAGGCTAGGACTTTCAATCCTGGCTTTTGACCTTGGCATAACATGGAATATTCATATGCCCAGATGAAAGATGAGAATTCACAGACTCCTCAGGCAGGGCTTGATACCTCAGAGGACACGGCCTCGAGCAGCAAGACTCTTACATCATACCAAGATAAATGCATAAGAATTTTAATTCTCTCTAAGACTTCGCTTTAAGTGAGGCCACTAGAAGTATGAGTGGGTTTTGGTGACATGTTTGATCTTCTGCTTAAAAGATGTAAAGGATCTAGTGGGTTAGATCATCCTGGAGTGTTAGAATGGCTTCTGAGGAACTGGGTTTTTATATGTCGGTGCTTCTCCATAATCTGTTTTGTGGCACCTTGATAGGTCTGTGTATTATAATACATATTGCTCTGTGACTATAAGACTCTGATATATAATAGTAGCATGTATACTACTAAAATTTTAAAATGCCCATTTCTGCTACATTTTTATTTTTGGAACAACTGTTATCATTCCAAATATGTTGGTTTTTTTCTCAGCTTCATAACAAATTCTTGGGCCTGAAGTGCACCTTCACAGTAGCCCCAAGAACATGATTTAAATTTGTAATCAATTACAAATATTATATTCATGTAAAAGAACAGAAGGATACCTACAGGTAATTTTCTTACTAGTTTCAGCCTTGCAAGAAGAAATAGCCTATGCAGTGCTATGGATAGCTCTGAAAACACTTTATCCCTCCAAAGAGCAGCATTAAGGAACAGAAACAAACCATTGTGCAAGGCCTACAGAAAGTGTCACAGAAAATGCTGTGGAAATGCGTGCGTGGTCTCCCACGTAAAAATGCTTTCACTTGAGGCTTGGTTTGGGTTACTGCATCCCTGAAACAGGACAGTAAGAGGTAGACAACAGCAGCATGAGAAAATGATAGGAAATTCCCAGTCCAGTGGCCCTGGTGGAACCCCACATATGCAGTTGCCTCTTTCCAAGTGAGCACCAAAATGGGTGGCTGCATCCTCAGACTCCTGCCAACTTTCTGTCTGCAGACTTTTTGGCACCCTAGCTGCAGAGGAATTGGGAAAAGTGACAGGAACATAGGACAGTAAGATATTTCATGTGTCAAATTCAATTCTTTTCTATACGAGGTAACATTATGCAATCTTACTCATTACCAAGCTCCATCTTAAACCCCATCATCCTTATTATTTGTGTGAGGATGCTGTTTCAGAAGCTCACCCCTTCTGAAGAATTGAGACCACTCTCTTTCCAGCCTGAATTTATTCACGGCAAGTTCTACTTTCGTTGTTTTCTTGTTTTGTTGAAGTGCTGTCCTTCAACTTCCATAATTCTTCTCCCTTGTGATATTCACCATCTGATGTGCCATCTTACCTTCCTCTAATCCTGCCTTCATTTTGGAAAAGTGAGCCAGCCAGTGTCTTTTAGTCTCTTTTAGTATGATAGGGTTTCCATTTCCTAGCCTTTTTCTACCTCTGTTTAGGGACATTAATTTCTGCAAATATGAGTAGTCAGGGCTATACATGCTCTTTTATAGGAGGCTTTGCCACTGACTTTTTCAGCAGCCTGCAATCTTCTGAGTGCATATTGGAAATGCCTCTCCTGATTAATCACAGCCTTTGTAAGTAGAACATGCTGGTGTCTCTATTGCTAGTCAAAGAGTAACATGTTTTTCTTTTCCTTTGTAATTTCAGCTGATGATTTCAGCATGCAACAGAAATTCTTGTTCCTACACTCTTAGGCATATGACCTTGTAATTTGAATTGTTTCACTTGTTATTCTAGCACTTGAGATTATTTCTTTAGTACTCTGAAATTTCTGCATATTGATATTGCTTTCATTAATGCAGTTCTGGTTTGTTTGGAGGTTTTTGTGTGTGTGTGTGTTGAAGCTATTAAAGAAGATTTTTAAGTACAATGAGTCCAAAGTTCAGTCCTTGAGACTTAAGCTTAGTGGCCCCCTCAGTGCAAACCACTTCACTTTATAGCCAGTTTATAAGAAAATTGCAAAATCGGATATTTAAGTGGAAGAGCACTCTTTGTAGGGCATTGAGTAGATAAGATCCCCAAGGAGTATGAAATAATTAGGAAAGAATATTAAAAGATGTGTGAAATGAATGCACTGATCAGGACATTTAGTGGAGGGGAAAAAAAAAACCCTAAATAAATAATGATATTCTGGTGGATTTGGTCTGAAAAAAGGGTGGCGTGTTCCTGATCAGCAGCAGGATCACAGGAGAGTTGGTTCTCATGTGGAAGCTTTTAATTCTGGTATCCAAGGAAATAACAACAAAGTCTCCAACAGCTGTCAGGAAGGGACTCATCAGACCCACAGAAGTCATGGTATCTCCCTGATAATCTGTGGTGAATTCCTAATACTCTGAGAAGGGAAGACAGGAGTTTCCTAGAGTGTATAGTTCAAATTTACTGGTTATTTTGGGGGAATTGCTTCTCTTACTTTTTAAGGTGTTTTCTATGTTAATAACCATATTATTATATTGCACTTTTCCGTATTAGTCTTACTGTCCAAGTAACTTCATTTTTACTCAAAAATGGAAATAAAATCGTTTTGATGTCCACATCAATCAAACACACTTTGCTCAAAAATTACCATGGTATCAAAGTAATATCTAATACAAAGTCATATCCAAAAAAATTCAACAATTTCAACTGCCCCCTATGAGGATGTGGCCTCTTTTAATGTAGCAAAAGGTAGGGAGAAGAAATTAACATTTTTATTTCAAACAGTCACTTTAAAAGAGGACATTTTCATCTTCTGTTTTATAAGAGTCTTCTTTTGACAGAATAGTTTAGTTTTATGTCAGACTATATAGTTCAGTTCAGCTCACTGGATAAATTAAAAACTTGATCTTATGCTGCTGTTCCTGACCCTTAGTCAGTCTTTAGTGTGCTTTAATAGTTTTCCACCATCTCATTGACTCCTTCTGTAAATCAAACCTGCCTTCATGGAAGCCAGATGAGTTATATTCATGATTCCTTTTCTGGATGGTTCATTAACATTGGTTAAAACCCCAGCCATGGCTTTTTGGAAGTATTTTTTCTCCATGTATATCTGTGTGTAGTATAAGAATATTTCATTATTTTCTCTCCTGTTCACCAAGGACCTGGTGATTCTCCTTCATTTACACTGACAGTGCCAAATACTGAAACAATCCCATCTGTAGTGGATTCATTTTTTTTTTAATCCATCTTTTTTGTGAGAATTTAGTGCTACTTGCAACACTGTCATGTTGATGGTGGTAAATGAATTTCACATGGCTGAGATAAACTTTTGGAACTGGAGGACGTAGGTCTTAGGGAGCTGTAGTGCAGGAAGAGCCCTGCCTTTTTTTAAAATCTTGCCACAGCTGAATTTACTGGGTGCTGGTTTGTTTCAGTGAAATAAAGCCAGTAAAAGCTTCTGTGCTCCAGTACCTTTTTGAAATGCCTCAGAGCCTCTTCTGCCGTGTGTGTCCACACTCTGCACTGACCTGTAAGATGACAGACAGGCCGTGCTTCCTCTTCAGGGTTGTCCATAATCAGTGCTTAGTTCAGTAGAAATTTGGAAACAGAGTGCAAAAATTTTACATTTTGGCAGTGTCAGTTTTCTTTTATTGATGATGTAATTAGTGGGATCATCCCATGTTTATGTTTATTGATCTAAGGTAATATGTGTAACAGATTCCAGTATGTTTGGAATTCCAGGACTGTTCTGCAGATGTACAGGTTTCTCCTGTTACTGTCCATACTCACACTGTCCTTCTTTTCCCTAAAGCAGAAATTCCTCTGTAATTTCAATACACTGAAAGGTGAAAACCTGCCTGCTCCCAGGGCCTCATCTTTGCACATTCTGCTATACAGCAGTGCCAACACCTGTGTGGCCACATCAGGGGAAGTAGTGAACTAATCTTTTTTTTCCTAATAGTTTGTGGGAATGCTGGGGTGTGAGCAGGGTGAAGGGACGCTGTATCCTTTGACCATGTGAAATTTCAGCATTTGTGTTAGACTGGCATGCCCATGAGCACACTTAATCTTGTTTACTTTCTTCTTTTACTGTAGCTGGAAAATACCTCCTGAGGGTTTAGAATTTCAGCTTGAATGTGATAAATAATCAAGTTGGTGGTGTCGTGCAGACACCACATTCTTCAGTGTGAGTTTGTATGTGTTTTCCTGCCTAATTCCTTTTTAAGGCTGCTTTAAGGTCAGTATAGCCCTTGATGTTGTCATTTTCTGTGACTCCAAGCATCTAGAAAGTAGATAGTAAGAGCTCTTTTGGTCCAACCTGCAGACTTGCTCATTCATACCCACTACTGTCAGGCAGTATTTATGCTCTGTTCTGGTTTCCTGTGCTCTGCAGCAAACTAAACTTCTGCAACCTTCTACAGAAACCAGCTCTGAATTTTGGGTCGTCATTAGGTTAGTTAAGAAAGTTATGACTTTATTAAGTTGAATATAATATTAGAGTGAATCTGGCTATGGATTCCTTTTCTTCAAGAGCTGTTGGTGAGAGTTTCCCTTCTTGGTCTCTTATACTGCCAGACTTTCCCCCTTTAATTTATCCTGCAGTGTCCCTGAGACCACGGTAAGCACACTGCAGAAATGAAGGGACACCTTGAGGGTTCGATTTCTGTATGGGGGACCATTGCCTCTTGTGTCACCCTGGAAAATGCCCTTAGGCCTTGGGGGACTGTGAAACACAAACACCCTGAGGATTTCCACTGAAGTGACCAGCAGTGAAATGTTGGCATTTAAATTGCCCTTGTGTAGCTTCCCAGCTACGTACCCATGGAGTTAATTACGATTATTCACACCTTCTTACAGTTGTTTGCTAACATCTGCCAAAAAGCCTCTAACTCCACATTGTGGGTAATCCTATTTACTGTAGGAAGGCTTTCTTCAAATGTTCAGATCTTAAAATTCGTAAATGAAAGCCAGGGCTTAAGAGCATGATTACAAGCAATTGATTTTTGAATTCATTCAGGACAGCAGAACCTGTGGATCATTATTTTTGAGAGAATCACAGAATGGCTGAGGTATGAAGTCTGGTTCCACACCCTCCCCCAGAGCAGAGTCATCTTGTTGCTCAAGGCTAAGACTGATCAGGTTCTAAATATCTCCAGGAATGGAGACTCTGGGCAAACTCTGAGCAACCTGTGCCAGTGTTTGACCTTGCTCACCATAAGAAAAGTTGCTTTCCTATGTTTAAATGGATTTTCCTGTGTTTTAATTTGTGCCCTTACCTCCTCTCCACTGGCATCACTAAGAAGAGCCTGACTTCATTTTCTTATTTCCCCCTATCAGGTATTTATCCAGGTTGGAAAGATCCCACCAAGTCACCTTTTTTCCAGGCTGAATAGTCCTAGTTCTCTCAGGCTCCCCTTGTATGACAGATGCTCCGTTCCCTTAGTCATGTTTGCTGGACTTCAGACTTTTTTGAAAGTCTAAAAGAATATTTCATGATCCTGGCAGCTGTTTCTGTCCCTGTGACGGAACAGCAATTTTTATGGCCCAAGTAATTGCAGAGGGGGAGTGCACATGCATGTGAATTGACTTATGTAGTGCTTTTTTCCCACCCTTGCTTTATCCCATTATTAGTGCTTATTATCTGCTTTCAGTTTTGGTCTGAGTTACGAGCTCTGCCCATCCAAGACATTGGATACCCCCTTCAGTTTCCTGGTGATGAGAGTCCCTGACCCCTATTGGCTTCCTGTCAGGGTAGAAAAGTGAGAGTGGCACTTAATTCACTACCAAGGCGTGTTCCATCAGGCACTTGGTCCTGCTGTTCATTTCTGTCTTAGGATTCCTGTGAATTGTGCTTGGAGAAAGCAGCGCTGGAAGCAGATGCCACACAGTCATTGCTGCCTGCAAGGCACAATTGTAGGTACTCCCTAAGCCATGCAAAGCCTGCTTCTCTTGGTCATCAAAAGCACCCTTTTAATTTTATTTTTCTTCTGGTGCTTGCCTGGGAGTAAGATTCAGCCAGATACTCTTCTTTGTGTGTGTGTCTGTGTGTGTACACATGGGCGTGCGTGTGTATGGCTGTGTAAAAATCAGCACAGGTGCATGAATAGGTGTGCTGGAGAGGTGTCCCTCTGACAAACCCAGCCTGTGTGACACCTTCGTAGATGGTAGGAAAGGGTTTTTTTGTGACAGAGGTGTAGATTGATTTTAGTAACTGATTTTAGTTCCTTATCTCCAACATGCTAATTCTTCCCACAAAAAAGACTGTCTTGTGGGTACAAGTGACTGGTGTGAGCTCTCTGGAAGGCCAGGGACTGTCAGCCACCAAGGTGGCTCTCTGCAGTCTGATAGCAGGAGACAGATAGCTGGCAACTTGTGGAAAGTCATTCTAGGAAGGTGAGATCGTTGGGCTGCTATAGAAGTGGGCTGTGCTTGGCACAGTTATCCAAAGCAAGACAGATTTTGCAGAATTTGTTCAACATAATTCAGTGCTAAACTGCCTGATAGTGGCTCTGGCACGTTTTCCATTTATTGCATCCTGTCTTCAGAATCCCATGACCGTCTGCCTGCGTGCAGCCTTCTCTCCCTGTGCACCCAGCTGCCTTGACAACCACTTTGCACCACAGCCATCGAGCAGAGGCTGCCACATTTCTGGTTTACTCCTTGGAATCGTAACCAAGGCAGCTTCAACTAATTGCAGTGTTTTCTGGATCTGCTCCCAAGCAGGTTTGCATCTCCTGCACGTGTGGTGCAGATCTGTGGTGCAGCAGTAGAGGCTGTGTTCTGAGCAGGCACACAGTTTTCATAAGTAGCAGGGTCCCTTTCAGAGCTGAAAATATCATTATTATGCAGAACAAACCATTTTAGACCAGCAAATGGCCTCTTGCTCAAGCATGTACGGTGTGCTCTCTGGCTAAAGCAGGACAAGTGAAACATGCAACATGTGCATCATTGCACATGTCTTAGCTTTTCTTAACCATCAGTATTTATTGGGCAGGGGATGTGATCATATCTTTGTGAGCATCCCCTGAAACTCCTAGTGAATTGGCCAGTCTCTCAATACAGGCTGAATAGCAGGACTTGGCACAAATTGCTGTGGGCACATGGAGTTCGCTCCTTTTCCCTGTGAAGTCACTGCACTGATTATTTTGCCAATTGTTTACAGGACCCTCAAGATGAAAGGTGTTAATTAAAACAAGCAGAAAGAGTTCAGGTCCATGTCTGATGGCTGTCTTGGAAGGCAGTTGACATCCATCTGAAAACTTGTGTTTCTTGTTTACTATGGGCTGCTTTTATACAGGGTAAATTTTATTTCCCTCTCATACTGTGTGGTGTTCTCATACAGGCAAAAATACTTATTTTTAAAATTTCATTTCTCTTTTATGTTTGCTCCTTCTAGAGCACGATCACTTATGGTAAAGGACAAAAAAGCAAAGTAATTTCACTCAGAACAAATACCTTCTGGTTCCATTTAGAATAAACACAAACTAGATCACAGTCATTAAACCCAGCAAAGCAAAAACTGTTAAGAAATATCATCAGCTTCAATTCCAGAGCAAAAATGGCCAAATTTAGCAGTTTTATCCCACATGCAAAAATAAAACTTAGCATTTGGATTTTTTTTACCCTTTCAAGCAGGGCAGGTTTTGACATCTCATATTATTTTGGCAACTCTTGTTATTTAACTTACTATAAGTTCGCTGAGTAATAGTTACTCAATAGCAAGTGATTTTTGTAAAAGTAAAATCATTGTTGCCATAAATGTTCTTAACTAGATAACACAAGTGGAGGTCAAATTCGAGAAGGGTTTTCTGAGCAGCTACAGTCACTGGAAGTACTCAGTGAGAAATGTGGGACTTTTATTTACTAATTCTACCATGTATTATTCTGGGAAGTGAATTTGGGACAACACAGGGCTGCCCAGCAAGTTCCTGGGAGCTTTTGATGCAGGTGATAGAAGACAGCTTGGGGGAGAATGACCACAAAGTTGTAGAATGTTGGTTTTGGGAAAGGAAGAAGGGAAAACCAAAATAACCCCTGTTGGCTTCAGGAAGGACAACTGGAACCAACCTGGAGATGCGTATGGAAAGAAGCCTAACAATAGTTAATGACCTCTGGGTTTGAGTGAAGCTTCTGATGTGTCCTCCCACAACAGGCCCATAGTGAGCAGGGAAAGCCAGGAGAGATACAGCTCTAATTAAGTGGTGAAGTGTAGCTGTCAAACCCCAGGGACCACGTGTGGTTGTGTAAGAGGCTGTGCTTGCTCTGGTATTCATCAGTTCTTTTATTAGTGTTGTGGATGATGGAGGAGAAAGGATGTTTATTAAATATCTGGGCACACCTCGCAAGGAGGTGCCATAAGCACCTGGGAGGACAGAACTAGAGTTCAGTCTTACCTCGAGGAATTGAAGAAACTGTGAAAAATAGCAGCCAATGCAGTGAGATCAAAGTTCTGTGCCTGGGGGAATGGTGAGTGCCACGAAGAAAGGAGAGGGATGAATGCCCAGGCAGTGCAGCTTAAGGCAGGGATCTGGATTAGTGTTGGTCAGACATGTAGAGCTGGCATTGCAGAAAGGACAAACATCTGGCCGAGGTGCTGGGAATGTTGTCTGTAAGGCACATGTGGTAATTCTGCTCTGCAGCTGGAGCCCTCAATTCAGTTTTGGGCTCTGTAATCCAAGAACAATGTGGAGGAGACAGAGGTGGTCAGAGGTTTAGAACACATGAGCTGTGCGTGAAGGTTGAAGAATTTTACCAATTTATTTAGTCTGGAGAAGAAAAGAGGGGAGATATGATAATGGCATTCAGATATGTAAAATGACAGCTTTGAGAGGAAAACAATAAACCTTGCCCGTGTTCATGTGAGCAGAATAAGGAATAAAAGGCATAAATGACAGCAGAGGAGATTGAAGCTAAACTCCAAGATTGAAGTAAAACTTCTAGCAGTGGGGTGTTTTTGCACTGGCACAACTGTCAGAGGAGCCTCTGGAGCCTCTGTCACAGGAGGGTTTTTTAAAAACAGTAAGAAAAGCACCTGTTGGGACCCATGGGTAAGTTTGATGAGTGGCTGATGTGCCTCTGGGTGAGGGAGAGACAAGCTGGCCTCCTGGGGTCCCTTCCAGCTCTAATTCTGGGATATAAATTCAGTAACAAGCCATAGTGGTGATTGAACAGCCTCCTGAAAGAGGAGGATGAGGCATTTGGCTTACAGGTACTCAGCATGCTGTGGTTTAGAATCTGCATCTCATTCAAACCTATCTCCAGTTTCATATCCTCTTTTGTCTTCCCTAATATCAGAATCTCCTGTAAACGTAAGCATCAGCACTGAGTCACATTATTTCCTCAAGATGAAACTTTTCCGAATATGAGCCCAACATGAAATAGAAAGACAGGTTTTGAAATTAGTTTTCTAGGTCTGCAAAAGGAATTGGAACACATCATTCCTGACATTTCTTTTTAGAGTTACCTTGGGACTGTCCAGTCCTCACCCATCTTACCTTGTACAAGTTTGTCTTCTATAACATTTGTCTGCCTAAGAGTAAATCAAATGCAAAATTCATCACCTGTTTGGACAGATGGATAGACAGACATAAAAACTATTGTTTAAAAATAATCTAAGCAAAGCTGAGGACAAGTTTGGGGTTTTTTTCTTCTACAGCGTGATTTCAATCTGAGTATAAATTTGCCCTAATTTGTTGCTGGGTGTTTTAGTTGAGTTTGGGGCAGTTGTGGTGCTCACTGCAATCCAAGCAGAAGGCAGATGGGAGAATTATGCAGAAGGAGGGGATGGTTTACAGGCAGATGCATGTGCTGGTGATAGGAGAGAGAGCAAGGAGAGATGTGAATGTCTTAAAAAGAGTGAGTTAAAGGCCTCAAGGAAATGGCAGGTTCAGTGCTTATCACTTGGGGAACCTGCAATAGAAGCCGCAAGAACATTTTCTTTTACAGCAGCAATCACAAGCACCTTGGGAAAGGTGGCTCTGGCCAAATGCTTGTAGTTACTTGTTCATCCAGCGTTGATTATTTTGGGTTAGTTCAGTTGGCTCAGGAACTCAGCCTGCATTTGGGGCTTTATTATGCATTCCTCCATTGGGGTTTCTTGTCACCAGCTTCTTCCAAGTACAGAAGATTCAGCTTCACCCAAAAAGAGGCAGAAAGTTGAAAAGAAAAATATGATCTGAAGGGCAATTTGTCTTTATTTGTATCTGAATGCTGGATGGGGACTACTAGTGTTAGCCTCTGCAAAGTGCCCTAGGTGTGTTTATTACCTTCTCTTGAGGAAAGAAAAGCCCCTATTTCATGTGGACTTGCATGCAGAAGTTGTCACATCGACAAAAACAAAAGAAAAAAGGAAAATTGTTATGCCCCATAATGGTCCTAATGTGCACAAATGTTTGAGTGATTTTTTTGAAAGGGTTTCTTGGAAGTGTGTCTTAAACAGAATTGCAGGAAATAAATTAAAAGGTAGAAACCTATTGGCACTATGGAAATGAATTAATTTTGGTTTAAAAATAGCAATAGGAGCAAATTATACTTTCATAAGTTCATATGAACTCAGTGTTGTAGCACCCAAAATAAGTGTTACAAGCTGTGTAAATGCTTGAGATAGATGTGAGGGCCACCTGCTTATCTGTGAGTTAGAAGAAACTTACATAAGTTTCTTCTGGCACATCTTACTGTTGTCATGAGGAGGTGTTCAGGAGGTAATTAAATGAAATATATTGTGAAAAGATAAGAGAGAGCACATCACCATGTTTTTCTCTGACAATAGATGCAGGCTTTAACTCGAGCTGTTATTCCTAAACAAGAAAAAAAAAGTAGTAATGGTGATAGAGCTCTTTGCTACTGAAAGGCTCAGGTGTTCTTGGCCAACAATGATATGGTAAAGCTTTTAAAAACACTTTTTGGGATTTGTTGGTGCTTCCTTTGCCTTTCTTGAAACGTCTTTGCACCCTCAGTGAAAAAAAAAAAGAAGCCATTTCCCATCAGGGCCATACTGCATTACTTTATCTGCATCCATGAAATGCAGCTCATCTTCCCTATGGTAACTGGGAATGCTGGAGGAGCTCCTGGAGCCCATGCAGTGGTGAGATAAAGGGACTCTTCCCCAACTGCTACTTCTTGGCAGCAAATTCACACCTTGGGGAGGGCCTGATTTTGCATCTGTTGTGAATTTTACATTGTTCTATTCCTCCTTGTCGTGTGAGGGATGCAGTTGCCACAAGACAGTCCTGTTTGTGCTTCATGCTAAAGCAAAACAGTGGTAATACAGGCTGGGGGAAATGGAGGCTGTTGTCCATTATCCTCAAACTGAGGTCATAATGTACATGGTGTAAAAATAGCTTTCAAGAAATGACTACAATGTTATTGTAGCTCTAGAGTTCCTTAAGAACCTGCGACTTCAACCACCTTGCAGAGAATTTACTGGATTTTTTTCTCTCTTCTTGGTTGCTTCTTAAGTTTTGAGCTTAATGCAGAGAATAATAGCAAATCCCAGAGCTTTATAATGCAGATGAAGGTTATCACAAGGTATCTCATGGTTTGCTCAGAAGTCTTCTGTTGTAAAAGTGAAGTGAAAATAGGTGTGAGTTTTGATGCAAAGGTGGGAGTGGCTTTAAAGTCAGTGTTGTCCCAAGCTTGTCTTTGCCCTGACTTGCTCACCTGACTTCTGATTGTCCATTTTTGAGCAATGGGCTCAGTCTTAGCAGTGAAGGGGACTTCACTTTTTTTCCCATGTTTTTCTATGGAGTCAACTTTAAAGTTCATCTTTTATCTGATTTTATTCTTTTCCCAAACCCTGACATCTTTATTGTTTCTCAGTGACCTTTTCAAGTGCTGCTGTCTATTGTAGTGCACTTGGAATACTTTTGTGCACAATATTAATGTTTCTTTTGGTGGGCTCTGCAAGCACTTTATTGAAGTATTTCCAGATTTGATGGTTGCTGTTTTCAGAAAGAGCAGCTTAAGTACTGTGCTACTGATGCATAAAATCACTTGGGTTCTACTTTCTTCCATATTTTAAAGGAATTTTAAAGGATTTTAAATTATCATAACATTACTGCTTTTTACCATGCTCCATAGTAACATTAAACATTTGCAAAGCCTTTGAGGGGAAAAAAATAAGAGCATTAATTGGTAAAGTTTTTTATTTGGAAAGGAGACTTTTTCTGATTCCTCTGTGCATTTGTTCTGTCATTCAGATTGATTATGTGCAGATTTTTGGGGCTTATGAAACAAAAAGGACATGACCCCCTCGCAAGTGGAACTAGAGTTTTCTATCTTCTTTGTATTTTTGTGAGGATTATGGAAAAATGTTATGCCTAGAAAGCAATTGCTTATCTCAGTTAACAGTGGATGAGTCTGCTCACAGTGAAAGATACACCCTGAACCAAGACCAGACAGGATGCCGTGATGCAGGGGGTGACAAATGAAGACTGCAGGACCAGTCAGCATCGCTGATACCTTATCTAAGTTGAGAGACAGACCTTCCTCAGGAACTACAGCACCTGGAAGGATTCCACTGTTTATTTTAACTGACTTACTAGAAATAAGAGCTCTGGTCCTACAAATAAAACCTTTGTGGAAGCAAGTTGGAGAGGGAGTAAGATATATAGTATCTGGAGCACTGCAATGTTGTATAGTCAATATATTTTTGAGCTTGGGAACCTTTCACAGGCTTTTGGCAAACAAGCTTGCAACAGAGCCTTAATTACGTATTTCATAAAAGGAGTTCTCAATTTTTAAATACAGTGTGCCTGCCAGAGGTGATAGATGAACATGTAAGGGGAAGACTCCAAAGCAATAAAATGCATCTTTGATGATGGGAACACTGCAGAAAGTAGGAAGACAGTATAGGAAGATAGATAAATGCAGACAAAAGAAGGAAAGAGAATTTCTTTGAGTAAATAAATGATTTTAAAGCAATGTTTGCATGATTACCTGACCTTAATACCTTGTTTCTGAATAAATAATTTCTTGAAGTCCTTGTCTTTTAGATATAACCGAACAGAAATAACCTTACAAGTGGAGCAAGCTTTTGTGACATTCCTGTAGAGCTGCATGCATTGTATTTACCTCTTGCGTAAATGTGGGGCACTTGAAAATCTGAAAGGAAAAAGCAGCAATTCACCTCATGCTGGGAGCAGCCAAAAGTTACCTGATGACTGTTTAATGTCCCAAGTCTTTCTGAGCAAAGTGAGATGCCTTGCTGTTGGACATCTGCACAGGAGTGTTCATCCTCTTGCCATGAGCTCACAGAACCTTGGCTACCTTGTCCAGCACTGTTTCTTAGTCCATTTATTAATTTTATGGTTTGGTGGAATTTTTTAGATGCACTCTTCCATGGGCACTTCCTTCTGCATCTTGTATTTTTCACATCAGGTTTTACCCCTAGAGTGTCAGGAGGGAGGTACCACACACTTCCTTTCCTTTTCTTCTGTATCAGCTGTCATCTACCTTTTCCCACGTCACCTCCTGTCCAGAGTTTGGCTGTCTGTCCCTCTTCATTCTCAGCCTCGCCCTGGGTGGCTCTTCTGTCTCCAGACCTTCGGGACATCTGACTTGTTTCCTTCATGGCATTCGGCTTGCAAGCAGCATTTATCGAAAGTAATCTAACCACCACTCTCTATTTTCACAGGATTTCTGTTCCTTTCATTTTCAAAATTACTTACCTGCTTCCTTCTTGACCATTTTTGTGGTGTCAAACTGTCTGAATAACCCAAAATATAACTCTGACATACACTTCCAGAAGAATGGAGAGAATATGAATTTTGACCTTCCTTATTAAGATGTATCAGCACCTCTCACTTCTGTCTCTTTGGGGATAGATACTTAGTGCAAAGAACAGTCTATTTAATTTTTATCCGTGGGATCCATCTGACCATAAGGATCTGCCCTTGTGGATTTGGTTGCTTCTGAGGTCTATGGAGGTGTGAAGATAAAACAGAGAAGCAGCAGTTTAAGTGAGTTACAGGATGTGAGAGCAGGCAGTAAACCAGCAAAGGTTATAAACACGAATTTATCTTCTCTGAATGACACTTCAGCACACTTTTTGTTTGTTTTCTTAGGTTTGTCTTTTTCACTTAAAGAGTGGTTTCGTTCTTTCCATTGTTAGTATAAAGATAAAAAGTTGGGCATTGGACAGCACATTAAAACATAATGTAGCATAAAACACTGTGGAGCAGTACCTGACAAATACATCAAAGTAAAAGAAAATAAGTAATCAAAGTATCACAGTCCAAAGCCAGTCCCTGGGAAGTTCTTGTGCCTGAGAGCCACCAGCAGTCACAGGGCTGATTGGGTGACTCTAGACGGTCGCTTATGTATTCAGGTCATGCCTCGTCCTGTTCTTAGGCTACAGCTTCCACCAGATATGGTGTCCTCTCTCCAAGCATCTCCTGACAAAAGCCAGGGTAGAGACTTTTCAGAAGGGGTGGGTTATACACTCTCTGTATTGGTATCACCAGTTGGAGAGGAAGAGGAAAAGATTAATCACTAAATGTGAAAATTGAAAATACATACATGTGCAGAACTACGCCCAACACCTCTGGAAAGGGATAAATGGTGACTCTTTCAAGCTGCAGTGCTTTGTTTGCCAGAAATGAAATCTCTTTAGAGGGGAAGAGGATGCACAGAACAGTGTTTCTGCAGTTATCCTCACCTCAGAGAAAATACCGTTGGTGGCAGTTCCTAACCCCTTCTTGGATGATCAGCTTTACACAGCTACTCATTATGAAGTTGATTTGTGGCTAGAAGGGGAGTGATGCCAAGTGATGCAGGAGGGCAGGCAAGGTGTCCATAAAGATGTATTTCACTATATTTAATTAAGTTTTACCTTTATATAAGATTCTTAGCTCTTAAGAGCTCTATGCAAAATTATTTCAAAATAATTTTATCACTAGCCTATAACATCCTGAGTCTTAATCCTTCTGTTTCTTTTTAATGTTGTACTGGAGAACTTGGAGGCCTTTCATTTTACTGAGCATATTTTGTTTTAAACTCCAAAACCCACACAGAAATGCAGTCTATTGCTTAATAATTTCAATTTTGTCATGTATGATTTTCTAACATAGGAGTTGAGGAATTTGCTGTGGAGTATTCATTTAAAGTAGAAATCTTTCATCAAGTCCTTTTTTTTTTCTCTTTTTGTTTTCCTCTTCATTTTAGTATAGGGGATGTCATGGTGAAAGATGGATTTCTCTGAGACACCGTTTGCACGAGAGTGATTTATTATTTAACATTTAGCTGGTCTCAGTCCATCTTCTTCCTAGGCAGTGTGTAAGGTGCTCTTTAAGGATAACAGCACTGACTGCCTTGGAACAGGGCTTAGAGATGCACGGAGAACGCTGTGCACAGCCCAGTGTTGTGGTCTTGGAGTCACTGGGCCTGTACTCCCTTCCCAGAGAACACCATTCCCTGGCATTGATTAGAGCCAGAGCCCAAGGATTGAGTGTGGAAGTTGACTCGCATGACTTTTCGGGTCACTGGTGAGGTCAGGTGCTGGGCATGTTCTGGGAAGATTTCTGGGCCGCTGTACAGACACAGAGCTCCAGTTTCCAGGATGCAGCCAAAGCTTGCCCAGAGGGTAAGATGGGTGGGAAAAGGAGCTGAGAAATCTTTCACAAAGTGTTGAGGCCCCTGTTGCAAGAGACCAGCTCTGGTTTGCCATGAGCAAGCTAAGAAGCTGCTGAATAAAAAGCACTTTGCTGCAGAGAGAAGATTCAGTCAAAAGAGAAGAAAGAAGCACTGTAGTTAGGAGTCCAGAAATACACCTTTAAAGTAAACAAAAATACTTTCAAAACACCTCAGTGTCCTCTTTTGCATCAATGAAAAATATGCAGCTCCTTTGCAAGGGACTGGCTGTCACCAGCTTGAGATAATCAGAAAGCTGCTATTTTTCCAGCTTCCCATGAGCTTCCCAGGACAATCCTTCATAGGGAAGAGGATATTATATTTCTTAAGAGATAAAAGAGGGCTGATGACTAATACTGAAGTGAATTGTTAAGAGACTTATTTACTTAATTGAGCCTGCTTGTTTGATATGTGTCCCAATTAATTCATTTTTGTTGTGACCATATTGAAGCAACCTACACCCTTGTGACCTTCTCTTATAATTATTACTATTTTCCTCATTTGAAGCACTGTTTTGATTATGTACTCAAAAAGCTCTGCTGAAACATCTGTAGCACTACCACAGAGTCAGATTTTTCCATTGTTTGGAACTCAAGGAGAGCAATAAAAAGAATCTTTCTTTATTGAAGTTCTTGGAGGTTATGGGTCACTTACAGCCCTTAGGGGATGGGGGATGTCTTTCTTTTTAATTTCACAAAATGACTATTTTGAATAGGCAGACCTTGTTTTCTAACCAGAAATTCTTTTAAGAAAAATATGTTGTTGGATGGCAGCACTCAGAGGTGGCTTGGAATTCCTCTGGTGTGAGTATTGTTCATATTACAGGGTCACAGGAGAACGTAACAGCAGTGGAGAAGGGGCTGGCAAGTACGGCCAGCCCTAAATTTGCTGAGATTGCTGTGTGGACTCTCTGCCCCAAATGAGGCATTGTTTTTATTATTGCTTAAATTAAATACAGGATTTGACAGCTCTTTGCCTAAACCACAGCGGAGTTGTCTGGAAAGCTCTCTCTGAAGGAGAGACTCTCTCAGCCATGGCAGTCACATCTGCAGTGGTAGGTGACTGTCAGTGAGGGGCTGCCAGTACGAGGGGGGTGGTTATTCCTCAGTGCTTCATGGGAGGAAGATTTTGCTGTTTGTGCCAAACTCCACAATGTTAACCTATGCTCACTACAATGTTTTGAACTCCTGTCCCCAGCTCCTCTTCCCTCATTTACCTGGAAACCCCAGCCAAGTGGTTTTCCTCCATCAGGGCATGTTCACATGCACTAGTGGAGCTTGTTCTGGGCAGTGATCCCAGAGGTGATGGCGGTTTGGGGAAAGGTGCTCTGCCTGTGGCATCTTTCATTCCAGTGGAACTAGAAGAATTACAGCAAGCCCCCTCACTGCTGGCTGCTGTGTGCATCTCTTAAAACAGCAGTCCCTTCTCCTCAGGGAACACAACCCTTGCACAGAGAATTTTTTTACTCAAGGCTTGCTGATGCTGTTTCTCCTACTGATTTAAGCAGTACACTGCTTTCTTTCCCCAGTCTCTACCTGCTTTTTGCTCCATTCTGTCCAATTCAAAATTGGCCATTCTTTCAACGTCTTGAAGCATTGCGTACCTTTTTTCCTCTTCCTCATTCCCAGCCCCTTTCTCTCAACTTCCTTACAAAGTGCCTTCGTATCTGTGCTCTATGCTCCATGGGGTTTCTTTTTTTCTGTATTTCTGTATTCTCTGTTCCTGAAACAATTAAAACCACTTATTAAAAGCTAATAGCTCACTCTGGGTCACAGTTTTTCAATGGATGGCCCTCTAAGCTGCTGGGGATTTTGATGCCAGAGGACACCAGTGCTGGGTAGAGCTTACCTTGAGTGCCAGCCACATACTGGGGTGCTGTGTCCTTTTGTTCTAATGTTTGTCTGAGCAGTCTTCTGGTCTTCAGAGTCAGACTGCTCATGTGTGTGTAGATGTGGCATTTTAGAACAAGGCTTTAGTGATGGACCTGGCAGTGTTGGGTTAATGGGTGCACTGAATCTCAGAGGTCTTTTCCAACCTAAATGATTCTATGTAACGAAAATTCCTGCCTCAGTAGAAAAGAAACTATCTGGAAATCTTTCTTCAGCCATGTATAATAATCCAGTGTTAGACAGACCACCATCCCAGACCAGGCTTCTTCATGCACCAGCCAAAGGTGGGTGACTGAAAAAGCCAAAGAAGTGGTTGTTCCACAAAACCATAATTAGAGGTTAATGCTTGCCCTGCTCACTCTTGACTTTCTCTCCATACATAACCTGGTTTAACCCTTCGGCTGTGCCAATGTCCAGAACAATTTGGCTCAGTGTTCTGCTTTAGAGTGTATATGAAAGATGCCACATGAAAGATTTTTTTCCTTTCCAGCATTGGGAGTTTCCTTTTTAAATGAAATCATGTGCCAGATCACACAGCGTGCAGCCAAAGTGCTGCGTTTTATATGACGCCTACAGGGCTCTACTGAATGAAATCTGCAAGTCTTCAGAGTTCTTAAGATGACTTTGTGTTTTTTGGCATAGAAACAGAAAAGCTGGGGCTGGAGGTGGGAAATGGATTGCCATCTTGGAAATTTAATGACCAGCTGTTTCCCTGTGACGTGTGTGGAAAAGTGTTTGGTCGCCAGCAGACTCTGTCCCGGCATCTCTCACTGCACACAGGTAAGGCAGGGCTTGCTGGGTGGTTGTTACAGCACTCGGGAATTCCGTGGGGTTTGTTTTAGGGAGGAGCAGGATGGTAAGGAGAGGAGTGTGTGGGGCATCCCCGGCTCACCTGGAGCAGAGCCAAGGGCAGGAACTGGACACGTCAGAGCGGCGTCAGGGAGTCAACATTTTATTTCTTTGCAGCCTATGTGAAATTTCTCCTTACAAACTCCAGTTTGTCCAGGTTCCAGCACACCAGACTGTGGACGCCAACTGGTAACCAAGCTTGGTAATGGAGTTCTGAAGAGAAAGCACGGCTTTTTTTGGACAGATTTGGGGTTTTTTGGACAAAAACATCATTCACCTGATGAACTTTTTAAATGTCACTGAACAACAAAAGATTTGGCCTTGGTGTTTCAGATGTGTGAAACTGAAAGGATTGAATAACTCATTCATCTTTGCTCTCATCATACAATTCTGAGGGGAACAGGGGTTGTTCTAAAACATATCAACTTTCTTAAAGTGAATCAGCTTCAAATCAGCTGAGACAAACAGTGCTTTTACATGGAAGATGCACTCTGTCAGCCTGCTGAGGTGCACTGCACAAAATAACACTCGGAAGCAAGAATTTCCCATGTAGTGCTGAGAACTCCTGTTGGTATAATGCCAGTGTACACTGAGCCGCCCAGCAGAGCCATCCTGAAAAGGCTCAGATGCTCCATGGTCCAGTGGGTTTTCCTTAGTCCTAAGCTGCTTTATGGAATGCCTTTCCCCTCACGCTTGTAGCATTATATTTCAATTTTAGAGCAGCAGGTCCTCAAAGGAAAAGGTTGTAAAAGCTGATGTAATGTTTGGTTATTTTAATCAACTCTTCCCGAAATGCAGCCTGGCATACACACAAAACTTGTGCTGCCAGGATCTAGAAATGCTTAATTTAAAATAATAAAGAGGAATATTTAAAATTGTGAATCATCAGAAACTCATGATTAACTTGTTTATTTTTTTCAACTGTTCTTTGAATGGGCTTTTTCATTAGTTTATTTTTGGAACTGGACTAATGATATACAGTGTTCCCCTTCCTTCTACCTCAGATTTTAATACAAAATCATCAACTATCAGCTCTCTGCAAGTGATCACATGGGCAACCTCAACAATAACTAAGCCCAAAAATCAAATAGAAGATTTTAGGAAAAGGAAGTAGGTGTAGACTATTGACCTGTTTCTCCACTGGCTTTGCTGCAGCTCCCAGAGCAGCAGTTGCCCCAGTTTTCCAGTTTATAAAGTTTTATATTATCTGACTACAAGTGGTAGAGCAAATTGAAAAAGCTTGCCCTAAACTACCTTCAAATTAGTTGGGTTTTCTTTTTGTAATTTGCTGTGAACTCCTATAAACTTCTAAAATGTCGAGCTTCCAAAGTACCTCATCCTGAAAGCCGCTTGGAGAAACCCGAAGGAATGCACGCCTGGTTACTGGCAGCTTTCAAAGCATCTTCAGACTGAGGTATACACTCACATCTCTCTGCTCCTTTTTCAGAAGAGAGAAAATACAAATGCCACTTGTGCCCCTATGCTGCTAAGTGCCGTGCTAACCTGAACCAGCACCTGACTGTGCACTCTGTGAAGCTGGTGAGCACCGACACCGAGGACATCGTCAGCGCCGTCACGGCCGAGGGCAGCGACGGAAAGAAGCACCCTTATTACTACAGGTGAGCACCCAGACGAGGGCTGTGCACCACACACCGTCTCGTGTGCCTGCTGAGGACGTGTGACAGGTCATGCACCTTCTGGTGCTGCACGGTTGGAGCCATGACTGAAGTATTTCTCTTGCCCGTATCTGGCTTAGGCTGAGCAGTGAACCCTGGCTGGCTGCCTCGTGCTGTTTGACTTGGCTGGCCATTGGGAAGGACTCAGGGGTTTGCTGTGGATTTGGGTTTTTAAAATGGCTTTGTGGGGCAGCTGTGCTCTTAGAAGCCTCTCAAACTTTTTAAGCAGCATTCCTTTGTGTCCATCGTGTACATGGATTCACAGTGAACCTAAAGCCCTGTGCTTCCAGTTGCATCTGATAGTTCCCTTGTCTTCAGCCAAATCCATGAAATCAAACAGTTTAAAAGTGTATCAAGAATTGTTATACCAATCTACTAATTTCTCTGTTTGCTAGAGGTATATACATTCTGTGACCAACATGATCGAAGAAAGAAAACCTTAATGAGAATTTGTCTGAAAAATTGAAAGGAATTGCCCAGAAAAAATGGATATTTAGACATTCTTCTTGTTGTATGCACTGTTGTGCACTCTGCAAACTGTGATGTGCACTCTAGTGGCCAAGCAGATTACCAAATCACTCTTACTTTTAGTCAAAGTGCCAAGAGCAGATTTAATTACAAAATCATAGAAGTAAGAAATAAATGAGACCTGCTGGATTAGATTATCTAGTCCTTCCCCTTGGGAAAGCAAAATAGTGCCCTGGAGTATATGCATTTTCCAATCTTTCTGGCTTGTTTTAAATGTTAATGGCCTCATCAAAGCAAGAGGAGGACGCTGCAAAGAAAGTTAAATTAAAGGGTCCTTTCCACTGCCTCTCAGTATCACCCTGTTTATGTGCTGGCTGTGAAATCCGTATCCCTGCTAATTATTCGCATAGCTGAAGACTGCTGTTTTCCAGTCAAGCATAAGAAATGTCTGAACCCATTTTTACTTGCTTACACTGAAACTGCCAGGCAGTTTTGCACAAGATCCCAGTTTGGCATGGGAACCATTCCAGGGCTCGAAAATCACTCCTGGAGTGTGCAGCAAGCTCTCTGTTTGTCAGTGTATCAGCTGTACTAAACATCTTGGCAAAGCTGCAGTGCCTCTTATTGCCCAAAGGAATAGGTTAGGTGATGCACAGCATCTGGAATCTGTAGTTTTTAATTAACTTTATGATTATTTAGCATCATTATAGCATGTACAGGATTGTTGCATTGTGCCTGCCCTTAATCACATTGGCATGGCCATCAGTTCAAAGGCAGTTCAGCAGACAAAAGAATTTTGCAGTGAACATCGAGCAGCGAGGAAGAGCAGAAAACTGTTCTGTGAGTTTCCTCTTGCAAATTTGGGGAAAGGCAATAGGCTTCTGTTTGTGGATTGTTTTTTAATGTTTCTTACTCTTGAATTCTCTTCTGCCTGCAGCTGCCATGTGTGTGGGTTTGAGACGGAGATGAATGTCCAGTTTGTCAGTCATATGTCCCTCCACGTGGATAAGGAGCAGTGGATGTTCTCCATTTGCTGCACGGCGTGCGATTTTGTCACTATGGAAGAGGCAGATATGAAGGCTCATGTCAACAACAAGCACACAGGTGATGATCCCTTTCTCCCAGCTGCGGTGATCTCTCTCTTCCTTGCTTTTATAGGTGCAACCTTCACACTTCCCATTAGCACTCTGCTTTCACTGAAATGCTTGCTAATTAGGGCCTGATCTCTCAAAGTTGAAGTGAATTGGACTCCAGCCAGGCAAATAATCTGGTAGCGCAGATCAATTTTCAAGCTTAGTGTAATAAATGACGGACTACTTAGCCCTTCTTCTTCTTCCTATTCCTCTTATACCCCAAATCCCCTCCCCTGTTGGAGTCAGCATATTTCATTTGTTTTTCTGACTGATTTACAATTGCATCAAAATCCTGCATTGACATCAGCGATGATAAGGTGACTTTGAGGGCTAATTGTGCATACCTGGCTGTAAGTCTGAAATAAACATTATGTTGAGCTTTGCTCTTTGCTGTGTTTGCCCCCGCAGTCCATCAGTTTGGAATTTCACTCTGATGTTTAGTTGACACTGGGATTCAGCAATATCATAAATGTAACTTTATATTTAATAGCAGAATGAGTTGTGCTTGCTCCCTGGTCCTGCTCACTTAATAGCCAAGGATAAGAGCAATACCAGTTTTCAAACAAGCTCCATATGCTTAGTCCAACTAATGAAGTCTGGCATAATTTAAGGAGAAGAAAATGGGAATCCTTTTAATTAATTTCTCTTATAAGACCAGGCAGGAGCATTTTTCTGCCACAAACTACTCACAGTTGTGTTTACAATACAGAACCTGAATTGCATCCAGCACAACTTTTCCATCGCTAAATTGCTTTTCCTGTCCTACCAGGAATAAAATTGGGAAAACTGGGGAGATGAAGAAGAAGGGAGAGAATACAACTGGTTGTGTTGTATTCAGATACGTAAGTTAAATGTAACTACAGAAATATGAACTACTGGAAAGCTCTCAAGGGATTTTATGCCAGCAGAGCTCTCAGCACTACTTCATTTCATAAAGAGGAGTTCAAGGCAAATGAGAAACACCACCCATAGCTATGTGAAAAGCCTCAGAGCTCAAAAGTGAGCTGTGCTCTGCTGTACTTTCCTATTGTGGCTAAAAGACTGAAACTGCTACTTGTGTTTTGAAGACAGGCAAAACCCTCTTGTTCTTCCTTCACTCTGCCCAGCTGAGCCACTCAGCTGGTGATTCAGCCAAATGCTCACACATATGGCAAATACGGAGTGAAAAATAGAACGGGTTTTCTGGGTCACTTGACTCCAGTTCCTTATCCTGTGATGTTACCAGGTCATAAAGGGACTGTTTGTGAGGATATGGCATATGCCTTCAAGGAAGTATCATTGTTTTAAACAAACAATTTCTAGAGCCAGGCAGCTGTAGACTTTCTTACATTAAAGATTAGGGACCTTTTTAAAATTTCCAATGTGTGTCTTAGTGATAATTAGAATATACACATTGTTCTTGTGCCAGAATTGCCCTTTATCTGAAACAGCAGTCCACCTTTCATCCCTCCTTCCACAGTATTTATTCCCTTAGTACATTTCTGGAGAACAACACTCTCCCCACTAAATGTACACTGAGACTTTTCCTATATGGAACACAGTTTTCCTGCTGTACCAATCCCTCACTGCACATGTTCTTGTTGGAACCCCTGCTCTGGACATATGCAATCACAGCTGTACATGGGGAAATGAAATAAGCAGTGATGGCAGTGCAAACCAGCAGCAGCTACTGGGAATAGGTCACACAAAAACATTGTGATCACATTTACCTTCCTTGAAGGCTCCCCAACACTGATTGCTCATATTCATCCTCTGTTCTGCTCGAAATCTACTTTTGTTTTCCTTGACTGTTTCCAACTTAAGCACTTCTCATTTGTAGGAAAAATTCTTGTTACTGGCCCTTCAGGTCATAACCTTGTTCTCTGTGCTATTAAATTTCATTCCATTTCTATTACTCTGGTCCCCAAAGCCAGTGAATCTTTCTGTGTGATATCCAGTCATCCTCCCTATTGGCAGCTCGGGTCATCAGATTTCATTAGTGCATTCCTACGTTTTTATCTTAAAGGTGCCACTCATCAGTTTAAAGTTAGGTACACAGGTGCTGGTGTTTGCAGAGGCCTTGATCAGGGGACTGTATCACATGGAGAATTTCAAGTTTTAGTGAAGTCTCCTTTTAACACAGCTCTGACTGAACCAGGACATGGGTGGGAGGGAATAATTAGCCCATCATTTCCTCGTTGGCTCATGGCAGTTCTCATATGGGAACTCTCCCTCTTGTTCAGTTCTAGTGTGTGATAGGGTTTGGGATTTGGACTTCATACATTTATTGCACACATAAGGGAGCTCTGATGCTTTCTTTCATAATGGAGCTTTATCTCTAGGTGCAGTTAAATAACATGCTTTTCAATTATCTTCAGAAGGAGATCCTAATAAAAGCACATAAATCTTGAGACCATGCTGTTACCTCTGCAATGATTACTGAGGATGCTCTTCAGTACAATGACTGAGATTATTCTCCTTCGCCCTTCATCCCAAATTTACCCACCAGACCCACACAAATGGAAAGGTGGGGGAAGTTTAGCTGGGACCAGTAGGTTTCTGCACCCCAAACCTACAGAAATTCTGTTTCCTAAGTGACAAGTTTTCATTGTTTTTGAACTCACAGTAGTCAAAGTGTTTTCTTGAAGTTTTTGTCAGTCCAGTAATGAGGTAGAATTGCATGATCCCTTCCCACTACCATCACAGAAACACTCAATTGCAGGATAAACTGAGAGATGTACTGTGGTTGAACACTAATAAAAAGGAAGGAGGCCCAGCAATGGTTTTTTAATCAGCTCAATTAATTTCAGGCTTGTTTTGAATTAACTTTAAAGATAAGTACTTCCTGAAATTTAAAACAGAATCATGGAGATTCCATCTTATCTGCTGAACTAGTTATTGCTCTTTGTTTTTTAGCTGAAGAGAGGAAGACACCCAGTGAATCTAACAGTCCATCTTCATCTTCGCTGTCAGCACTGAGTGACTCTGCCAACAGCAAAGAAGATGCAGATATAACCCCAAAAAACAAGGGGTCGAACAACCTGCTGGTCATTTCTGTAGTGCCTGGTAGTCAGACCTCAGTGAACACTGAAGAGAAGTCAGAGAAAGGTAAAGCACTGTTTAACAAATACAAGTTGTCACTCTCCATGCAGTCGATCTGGCCACAGTGTAAGGACTGAGTTTTCCTGTTCTATTTTTCAGGCTTTGAATGTGTTTTCTGTAACTTCGTCTGCAAAACAAAAAATATGTTTGAACGTCACCTGCAAATCCACCTGATCACACGAATGTTCGAGTGTGATGTGTGCCACAAGTTCATGAAGACACCTGAGCAATTACTGGAGCACAAGAAATGCCACACTGTCCCCACCGGTGGGCTCAAGTAAGGAAAGCAAGTACACAAACTTTTACTGTGTTAAGCACCTTAATACTGTGGGGGTAGGACAAAAGGAAGTCAGTCAGAAAGGGTTGGTTAATTAATAATCCAGATTTGGGGCTTCCTTGTATTTAGAAGACCAAAGGCCTGTCCTCCAGGCTTGCATCATTACAGCAGATTGGTAACCTAGCAGCAGAGGAGCTGTAACAACCCATGGTCCTTTCTCGAGTCAAAGAGGAGAGAGTATGTGATGGGTCCTACAGAGAATGAGGCAGCACTACAAAGTGCTTTTGGCAGACTAAGGGGTTTTTTTCAAAGCATCAGAGCAAAAAGAAGCACCCAGCACAGGCTCTGTTTTGCACCTGGCTCAAAGAAACCAAATCCTGTACAGCCTCTGCAACTAGGTATGAAGCTGCAACCTTAAAGGGTATAGCCTGTGTGTACTCGAATGCAAAGTCATTTCTCTCTAAGAATGAATAACTTGGATGCTTTCTGCTTTGGTTGCATGCCCCACAATAACCACTATTGTATAAATTAACATGTAATGAGTAATACAGTCTTTTAAGGAAAAAAGCCCTTTGGTTTTGGTTATGGTGGTGTCCTTTAAGGTCTTTCAGTGCAGAGCAGTGTTGCTAGAGAATGAGTGTGCCCTCGTGTCAAAGTCAGACCCCTGAGGGAAGGAGGGACTGCTGGGGCCATGTGCTTGCTCTCTGGGCAGGCAGCGTGACGTTATGAAAGAGACACGGCCCTGGTCTCTGTTCCAGCTGCTGCAGGAAAAAAGGCTGGCAGCACTTGGAGCCCAGCTAGGGTTGAGCACAGGGCTCCCAGCTTGTGTTGCTCCTGCTGAGCAGACTGATGTTCTCAGTGCGCTGTGGCTGGGGCATGAGGAGCGCGCCGCGCTCGATGTTACCGCGCGCAGCTCCCTTGGTTTGCGCTGCAGCTTTGGAAAACTGGTCCTGTTTGCCAGGCAGCCTCTGGTCTCCAGCTCAGTAGTTCCACAGACTGGGATCTGTGGTCACTTGAGATGAGATGACTGAATCTGGGAAGAAGACCAGATTGGGAAACAAATGGTGTGCCAGAACGACGGGATGTCTGCCTTGGACATACAGACCAGTTGTCTAATGCACATTTGGTTTAAGCTGCATAAAATCTGTTCTATTTACCAAGGAAAAACTATGACCTATGACTCAAGTCTTCCTGACAGAATGGGTTTCTCAGTCTATAGTCCTGCCCAACTCAAGTAATAATTAGGTACCTTGAAAGCTGCATCTAAGAAAAAGCTCTGATTTATTTTTTTTTAAGGCATCCAGAAGAGCCTGAAGAGATCTAAGTAAATTGTATTTTTCTGTCTCCTGTTTGCTGTGGGGGAAGAGAAAAAAAACATGATTCTTCCAGCTCCAGGTCAAAATCTGAGATTCTGATCCAGAGAGCACCCAGCCCAGGAGAGGTATGTGTGCATTGACAGCCAAGTCCTCTGGTGGAAGAGATAATCACATTAGAAGCCTCAGTGACAGGCTCCCTCTCTGGATCAGAGTACTTGATGCACATCAGGAAAAGTGTCCAAATGTTTTAGTATCTCTTTCTCCTCCTGTTATTACTCACTTTCCTCAAAAATCCCTTGATTAGCTTGTAGATTAATATTAAACCTGTATGTGCAACCAGAGGTAGCAAGGAAAACACACATAGAAAGAGAGGATCTCTGCTTAGAAATTATCCAAAATGCCAGAACACAATTAGCAGACCTGCTAAACAGTGAATGCAGATGTGTGGCAGCTGGGATGTTGGAAGACAGTAGCCAGGTGCCTTAGCTGTAAGTTTTTATCCAGCCCTGCTCTCTGAGCTCACCAGTTCCATGTGGAAGGCGGTGTGCTTGCTTCAGTACAGCAGAGATCCCTGGCAGGGAGCTGTCCCCACCAACTTCCTCTCAGCTGCACCAAGCAACAGCGGGTGTGTTTTGGGTTTGGTGGTGTCCAGGCTTGTCCAGTATGCAGCTCAGGCTTCTTTCCAAGCTCCCATGATTCCCTCCTCCACCCTTCTTGGCCCCTCCTGGCTCAGGAACTGGGGTGAGGCCCTTTGCCATGTCCACCCTGGGCCGGATGCTTGGTGCTGTGAGTAAGCAGAACCCACATCCTGTTCCTACACAGGGAGCAATTCCTGCCATGGCAGAGGCGGCTGTAGGCAAACGCTGCCAAGCATACGCCCCTTTCAGCATGGCTAGCTCATCTCCCAGAAATGGGAGTCCCTACAAATCATCCTAACAGCCTGGCTTTCAGCTGCTCCTAGCAGGATACCCAGCAAGCTTATTGTTCAAGGTCACATAAAAGGGATTTCCTAAGCTTTTGCTGTACGTGTGGTATTACAAGTTTATTCCATCTTCACTTAAACAGCTGCTTTCATACTCATCCGTAAACACTCACTTTAAACCACTTCTTAATGGAAACAGTGGCCAAAGTGACTTCGTGCAAACACTAGGAATCGTTACACAAGGTACCTGAGCATCAGTCACCCACCCTGCACTCCCCAGCCTGCTTTGGGGGAAGACCCCATCAAGGTAAGCCAGAAGGTTAAAGGGATGCTCCTTCAGAGTGAATCACTGTTTCCCTAGGAATGCCATTAAATGGGCAAACCTCCTCTAAGCAGGGACGTGTCAAGGTGAACCAAATATTGGAAAGAGGCTTCACAGAGAGAACTGAGTGCTTTTCTCTCCTCCTCAGTAGGTCAGAGAGGGGCTGAGTGACAGGGTTAAGGTAGGAACGCAGGTCTGCCAGCTGAGTGACTCCTCTTTCCTTTGTCCCTGCCCTTCCTTGCTGTGTTGCCAGGTGCCCGTTCTGCATCTACTCCACGAACCGCCCCGCAGCCATGGAGTGCCACCTGAAGACTCACTACAAGATGGAGTACAAGTGTCGGATCTGCCAGACAGTGAAAGCCAACCAGCTGGAGCTGGAGATGCACATCCGCGAGCACCGCCTTGGCAACCATTACAAGTGTGACCAGTGTGGCTACCTGTCCAAGACGGCCAACAAGCTGATCGAGCACGTGCGTGTCCACACCGGCGAGCGCCCTTTTCACTGTGACCAGTGCAGCTACAGCTGCAAACGCAAAGACAATCTCAACTTGCACAAGAAACTGAAGCACGCTCCACGCCAGACCTTCAGCTGCGACGAGTGCCTGTTCAAGACTACCCACCCTTTTGTCTTCAGCCGCCACGTGAAGAAGCACCAGAACGGGGACTGCTCCGAAGAGGAGAAGAAGGGCCAGTATTCAGCCTCCAAGGAAGCCAGTCCGCTCCTACCAGTGAACAGCTCCAGGAACCTCCTGTCACCCCTCTCAGTTATGTCTGCCTCCCAGGCTCTGCAAACAGTCGCTATGTCAGCTGCACACGGCAGCGGGGCAGAGCCAAACTTGGCAGTGAAAGCCTTGGCCATCAACGGCACTTCCCTGTGCTTTGATAAATACTGGAACTCAGAGTTTGCCCACCTTATTCCTTTAACAATGTTTTTCCCCAAAAACCACTACGATCTCACATTCCATCCACCCAGACCTCAGACTGCACCGGGAGGTGCCTCTTCACCTAAACACTCCTTCCTTGCCTACCTTGGACTAACAGAAAGGGCAGAAACTGTCTGAGGGCAGTTGCATTCTGTACCAAAAATCCCCCAGCAAACCCAGCAGGTTATACATTGCTGCAAAACGTAGCCCCAAGAGGTAACGAACACTTGTACTATATCATTAGTAAGGTTTAGCAAATGGCTCTGTGTGTATACTTATTGCATTGACATGAAAGCTGCTTTATTAAATCTCCAAGAGGTGACCTACTGCATACTTCTACCTTCAGAGGCATGTTCCCAGTACTCTTATCTAAGAAACTATTTTGTCTTGTTAAGCTGAAAAAAAGAGAGTGTCCTTATTGGCAATCAGCACTTGTAAGATGACATATTGATGCATTTTATTTTTGGGCTTTGTGTGCGTGCGGGTGTGTGGAAGAGAGTCTGCCTGTAGTGTGCCATGACATTGTTTTTGCACATCCCTTGGATTGGCTTATTTAATCATTCTTCTTTTGCCCTTTTCACACACTTGCTCCCTGCCTCCCCCCTGCCTCCCCCTGAACTATGGAGCTGTGGAAGAGGTAATGTTTGGGGCGGGGCAGGGGGGGAGCTGGTGTGTAATTTCAGTGCTGTTGGCAGCTTCTTTTAGTTGTTTGATGCCTTGTACTCAGTTGTCAAGGTTTGGGGTAGAACTGATGAGGAAAAAACTTGCTTTCAGCACTGCAATGAGAGCATGACAATGAAAAGTGTGTGTAAGTCCACACACACAAGCAGTGGGTGCAGCCCACACACCCACGCAGCAGGCCCAATTCTCAGCTCTTACACAGGTGTGATGAACACCTACTTCTGGGCCACAGCATACATCTTTTGTTTTAAAAGGGCATATAAATATTATATATATACTGTATTATGCAGTGGTTACCTTTTAGTTTGCAGGAACAACTTGTATAACTAGAATTTTATGGTGGAAAAAAAAATCCAACAAGGGGATTTAAAAAAGGGTATGGATAAATTCTGGGTATAAATAAATACTCAGACTAAAAAAAAAAAGGCAGTTTTGCACAGTGCTTTAGTCTTGCACTAGTTTGTTTCTCACTTGCAAAAAAAAAAAAAGAAAAAAAACTAATTGTGGGCTGAAGTTAATAAGACTGTTTATTTGAAAAGGTACCAGTAACTCTTTTGAAATATAAAGCTATAAAAAGATGCTTTTGGAACCATACAGTTCTCTTTTATACCCTCAGTATTTCAATTGTACTTGCAAATTTGACAGTCCTCTCGCTCCCCTCCATGTCATCAGTAATACTTTATTCCTTTCTGTTGATGGCAGATAGAGTGTGTCCTGCTAGGAAGCTAATTTTGTACTTATTTAATGCTCCTACTCGTGGTCATTAAAATGACATGTTATATGTAGCACTTTATTGCAGGAAGAAGCAAATGCAGATTGGTTGTATAACCTTTGTTAATCTCAAAATGCCAAGAGTGATCTTAATGTAAGAGAAGCTAACTGACTGTTAATTGATTTCTGTTCCTTAGACAACTTAGTATGTGGGAAGAAAGATTAAAAACACTCTGTTTTACAATTGGAAGTATAAAATGTGAAGCATTTCCAAATGATCATGTGACATACAGGAATGCCTTCATACTGAATTATTGTTTTCCATGGTGCCTCTTGGATTTGGATCTGGCTGTCTTTTACCAGCTATTAGAAGTGTCTGACCTAGCTTTTGCCACAGTCCCCTCCCTGTCCCTTGCCAAGCCACTGTAGGAGGTGCCCTGAGTCCCATGTTTCATGCTATCTACCCACCCTCGTGCTGTCCTGTAGGAACTTCCTTTGCAGGTTGTTGTGGGATGGGGGGATCCAACCACCCCTTGTTCATGACAGCAGGAAAGCAACAACCCAGTTCAGGAAGGCATTTCTTGTCCACAAGGGCTCCTAGCCATATGGGCAACTAGAAATGTAACTCAGCCTTCATTAGTTCTTAAATGAAGCTTGTGTAGAAAGACTTTTTGGATGCAGAACTCGCATCACTTTAACCTATTTGCAGGATTCCTACATTTGTTTTGTACTGACATGGCCAAACTTTCTCCGTTGTCATGACCAAATTCTTCCTGTTTGGGGAGGACATCCTAGTCTGCCCCCTCCTGTTAACATACTGGAAGCTAGTTACAAGGGGGAAATACCCAAAATCATTGCAGGTTATCATTTGGCATTATTAATTACAGGACAGAGAAGTGTCACCATTTGTTTACATTCCAGCAGACAGCCTTGGTTCCAAGGAGCATGTGGCGGTTCTGTCTATGCAGTGAAGAAAACCCATCTGCTCCAAACTGTGTGAACAACTTGCCTAACTCAGGGCCCTGCTCACCATGCTTTACTCCATCAGAACTCCTGGTCACACCTCCCTGGGAGTACAGACAAAATAGAAAATACTGTGTTGGTAAGTACTCAGAGCATAAAATAGTTACTATCTCGAGAGCATGAAATCTGTAATCTGCATCCAGCAGCTCTACCAGTTCTGTAAAACACACTCCACACGCGCATCTCTGACCGCACCACAGAAAACCAAACACTCCCAGATCAAAAAGCTTATTTTTCACACCAACTACAGGTAAAGTACAGCTGTCCAGAGGGAAGAAGAAGTAGGAATATTATAGTAGGCCACTGTACCTAAACTGAATGGCAGTTTAAGTAGCGCTGGAACTTCAAGAATGAGCTGCACGCATGCGACCGCCACGTGTTTCGACCACGTTCCACTGCACCTGTATCTGACCTGGCGATGTTTAGTGTACCTGGGAAATTTGTTTAGCACTTTGGAAAGGATAAATGCATTCTTTCTGGCAAGTTATAGAAGTTTTCTCTGTAAGGAAAAGTGTGTTAGGAGGTTTTTATTTTTTTAAGAAAAAAAAATACACTATTTATCAGAGCTCTTGCATATTAAAATAATTTGTTTGCAGTTCAAGACTAAAGACAGGAATGTTCTCCAGAGGTTCCCCCTACTGATTAATGACCAACAGTTCTGATAAATTCCCCCCACCATAAAGGTAATTTCATACTGGTTTTCACTATGCATTCTTTAATGAAAGCTGGCGTGTTTTTCCATTCAGTAATTCAATTAAAGTTCTCAGCACTTTTTTCTTCCTTCTTTCTTTTTTTTTTTACTTGTTGTATTATGTTCAAATATCATTCTGTCAGGTTTGTGTACATTAATAAAAATTTGTATTGTATAAAGCTTTTTGCATTATAAGGCTGTACAGGGTCATTTTGACAGTAACTGGTATATTTCTTTGCATCTTATGTTGCATTGCCAATTTCTAGTGTATCCAGTTTGGAAGTACGATATACTCTAATTAAAAAGGTTGGCTATATTCTGGTTTCTTTTTGGTTTTCCTTCCTTTCTTTTTTCACCTTAAATATATTTAGAGTTGATTTGGAGGGAGGGGAAAAGGATTCCCCTACAAGACAAGAAGATAACATCTTCCCTTTTTTCTTCTTATCAATTATATTAATCTTTAATTTTGAAATTGAAAAGCAAAGCTCTGGCTCTCACTCCTGATGAAGAGATACAGCAAATAGTCTCTAAGACAGCTCCAGGACTTCACTCTGTGGGCTCTGTGCTTGTAGCAACCTTCCAGGTCAGTTCTGCAAGGAGGATAATTCCTCCTCTCCACACTCTGCTCAGTCATGCATTTCAAAAAAATCAGATCCTTAGGCAGTAGTTTGGTGGACTTGCTTTTGCTTGGAAGTAGCCCAAATGAACTCAGGAAAACTTCCTTAAAGATGAGTGAAGCACTGAATAAAAGAACATGGTGCACTAAAACGTTGTCATGAAAATCAATTTTTGTAATTGTTTAAGTATTGTGGCCTCATTTTATCAGCATTTTAGAAAAACCTGGGGTTTTAACCAGAGATTATTGGAATGATTAAAATGCACAGAGGACACTAAAGAAGGAAATCCTAAGAGCAGACAAATTTCCAAGAAGCAAAGCTACTACTGACTCCACTGAACAAGAAAAAATACTCAACATCCTAAAAGGGAGTTAGACTACTTACACACTAACCAAGAAAAGAAAATAATCTGGGTGTTCATTAGATAAGAATTACCTAAGGATATATGAATGTTAACATTAAATACATGTGGACTGCCTTTTTCCCTCAGAGCAGTGTTAAGGTTTAATCAACTGAAAAAACTTCGTACAGTTTTTTCTACTGAGGTGTGGATACTAATTTTCAGGGCCTTTATCAGTACCTTGAACACTTTGCTGTTAACAGGCTGGGTGTTGGAATTCACTGCTCTTCTGCTGATGAATCCTTAGCTGAAAGAAAAGCTTTGACACAGAGCTGGTAAGTCACGGTGTCTCTCAAGAGGAGGTGGTGTCTCTTCCCTCCCACACTGAATCTGTAATAGAAAATATACAGTGATACTCTCTGTGGAGTTTTTTGCACTAGACATAAATAGTTATCCTAGCAATTAAAAGGCAATCATGCAAATCATGCCCAGAGCAGCTGTGGATGCCCCATCCCTGTAAATGTTTAAGCCCAGCCTGGAGGGGACTCTGAGCAATCTGGTCTAGTGCAGGGTGTCCCTGTCCATGGCCGGAGGGTTGGAGCTGGGTGACTTTAAGGTCCTTTCCAATGCAAGCCATTCTGTGATTCCATGCAGAAGTGGCTTAGTTGTTGAAGTTCTAAATCACCAAAACAAGACTGCAGAATTACTTAGAAAAAGCTGGGAGGAGGCTGAATTATCTTCCTGAAGTATCCTGACTGCCTAACTAGTCAGCTAGCAGTTAAGTGCAAGTCTTGCAGTAGCTCCAGCCCTTGAGTCATATATAATCAGCTTTTGTTTAAAAGATCAGGCCCAGTCTCAACCAAAACATAAACTGCCTGCAACCAGCTTTAGTCTGACAGAAACCCCCTGTGTGCACCCACATAGGGGTAGTGGTGTGACATGCTGAGATGTGGTAAGGAGCCCCTGCCCTTTGCAGCAGGTGGCTATAACATGCTTGTAGCCCTGCATGGTTTTAATCAATTCACTCAGCCTTCCCTAGTCTGTGTTTTCTGATAATATTCCAATATCCACGTGTGATTGTGGAACACAGCTCCAGTTGTTTACTGACCCTTTCAGCAAAACAAGAAGTGCCCGTTTTCGTTCCCAATCTGTGTACATTTTTAATATATGTTTAAAAAAATAAACTTAAAATTGGCATTTTTCCAAGTAGTTATTTCTTACAATCCTACACATGCCACAGTCATCATGAGCCCAGCAGAACAAGGCTTTAAGAGAGAATTTTGGGGGTGAGGAGAAAAATCCAAACCAAACCAAAACAACAAACTTCCAATTTTCTGTAACACTCCACTGATGGCATCATTTATGCAGAGCTGTGTTTTCAGATCCTTGTTGTGTTAAAAATACATCAGTTATGTTCCTAACAGACAGACATCTGCATTATATCACCCACCATCTTATCTGCTGCTAATTGGCCTCCTTGTTGACAAGTCTCAGCAGCAAGGTTAAGTGCTGGCTGTAAAAGCAATGTAGCCTCTTGCTCGAGGGGTCAGAGCTCAGACAGACCGTGCTGGAGCCTGCATGGCCTCTTTCCCTGCTATATATTTTCCGGGAGCTAATAAAACACCAGGGCAATCACTCCTGCCTGGAGTCTGCCAGCCAGCATGGTGTCTGTGGAGCTGCAGCAAATGGTCCCTCATCTGCCCAGCACAGAGCACTCCGGGAGTCTGCAAAGGAAAGAGGCATCTTCTCTTGAACCAAAGTTTTAGAAACTCCCTGAGAAGCCATTAAAAATCCCTGAACTGACAGCTGACCTTGAGCATGGGACAGCCACTGCCTCAGTGTCCAGCAGGAGCCCTTGGAAAAGGGGTGGGGGGACACCTTGGCTGAGTTCACAGGTTCCATCTGAACCAAAGACCAGGACTTTACCTGGCTGCTGGGCTCTTTGCAGAGCTCTTGGGAACATATCTTAGAAAGCCATCCAGTTGCTGAATGCCAGGCAATACATTGGAAACGCAGCTGTTGGGCTTCCACATGTCCACAACACCTGTCTTTGACCAACCTGACAGTGGTTTGGTTTACAGATATGACAGGGAAAGGGAAAGGGAAAGGGAAAGGGAAAGGGAAAGGGAAAGGGAAAGGGAAAGGGAAAAGAGAAAGGAAAGGGAAAAGAGAAAGGAAAGGGAAAAGGGAAAGGAAAGGAAAAAGGGAAAGGAAAGGAAAAAGGGAAAGGAAAGGAAAAAGGGAAAGGAAAGGAAAGGAAAGGAAAAAGGGAAAGGAAAGGAAAAAGGGAAAGGAAAGGAAAAAGGGAAAGGAAAGGAAAAAGGGAAAGGAAAGGAAAAAGGGAAAGGAAAGGAAAAAGGGAAAGGAAAGGAAAAAGGGAAAGGAAAGGAAANGGAAAGGAAAGGAAAGGAAAGGAAAGGAAAGGAAAGGAAAGGAAAGGAAAGGAAAGGAAAGGAAAGGAAAGGAAAGGAAAAAGAGAAAGGAAAAGAAAGTTAGACCTGGAGCTGAGCAGGGGTAGAGGGACACACTGATTGGAAATGTTTCATTAAGTTAAAAAGAAAAAGAAAGGAAAATAAAGCAGCCCCCCCAAAAGACTCAACAACTGTACAGGAGAAGAGCAGAGCATCAAGTGATAGTATGCCACTATTTATGCAGCCTGTGACAGCCTATTTCCCTGTTTAAAATGGGGAAGGGCTTTCCATGCTCAGTTTTACTTTGTTTTGTTTTGGGTTTTTAAAATTGTTTCATTTTCCTCCACCTTAACCATGATTAAAACCAACATAAGGCACAACTGTAAAAAAAAAAAAAAAGTCGAACACCTCTCCTCCCTCCTTTTTTTTTCAATTTAGGCTATAGTAATTAAAAAACACTTCAAGTTTCTGTAGTAGAAGTTCCTCTTCTGTTTGCATTTAGTTCTGCTCAACTTTACTTTTCGGACCTCTACTTTCTATCACATACCTTTCTTTTTCCAGCACTTCTCAGACAGCACTTCACTGGAAGTCTAAACTTTGGATTGTTACTCTTCTGGGAGTGTGCCTGTTTAAATAAAGAAGAGAAAAATGTTCTCTCACTGAGCCCCTAGACCTTCATGCCAATGTTTGCAGCACAACCTAAAGTGACCAAAACCTCCCTCCGGCCTTGCTTCCTGGCTGGTCAACAAAGCATCAAATACTTTCTTGATTCCTTCCCTGCTATTTAAGCCTGGAATGTTCATTCACATGCCAGGCTGAAGAACTTGTTTTTTAAGAGATTGAACAGGAAGCCAGTTGGGAGGGTCAAAGCTGTGACTGAGGCACTCACACATGGGTGGGTAGGACTTTGGAGCCACAGGTGCAAGACTGCATCAATGAATAGGAGCAGGTTTGTCCCAGTTTGCTCTCGGTGCCTCGAGTCACCACAAATTACCACACGAGCCCAGGCTAGGCCCTGTTCAGGGCTACAACCAGCAAAATAAATTAAGACAAACTATCCACGTCTGGTATTCCTCGACTGCAGGGATTAACACTTCCCTGGTATCTAGACTTCCAGCACACAGTGTGCAACTGCATTCCAGCACAGTTAGAAGCTGTGCTTGTTTTAGCAATAAAAATCACTGGATCTCTCTTTCCTGAAACTGCGAAAAACATTTTAAATGGGATGCAACTGTAAGTAAAGATAAATAGTTGCAGGAAAGCTCCTTCCACCAGCAGAGTTCTGAAATAATATGAATACATTGGTGGCTGTCACTCATGCCAGTGACACTTTTAAAATGTACCAGAATAGCTCTATTCACAGGTGTTACCAGAGCAATGCCCACTTGCACTCAGAATATTTAGTAAGCAAGCATTAAGACTTCATGTTTTTATACTTAGCTACCTATTTTTAATGGGACTGCATACCCAGAACTTAATGAAAAGATCTAAATATAATGTCAGTGTGATTTAAAAATATGCACTGCATCTTTTGACATTTCAATTAAAAATAAATAAGATCCATTTATATGGTGATACTGTGATAAGATTGCATCAGTCAAGTTTCATTCCTACTCAAAGTGACAGATTTCTCTAAGATAGAGCCAGGAAGTTCAGTCCTCCAGCAACTCAAACCAGGAAAATGTTAAGGGTGAATTTAAGCACTTCACAAAAGTTGGGGTAGCATATTTTAAGGATAAATGTATTTCACAGAATCATAGAATCATTAAGGTTGGACAAGACCTCCAAGGCCTGCCTTCTGTTAGTAATTAATTAGTAAAAACACATGTTTTATTATCTTTCACAGAGGTGACCAGGTTGAGATGTAGCTGAGCTTTCACCTTTCTAATTTTCTCTCTACATGACCTTATGATATCCTTCTATTTTTCCTGAGTTGCCTGCCCCTTCTTCCAAAGGTCAGAAATTCTTTTTCTTCCCTGAGTTCACCAAAAGCTCCCTATTCAGCCAGGCCCATCTTCTTCCCCATCTTCACACTGTTACTTTCCTGTGGCTAGTGTATTAAAGCTAACAACTGCATATTTAATATTCATTCACAGTCAACTTTAACAGGAAAATGTGTGTACCACTATCTACAGCTCTCCCAAGCACCTGCTTTAACCTGGCTGAGCAGCTCTGCTTTACAACCACTTCATTCTTGTGAACATCACTGTTACCCTCTCCTCTAGGTCCTCTCCCCTTTCATGAAAAGCTCATTCTGCTCCCAGTTCACTTCCATGGGTGGTAAAAGGGTTTTGACCCTGCTAGATCAGCCCTTCCATTTGTCATTTCCAGCCAGTATCCTGCTCTCAGGGTAAATGCTACTGACTAAACTTCGGAAGAAAGCAGAATTAAAAAATTAAAGTCCATAAAGTGGGATTGCTCAGAGGTTTATTCCAGCAGAATCTTTTGCTGTCAGATGAGTTTTAAAAGACATAGGAATTTACTCTAGAGCAGATTTTGTGGTTCCTGACAAACTGGCTACTGGCTGTGTTCTGACCGACTGCCTTCAGATCTGGTTCCCAAAATCCTGTACACAGAGAGTTTTTTCCTGACCATTCTCTGGAAACTAGACATCTTCCATCAGGATTTTTGATTGTCATTTTAATAGCCAGTTCCTCAACTTTTGTATTTGCCACTGGCAGCCCAAGTCACATGAGTGTTGCCATTAGTATTTTCTGCCACCTAATCAATAGCATGTCAAGATCCAGGCTCTTATTTGGTGGTAGAGACTTCAAGGATCCTCCACGTTTAGAGAGCCAAAAGAAAAGGGATAGGGTATGGTTTTGTACTGTTCAGAAAATCTCTTTCCCATTGAGCATTTTTAGTTTCCTGGGCTAGTCTAACAGAGGAACTGAGGTAGTGACCTGATACAAATAAAGAAGATCACCCCAAACTGTCACAGGCAGCCAAGAGGCCAGGACTCTGAAATGTCTAGTGGGAATGTTTCCTAACCTGCCAGAAGCTTGCATGGTTCAAAGCTTGCTCTTGGCACTGCCAAATGACCAGGGACTGTCTCCTCCCCAGTCATCTGCCAATTCATGACAGGCCAAAAACTCAGAAGAAATCCCTTAGCTCTGCAGCTCTTTCTAGTAACCTCAAAAAAGCCAGGCTATTTACCTCTGACTCCTCTGAGATCTGCTGTCTGTACGTATGTTGACACTGAATTTACTGTGCAAACACTGAAAGCCAGAGAACTTCCACTCCAGCAGAAGGGCACGTACCTGATCTCCTCTTGCTCTACTCTTGCAGAGGGTGGGCTGCTGCTTGTAACAAGTGGCAGTGTCCTAACAAACTCAGATCAATTACCTTGCTTCCAGCGTAAGACTGCCAAGTCCCTCACATCATGTCATCACAAGCTTTCTGAGAGTGGCTTCCTGAAGACTTCCTTCCTGTAAACCAGAAAGGAAAAAGCACTTCCAACACCCAAGAACACAATTAATATCATCAGTCAAGCCAAGTGAAATCTGACATCTTACACCATCCCAAGGATCCATTCAACTTGAATTCTGAGGGTGTCCTTGTTTACCCTTTCCTTCCTGGCTATAAAGAGGACAGCCAGGAAGAAGCTACCCTCAAGGATATACCCTCTCACCTCTTTCAAAGGTCTTTGAAAGATCTCCCAGGAAGGTGAGTGAACACAGGGAAACCTTCCAGCCACAGACTGAGACTGCTGCTAAGTGCAGGGGAAAAGTCTCACCCTCTTCATCTCCAGCAGGCAGTCTGGGACACTGGGCAGAGGCAAGAGGAGACAGCAGCATGTCCTCACACCATCCATATGTTGGGCCCAGCCCAATATATCCTGTGGGGTTTCTTGGCAATTAGCACAGTTTCTCTTGCTAATGGAAAATCAAGCATGTGACAAAGCCACACCAGTCTTCAGCTCATTACAGGGAAGACCTGAGATTGGAAAAAAAACCTCTCCAGAAATGGAGAGGCAAGGGTTTGAGACTCTAATCAAAGACCTGTAGGAAGGTCCTGAAACCAACCCTTTCTCACCAGCAAGCTCAACATGGCTGAGCCTTGAAAGAGCCTGCAGGTTATTTTGGATATGAGAGGTGTCAGAGAACAGATAAATGCAGCTCAACTAGGAAATGGGTAATGCATCCTTCATGTCTTGTAGGCTGGCCGTTAAGACAGGCAACTGTTTTTTTCTTCATTTCTAAGGAATGGAAGTTAACCTCGAGGTACTTCAGTTCAAAATGTGGTTCTTTTTTCCTGATAATGATCAAACAGAACACTGTAATTCAAACCCACATCCTGAAAAGGTGAACAGCAGCCAGCCATACCAACTGCTCAGGTGCTTGCTGCCAATGATCCACCCTCTCCCCTGCACAAATAATGCCAGAATAGGAACACCTTCTTTAAGTAATTATCCTTCCTCATCCCCTGCCTGCACATCTTGGTTTGTCTGTGCTCATGTAATATACCCCCTCAACTATTCAGGATCTCCTTAACTCAAAACATGAATTAACATAATTACACTAAATACCACAGTGCAGCAACTTTTTTAACACACCAAAAACAACATTTTCATTTTTTGCTGCAGGAAGAAACTGCAGACAACTCATGTCAGCAGCCAGATTAAAACAAACTAGTCTTTCTGAACAAAAGGCGCTCTTTCTAGAGAGTTGGGCTCATTCATTACCTCCAGATTTAATGGACTGCAGATTCCTCAGCTTTTGGGAAATACAATTTGACAGTCTGTAGAGGAAGATTGATTTTATTTATACACATCTATAAATAAAGGCTCCATACTGTGGCATCAGCCAGTCAGATGCATGATATAAGCTCAGCATCTCTTGAAGAGAAACAGCTAGGATTTTAGGCAAGGGACTATAGTGTGGATCATTTTCTAACTCCAGCTGAAAAATGCATTTTCCCTTACCTAAGACTGCTGAAGCAGCTGCACCTGTGAGCTACCTCTGTCAGCATTGCCCTCTCAGGCTAGAGAGGGGTCTGTCAGCCTTTGCCAAACAAGTCAGAAGGCAGAGATGCAAAGATGCAGTGGAAATAAATGAAAGAAAAGTGGGACTTTGCCCTTAGTAATTAAAGGTAGTATGGATTTCACCCCAGCCCTAGCAGCTTTCCATCTACAGAGAAAAATAAGGAAAAGGAGAACAATAAACAATACGATTCACTGTGTGAATTATACAATACACCTTCATAAGAATCTAAACGTATGAGCAAAAGAAAGCTTTGAGGGACGGATAGTTTTAGCAAGGCCATACCACATAAACAAGATAGCAAGGCAAAAAAAAAAAAAAGTGTGTGTGGGATGATCCAAATGGATTTTAACCTGTTTGGGCGACAGAAAACAGGTTTCCTGACTAAGAGCAATGCCTTGAACGACTCAACCACAAACAGGCCATTTCAAAAAAGTTATGCCCTTAAAGCCATTTACACAACAGCTGGGACTCCTAATTTTCCCAGCTCTGCTTCTTCTCCAGCTACAAAACATTTTATTTCCTCAGTAGTTCTTGCCTGTTGCAAAGCAGTGAAAAAACCCTTGCCAAAAAGAGTCAGAAACACAGAACCCTGAAGGAAATGAGACCTGAGACAACTGATTTAGGACTCTGCTCACCACTTTGTTTAGCACGTTTTCCCTGGTTCTGAGCAGCCCAATGTGCTTCCAAAGGACCATGGAGCAGTTTGACACATTGAGGAGGGGGAAAAAAAGATGGTAACAAGTGGTTGTTCTTTTTACCTCGGCTGTAAATCTGAGCACAACACCCAGGGCACAGCATCAATTCCAAACAAGTGCAGGCAGATATACAACATGCTGCTTGCCCCGATCAAGCCACAGAGCAGCACAAAAAAAATAAGGCTCTCCAGCAAGACATAAAAATACTCAAATCTGTTGTAAGCAGGAGTTCAGTTTTAAGGAGGTCTAAACTCTCCTGACTCCAGAAAACACACCACTACCTAGACAGAGTAAGCCTACCCACAGATCTCAAAAGAATCCCTATAGCAGATACAGATTTCAGCTGATATTGTGAGCATTTTAAAGGAGCAGTGTGGTGCAAGAAGGCTAATGACTGGGAAAAAACATATTCAAATCAGCTAAAACAGAATCTTTGATAGGGGCAACATGATAGTTATATCCTGGTGAGCTTTCAGGCAGAAATAAAGAGGTTCTGAGGAAGCACAACTATCCCCACGTGAACCATTCAGGAATTTTGCAGTAGGCAATCTAATCACCAGTGCCATGATTGCTTTGCTCTAAGTCCAGCAGATCCAGCAATGGGCCACAAAATCTATGGGTTGTTTCATGCTACGCTTGGTGCTTTAATCCTGCATGTTTTGACAGGTTTGTATGAGGAAAGTTGAGGACTGACAGCAACTCCCCAAGCTCCTGGAAAGGATTCATACCATGAGAAACCACAAAGCCATCTGATGCCAGAAAATACAAACCACACAGACCTTGGAACCTCCCTTTCTGCCACAAGGACTCAAGCTTCGCACGGCCCGGACCAGGAGCATGAACTGAAACACTCTTTAGAGAGAACATTTGTCTCTTTTCTTATAGGTTGTTTTCTTTGGGTATCTCTTGAGTTCCCTAGTAGGGAAGGCAGATGTAGTCGATGCTGAAATTATGTATCCATTAGCATTTGCCCTGGATCATTGAGCATAAATCACAAGAGGGTTTTTTTTCGTGTCTCCCTGAAAGTACCCTGTTCTTCCTACGTGGGACTGTTTGACTACATCTGGCTGACTTGATCATCAGGAAGAATGAAAGCAGGATGCCCAGTCAAGTATCAAAAATCACCAAAACCCACTAACATTTACAATTCAATCTCTGATCAACCAGTTTCAGTTGTGAAAACTCAACTGTGGTCGAAAAAAACCAAACTAAAACACACATAAAGGGAGGAAAAAAAAAACAACAACCAAAGTTCAAAACTTCAGAATTCACTAGAAGATAGTTAAAGAGATGAATTAGTTAAACAAACCCAAACCAAAACACTAGAAAAAACACACCACAGTTCAGTACAAACAACAAACTAGATAAAGGCAGGGAATATCTACACCGCTTTTTCAAAGCAGTAACTACTACGACTGTACCTCTGAGAATGAAACAGAGCAAGCTCTCCAGTGTTTTGACCTCCAGAAGGTCATGTTCACAAGTCAGTGACCGTGGGAGCCAAGCTGGCATTCCCAGTGCCCACAACAATAGATCCAATTACTTCAGCCAACAAGCATTAAAAAGCAAATGCAGCACATAAAGCTCACATTGCTTCGTTAATTCAAATACACATATCCACAGAAATGAAGATGAGACAACAGCACCCTTGCCATCTCTGTCTGCTCTAAGTGCTCTGCTTGACTTCCCTTAAACATTTTGGCTTCCACATTTCATCCCCTGGTGTTCCCTGTTGGAGACTCTTCACCCAAACTCAAACCATAATGAGACTGAATAAATCTGCTTTGTGAATGTCATACTTCCCACCGTTATTCACTGCAATTCTTCAGACTTGGCTAAGGAAAAACACCATTTTGTTCCTCTTTCAATTGCAGATGCATAGATCTCTGTGCTTGGTGAAAAAATTAACTTGTTCCATACTCAGTACTTTTGAATTTGCTGAATAACCTAGCAGGTCAAATAATTCATTTTGAGAAGAAACAAAATCCTTCAGTAAGCACACTGCTGAAGTAAAACAGTTCAAAGGGGATCAACAGCATTTTATAAAAGGCAGATTGAAATAAAAATCTGCAAGATCCAGCGATGGCTACCAAATACCCCAAGGTCATTTGAGGAACAGCTGGGACCAAACCTCAATGAAAACCCCTTCACAAATATCAGCACCCTGTACCCTGTTCCACTGGATGGGGATGGGCTTTGCCTCCCTCCCTGGGAGGCCTAAGCCATCAGCAAACCTGGCAGCTCTGTGGGCTCCCATCCTTGCAGCTCAGCTCCTGCACTGCCAGCTATGATTGCCACCAAAATCCTCCGTCACCTCTGTGTTCCCCTCAGGCAGACAGAGCTCTGCTCAGTGGCTCCCAAGTGACAGAGGAGCTGTGCTGACCTGAAAGGTGAGCTGGATACTGCAGTTTAATGTGGCTGCTAACCAGGAGGCTTTTCATGCCTACTTAGTAAATGTCCCTATTTACTTTAAATAAAACTGTGTTAGAAAAGCCAAAACAAAAATACCTATCCAGAGTAGAGCAGACAAAACTAACTGTGAAAGTGATACTGCTGCAGAAAAATATGATGTAGCCCATTTTGCAAGGCTGCTAAATTATGTATTACTAAGGGCAGCACACAGTGACCTATTAATACATCTAGAGCCCTTTGTTGCCCTATTATCAATAACAAACCTTCTGCACTATTTTGGGAAATGACCTTTCTCCACAGTGTGGTGTAGCACGAGCCAGGAACCTCCTGAGCTGTAATTCCAGCTCCATCATTGACTTGCTGCACGGTGAGGGAAAGTTGCTTTAACCTCCCAGGTGCTGTTTCTTTTTCTGCAGTCGTAGTGACACTCGCCTCCCTCTCAGCTCAGTGGAGTGCCTTAATAAGTTCAAATATTTGAGCAGAGCTTTGGGGATGCAAAATGCCAGATCAGTGTGACACATTGCTGCAGCTGCTTAAGGATATTAACAGAGCAGAAATGCAGCTGCAGCTGGAAGAACATATTGTGCAGAGTTACAAGACTCTCTTTTCACAGGTGAGAATTTATAGCCACCAGCTTTAGGCTACAAATCACCACCCAGCAACACTCAACTTCTCCGTGTTTTCAAGCTAGAGTTCCTTTCTCAACTCACAAGAAAGAAAATCTCAGTGCTTGGTCCCACCTACATGGCAGCAGAGTCCAGGGTAATGTTAACAACCCACACAATGGTAAAGGATACACCTAAAATAACAGCATGCAGGGACCTCAGGATGAGAGTCACTGGGACAAGAGGAACGCACAGAGGATACTCAGTTTATGCAGCCTGAGATATTTCAAATGTCAAAAAAAAAAAAAAACAAAACCAAAAAAGCCAAACAACTAACCTTGGGTTATAAGAAGTTTCAGGTATTAAAAAAACAGAGCAGAGAGAGCAGACACTGTAACAACACCAGCTCTTTCTCCCTCTCTCTAAATAAATAAAAGTCATGACTAAATGAAGTCATTCTGAAAACATGAACTACTTCATGTGCATATTTCATTTGCTTTGGCAGAATATTCTCAGGCTTAACCCCCTCAAGTTGCAGGAACAGGTGGAAAACACTTACAAAACACAGGAACATGCATAAGCACGCTGTAAAACTATAGGAAGGCTATATTCCCAATTTAGGAAAAAAACAGCCACATAACTCTTTTCCAATGGGCAGAGATCAATTTGTTTTCAACACCTCACTTCTCTCCTATGTTGTTACAAAAGATACCATCAGTATTTGAGAGTCGTCCAATAACTCTCTTCAATAATTTAACCAACAGTTTCCAAATAAAATTTACTTTGCGGCATGAAACCCATCCTGTTAGAGGAAATTCCATTTCAATTCCTTTGTAATTGACAGCACAACTCAAATTCCTAAATCTGCATCTCTAATTCTTCACAAATGAAGCGAGTTTAACAGCACGGAAGATTTAACCTGAAAGCCACACCACCACACCCATATTTATGTGAGGAAGTTCCCAGGGTGAACACTATTCTTCCATCAGGATGATCCTCAAATGCCCTCAAAAACTCCTTAACTATAATTTAAAAGCCCTGTGTTTTACAGACAGAGAGTAATACATCTGGCATGGATGTTTAAGCACGACATGATTCAAGTTCATAAGAATTAAATTGTGGCAGCTATTGAAATCCATGTCTGAATTTAATATTTAATATGTCTCTACTCACAGATTTCATTTACTCATCCTAATTAACAGTGCCCAGAAACTGCTTTTTCACCTTCTTTAGACTGAGCCCTGAGGTGGGGCGCAGGCATCCCTAAGGCATCGGAAAGAAGGGCTGAGAGCTGCCATAGAGCACCATCTAAGGGCGCTCCATAAGTACTGCTGAGGGGATGTATGGAACGAGACCTATGGACTGGCTCGTGGATGCCCCCAGCCAGCTGCCAGGCTCCCAGGCACACTCCCTGCCCTTACACCAGCGTCGCCACAGCAAAACTCTCTGAGCAACTGTTTCCTCTGGGAGTTGCTGCCACTGATTCATCGGGAATCATCTGGAAAACAAAGTTACCAAGAAGTTGCCTGAGGAATAATTTTCAGAATAACAGGATTTACCTCTGTCATCAGCAGCAATTTGTTTCTCTCTGTGGCAATCTCTTGGCATGCAGACAAGGTGGTTTATTACAAACACTCTAGATTAAGCACAGGAGGAGAAAATGTTATGGCTTCTAGATTTAGAAACTGAGAAACAAGAGTAACTTTAATTCTACCCAGCTTCTGCAATATTTAAGTCTCTTATTTCAGCTTTTCTGAACAAATTTTTTTTCTTCATAATTTATACAAGTCTGGCTCATGAAAATACCTTCTTCTGGAGTAGTTTTGTGATGCAATCTACATGAGGAAATACCACACTAACCTGAAGATCCACTTAGTCCAGCCTTAACCTCAAGGAACAGCCAATAAAGAAAAAAAATTAGGAAACCAAAAACATTCAAACTGTCCCACAGAAATGCCCTTGCATTTTAGATGTTCACTAAGGTTCAATGTTCAAAAATGTTAGATGAGAGCTATTCAGACTAGACTAATTTACAGGATCTGTGCCTGTCTCCACAGCAATGTTTTCTGAGATGAAAGAATTGGCGATGGCCCAAACAAGATTATTTTAATTATCCCAGTTTCCCTCTGAAATTTCCTGTCTCGTTGCATATGAAGTTTACCACCCCAAAAATGGAAAACTGACCCTCCTGGCAGGACAAACCTCAGGCAGCCTTTATTCTAGGACCTTAGTCCATCACGTGTAGGCACATGCTCCAATGCTGACCTCTCCTGACCTCAGGGTGTGGAGAATCAGCAGCATTTCTCACATGGAAGGAATTGTGTGTGGTGAAAATGAGTGTCTGGAGCAGTGTCTCCAGCTAAACTGAAAGCCACGTGCATCATGCAAGACATGAAACTGGGACCTTCAACACACCATAATTCAAAATAACTGTTTATTGTCAGTACAGAAACAAAGCATTCAGTGGCTTTTAGTTGTACTGGTGCTGTACAGGGGCCATGGTCTGCTCCATTGATACAGGTGTGGAAATGACAGTACTAAAGAGTCCCACATTAAAGACTTTTTCATTTCTGAAAATGTCACATTCTAATGCATAGCTAAAAGGAAAAGTGAAGGATAACAATATTTGAATTGAAATCTGAAACATTAATTTTCAAATCTAATCAGTTCCTACTGCCACTGCATGCAGAAAGAACCAGTCAAGTTGTAAGTGCTACATCGTAGCACTCATAAACAACAAAAAAGGTTTTTTTACTTTTACTGAAACTGTTTTTGAAAGCTTATGGGTCTTAAACAGAGTTCCCTACTTCTCCTGTAAATCAGAAGTTAAGAACACGGCTTCAGCCACTTGTTTTGAGTCCTGCAGATACCAGATATTAGCAGCTGCTGTTCAGTGAAGACAGACAAATCACACTCACAGCTCAAAATAAAGAAATCTGTTCGGGTGAACACAATTTGCTCTGTTCAGCAAGGGCACAAAAAGTCATTCCTCTCAGGCTCAGATAGCAGCCAGGATTTCCAGGTAGATAATTTTCTTAAGATTCATGCAATATTTAAAAAAAAGCACAATATTTGCAAAATAATTCACATTCCCATTTGCTGATTATTTGACTTGATTGAGCTCTGCCAGATGCCATGCACTTGCCATGCTTTTGACATAGCATGTAGGGCAGAAGCCAGCTTCTTATGCAGCTGCCTGTTCTGGAATGAATATCTGATCTATCTGATGTCAATTATGCAATTACAGCAATATTAGTCCTCTCCATGAATTTTACAAGATTGGGATAGCTGAACAGCAGTGTTTCCCTTTAAACTTCAAAAGAGGAGGGACACCAGAGCGTAACAGGCTTGTGAAACACATGCTGACCTTTCAATACATTGACCTGCAGTGCTCTGAAAAGCTACCAATGAATAGAGGGAAGAAGTCAGTGGTGGTGACAATACGGGGGAAAGGAGAAAACCAGCACACTGACAAGGCATTATTTTCCACCTAATGTCCACGAGTGTACAGGTGACTCAGGATAACAACATTTCTAGCAGAAAAAGTACACAAAATACTCAGCTGTTTCTTACTTGGATCTAGGACTAAAAGACAAGCATCGGAGCAACAGTAAAACTCCTAGTGTAGGCTTCTGATGTCATAAGGCACATTAATTGCTGCAGCTTCTAGTGTCACTAAAGAGCCTTTGCCCAGTCAGACTAACAATTTACAGTTTAGAGTTAAGGTGAAGCAAGCAACTTACTCCTTGCACTTATTCTACAGGCTTTGACAGATTTGATCAGATAAAGGCACACATTCTGTGCAGATCCCTAATCAAACACGTTCAATAGCCCTTCTAGCTCAGTTTGTGAAACCCCTTCTAAAAGATGTAAACCAGGAAACTCTCAGCACCCTAATTTCTCTTTCCTCTATGGATTATTTTGCCTACTTCAAAATACTAGGAAAGCTTCTCTAAATAAGAATAGACCTTACTGTGATGGATGAAGTCTGTTTCTCCTTCCATGAAAGGAGGATCTGACATCACAGTCTGGGAACCAGTTCAGCTCTTTTTCCTGAGAAGAGGCAGGACATATCTTAGCATAACTGACTTGTCTCTGTATTTCCCATCCTCCACATCTTCCTAGGATGGTGCCTGCTTTCTTCTAAGATTTGGTGAGAGAGAAAAAGCAGTAAAGGGCAAAGGTAACCAAGAGGTCAAGAAGAGACAGTTTCCCTCAGACGCTGCTAACAAGGCACAGCACAGGAGTTTCACACGACTTCAGAAACCCTTGTTCTCCGCTGGTGAGCTCCGTCCAAGCCCGGGTTCACCGAGGTTACAGGAAAAGAAAAGGTTGTACTTTTGTTGATCAACGCTGCTAAGCAACAAGTCATAAAAACCAACATCCCTCTTGTCTTCTGCTGGTTGCAATTAGAGAACTACAAAGAGGATCACAGATTCAGGGCCGGGAGAAAACCTTTAGCAGTGTGAGCGTGTACTGCTCCGAGCCACGCAGCCCGCGCAGCATCTTCTCATTAGACACACATTCCGCATCCCCAGCCATTGCAGCCTGCACAGGGCAGGTCAGCCCAGGCCTCTGAAGCTGTAAAATAGCCTTTGGGTTCTCACAGGTTGTAATCTTTAGGTTGTAGTAGTCACTTTCAATTGGAGAAACAAAGCAAAAGTGTTGTCAGTCCCTGATTAACCTCATGAATATTTGAGTCATGTTAAAAGGTGCATTACTAAAGCTTTTATAGGCTACTCTACCAGTGGAAGAGATGTAAGAGGAAATTAAGATGTAATAAACAACACAGAGCAGGGACTCACTTTGCCATAATATTTTAAGGAAAAATACAGGAATCTTATCATGCATTCTGAAAGGTGAAGCTTTTAACTTGTTACAATTATTTACTCAAACTATAAGAACTTCTAACTATTCCCCATTTAGAGCACAATTACAAACAAACCCACCTAGTGCCAAAGGACAGGTGCCACATGGTCCCATGCAACATACAAATCCAAAAGATAGGAAAGGGAATTGAATTTACAATTTTTGTGAGCCTCACACAGCAAACACTGTGGGTCACACAGCTTCTGTGGCTTCACTGCGAACTATCCAAGATAATTCTTATGTTCCCATGGGAGGAAAGAACAGAAGAAAAATAGGCATTCTTCTTGCTGCTCCATAATGCACCTTCTCCATACACTGTCAATATGAGCTCCTCTTCTCCTTCCTTGCTCACCATCTAAACCACACCTTAGTACGACAGGAGGGAACAGAGTATGTCTGTCATCCTTCCATTCCAAGTATGTACTCTAATTGCTTGTGAGTTTTTAGTTTTGAAATTGTTATTCTCAATTTAAAAATGCTGTTCATGTTCCATTAAGGGGTGGGTGGGTTACTTTTAAATAAACTGTAAGGAATATGACTTTGGAGTAGCTGAACTGGTTTTGGAAAAGGAATCCTGTTGCTGGTCAGTCTGCGCACTGATGATTGTCCAAATCTTAAAGTTTCAGGGGAACACACTAATTTTCCTTAAATACATTCCTTATCAACTTCCGTTCAAGCATTCTCCAAATTATAAAAGTTTTAGAATAGTCCAGCAGGAGTAGTTACAGAAGCACTAAGCTCTGTGGAAGTGTTTTTCTCATTTTAACTCATGGAGTATGTTACTTATTGACTGTGCATCCAAGGGGGAGCAATAGAGCGCTCTGAGAAAGGAAAATAAAGGGGAAATAAGTGTGTTTACACCAGTACACAGCAAGTCAGTAATTGAATCTCACCACATTAAGAAAGAAAACTTCAGGAAGCAAACAGCATACAGTTTTAAAAAAAAAAAAAAGTTCCTTTGTATTTTTTAGCTTTACTGAACTCCCATTCCCAAAATCTCAAACAGCCAACACATTGTGGATTTCACAAGAAAGCAATATATGCCAGGAGAACATAAAGGCTTGAAGCAGCATGCACAACAGGAAGTAATGCATTTACAGAAGGCGAGGGCAGATTAGATATCAAAGGAAAGTTTTTTATTACTTAAAGCAGGACATTACAACAGAACAGTAGTCAAGAAGGGGTCACTGGGTCCTGTCACTGAAAACAGAGAGATTAGATATGAAGGGAATAAGTCACACTAAGAGCATGAACTTGCTAAGAGCATTTTTTCAACCTTAAGTAACGTGGCTGTAAATATACGTGGGGCTCAGAGTAAAGATTACTGAACTGTAACCCTTACGCTCTCTGACCTGTTTCAGAGTCCTGGGTAAATCACTTGATCTCACCACACTTGTTTTCTGAAGCTGTGAAACACCAGCAACATCTATTACACAGGGTCCTGAGGAAAAGTCTCACACTTAGAGACAACTGCAAGACTCTGTAGGAAATGAGTTTGCGTATTTGAAGAGTTTATTCCTTACCTCCCATACTCATTTGTCTAACAGTTTGTCACACGTCCAACTACAAACTTCACCTTGCTATTGTCTTCTCATGAAGTTATATTATTTTCCTATACTATTCTGCTATAGCTGTGGGTTTAAGCCTTAACACGAGAGCAGTCTGACAACTCCAGAAACTAAGAATATGTCAACATCCTACTCAACAGATTTGTTTACTATCTTTTTCCAGAAGCCTGTTTACTTGTATAACAATATTTTAATGCATTTTAGCCAACTTAATCTCACAGAGCTAAAAATGATAAGCTGGAAATGTCCTTCCCTGTCTTGGGACATACTGGATTTGTTTACTGAGTTGTAGCCTACCAGCTGAAGCTCTGCAGTCCTTCTGAAGACAATGCATCTGCCCAGCCCATAAGAACAACAAAACTGCACAATTAATCGAACAGCAGTTGACTCCAAAACACATCACAGCAAAATTTTACAGGCCATAAAACAAACTATTTGATTCTCACACAGAAGGCTCAGTTCACAGTTTGCACAGTACAGCTTTTCAGTTTGGTAGGGAATCACTGAAAAACAAAGCGGGGACCCTCAATTTACCATTTCGTTTCCAAAGACCCTTTTCAATATAAGGGTATTTCTCCATCTACTGAAGCATGAGGCACAACTGAACATAAAGAAGGCAAACCTGATTTTCATTTAATGCTCTGCTTTAAGAGGGAAATGCAGTTCAAAGAACCTGCTTAAGCCACTGCACTTCTGCTGAGAGTTCATTTGTAAATTAACAATAGTATAAAAGGAACAAAATGAGAAAATAATGATAGCCTGTGGCTTGAGGGGATCAGCAGATCTGCATCCAGAAAACAAATACTGAAGAAGCTATAAAACATATTCTGCTTGAGCAGTTGTCATTTAAAGCTGCGGGTTCTAGTTTACTTGCTTGGCAGCTCATGTATATAACAGACAAGGAAAACAGCAGTCTCTGACAGAAGACAAAGTAATGACCATAATAAGGGTTTGATCTAACAGATAAACACAAATGAGGTCACCTCAAAAACTGCCACCTGAAACAAATGGACTATCAAAAAGTTGAAAACTCACCAGGTAAAATGCTGCTGCTCTCGTTAATTCATTTCCCACCTGACTGTCATTTCTTCTACAAGGTGCCATAAAATACAGTCAATATTTAAAGCTGAAAGACCACAAAGGACACAAGACATTGCTTTTGGTTTGGACACAAGACACTGCTTTTGACTCTCTGTCATCCTCAATAGAGGCCTTTCAAATAAAAAAGAAGCTGTAAGCACTGCATTTCTCTCACAACTCAGCATGGTCATAACAAAGTCACTGTGGCTCTCCATATGTTCCACTCCATACATTCCTTCAGCTGCCTCTTTGTTGATTGATGACAGCAATCCCAAAGTACTGATTAAGAAACAAGATCAAGTGGTCAGAGCTCAGAGAAGTTCTGACAATTTATGTGGTGGAAACCACTAATACCAGCTACCCCAGTGCAAAACGTCTTAACTAAGAAATGCTTCAGCTGTATGGTCCCCAAAACACCACAATGCCCTTCCATAGTACTCCACTGCAAACAGTGCCCAGCAGGAAAACATTAGGAACAAAATATAATAACTGGGACAAGGGGAAAGAAGAGAAAAAAATATATTGAAGGGAAAAAAAAACCCAAGGAGAACAAACACCATGAAGGTAAAAAGAGCCTTTAAGTAACCCAATTCACTGCTGTACTGGAATTGGGTTGCCAGAAGCCAAACAGGTGAAACTGAGCTAGTCACCATATCTTTTATGCACATGTCCAGAAAATCAAAACTGAAAATCATCACTTCCAATATTTCTTTAAAAATTAGTTCATCTAAGCACTAACAGGTTCACCAAATTCTCCTGTTTTACTGGTTTTACTGTCAGGTCTCCGAAAATCAGGACTTTTCCACTTTATCCTTCACATTTAGTGGGCACCAGATGAGCTCTGCTTTCTAGAGGATGGATCACGAAAATCTTTCCTCCAGATTTTTCTCAAGGGAAAATAAAAAATTAAAGTGCTTTTGGTTGGAAGCAGTCCTAACTTCTGCAAGACATAAAGAAAAAATAGCAAACACAACTGGTCATTCTGTTTGAATCCAAAAAACATAGTCAGATCAGAAAACCACAAAACATTATTTTTAGAGAGAAATTATTCTAGTATAAACACATTTGCTATTAAAACAGCATGGGTAACATTTGTTCTGTCTGATGTCTGCATGTAAAAAGAAGCCTTAACTAAATTTTGCTTTTTAATAAAACATCTATTTTGAAACAGGGATGGTTAAAATTCCCTTCTCCTACTGTACAGTGCATAATAACTAACTATGGCTTCCAAAGAGAGACCAAACACCACTATGTTCTATTTATATGCATACAATTTATTTAAAACTAAGGCTGTGGTCTGGTGCTGTCAGGCAGTCCAACATTCTTGCTATCACTCAAGGTGAAGAAAGAAAAAGCAATCCATTCTGGCAACAGCTGCTGCTATATTAGAACGGAAAGTTGCAGAGTCAACTGCTCTGAGATGACCCCACAACCAGAATCAAACCCTGCACCATCACAAACCTCACCCTCCCACCCTCCTAAAACCAACCATTTAACATGGGCATCCAGTTTTCATCAACAGATCTATGGCATGTACAAACAGAAGATCTGGAAATTTTTTTTCTTCCAGTATAGGGTGTAGTAATCTCAGAGTGAGCGTTTGGATTTGTCATGATGGCTGCATATACAGAATCCAACAGAATTCTTTTGCAGAGTACTGGATAGGTATTCCACTCATGTCTGCTGCAGTAAAACATTTAAATCCACACATAGAAAAAGTGTATTTAATGTTCATGCTTACATAAAACACTTAGCAAGAACAGAGGAGAGAACAACGCTTAGAGACCATCTTTGAATGCCTTCAGCAGCAGGTCAGCTGCCAGTCCAGGAGACAAGACTCCACTAAGAACTTTTTCTTCCAGGAGTGGGATCTTATCCTTGACTGCCAAGTGACTCCGGAAATGCTCCAGCATGTTTTCTTGGATGAGGTTCCACATCCACACTTTCTGCTGCTTGCGCCGTTTGGCAACCAGCTCGCCACTTGTGAGCATGAGGTCACGGAACTCAATCATTTTATCCCACATATCCGAGATCCCTTCCCCGGTTTTGGCAGAGATGCGCATTACCTGTTGGATCCAGAGGAATTGTTAAAGCCGAGTCAGCTGATGGCCTTGAGGCTTCAATTACTGGATCAGGTGGATTGCAGGGAAATTAAGAACTGTGTGAGGGAAGCTTCCTCCAATACTCACTTCATGAGGCTCTAAGCATTTCTGTGGCTTTTTTTTGTCCCCCCTAAAATTTAGGATTTTACTAACCAAAAGTAGACCCTGAGAGCCATAGTATTTGGGATAAATAGGCCTTGTCCAGCTGCTTGTATAATGAGAATCATTTTTAATAAGTCTTTAAGCTAAAAGGTACATTACTGCTCTTTTACTTAAATGCAGAGTTAAGTGCATATTCTGGTAGCTACTCTTTTGCACTTAAATTTTGACTATTTTTTTGCCTTTGCTTTCCAGACCAGGAATTAATTTTGCCAGTAATGTTTCAGACATCCAGCACAGTCTTTCAAATTGAACAGCCCGGTTTTTAAAAAAAGCTTCTCTCTCTTTCCACACTTACAAAAGAAAGGCTAAACCTCAGTCAGCCCAGCTGATTTCAACTCAACTTCATGGGTCAATTTCAGTACCAGGGTAGAGCAACCTCCTTTATAGATAGAAGTTTATTTACAAAGGAAGTGAGAGTGTGTGTGTGTGCTTATTCTATACACACATATTATAAATTAGTACTGAATCTTCTTAAACATCCACCAAAACCTTTAAGTGGATAAAATACAGCATTAAAACTGAAGACCCAGAGGATGAGAATTCCAATTTTCTAGCCATTTTCATTGTGTGAGAAACAAAAAAAATTTCAAGTGATAAAGGAAACACATGAACTAGAGAAAGAACAAAGATAATCACAGGCTTCAGAGTAATAATGGAGGGAGAAGTAGATTAAGGGACATGTTTAGATATGCATAGTTCACAAAAAGCAAGTAAAGTCTGTACCACTCCTGATGTCAGTAATAGCTCTGCTAGTGCAGAGACCGTAGCTCAGGGCAGAAGTCCTGGGGAGGAGGACTGGCTTTGCAGTGTTTCATGTGGCACACCTTGAGATGAGAGGTGAAGCACAGACAGAGGCAATCACCTCTCCAGCACACTGTGAGACTAAACAACTGCAATTTTTATAAAAGAGCCCAGGGTGGCTAGGACAGCTAGATGAGAAGATAGCAATCTTAACCCATTCAGCACTTTTTCTGGGAGGAAAAAATACAAAAAAACCCCAAACACACCATCAAAACCCAAACAAAACCAAACCAGACCCAAAGAGCCCCACAAAGCACAGTGAAGTGCACAAACCTTTGGCCTCCAAACCTTTGAACGCTTGCGGAGCAGCTTCATAGCACTGACGTACTCAGCCTGGATTCTCCGGGCAGCCACAAGTAAATCACCATCAGCCTTATTGATGGCAACGAGATCTGCCATCTCAATGATGCCCCTTTTGATGCCCTAAATGCAACAGGGACAGAAAACAGGAGTATCCAGAGCGGGGGTGGGACACTGATTCATCACAAAAAGCAAGTCAAAAGCCTCTGTTAGTTTCTAGTTTTCTCCCCAAAAATATACATAACTAGTAAACATGTCAAAGTTAAGCCACAGAGTATCAAAAGTTTACATCCTAATACTTTCAAAACCAAAAGAAAGGGGAGCTTAACTTTGCACTAAGTAGATGACATTGAAAATACTTAATAATAATGGTATAATGGACAAAATACTACTGATATGGACTTTCTGCACAAATACTACATGTTGAATTTAAGTTTCTCTTTCTAGTCCCAGGTAGTAACCAATATGAGAAATAGAAAAATACCTGTAATTCATCTCCACCCGCAGGTGGTAGCAGCAATATAAACATATCAACCATATCAGCCACAGCAAATTCTGACTGGCCCACACCTAAAAAATTAAACTCAAGAGTTACCATTTACCACAAACTTTCAGTCGCATTAATGACAGTAATCATGACAGATCCCAGCACTGCCCCATCAACAAATCCCATTAACAAAACAAAGACAACTGGAAACACAATAGTTTTGTAAAAGACATACAGGACTAGAAAACAGACAGAATGAGCATTCATGTTCAAGCAGTGACCACATACAAAAGGAAATAATAAATCAAGACAGAAAGCATGCAATTATTAGTACACCTTATTTTCGTGTCACAGCAGGACGATCAAAAAGAAAACCCTAAGCACATACCAACTGTTTCCACAAGAACAACATCATAGCCTCCTCCTTCACACAGCAGAATGGCTTCATTTGTGGTCCTTGTGACACCTCCCAGGGTCCCTCTGGTTGGAGATGGCCTGATGTATGCATTCATGTCTCTTGACAACTCAGTCATCCGTGTTTTATCCCCCAGCAGAGAACCTTAAATGTTTAATGTTAAATTATTTCAGAAGTGCAACACAGCCAAACTTCCCCTTCTCCCCCAACCCCATCAATAAATGAGTGAGAAAAGACAGATCTCTTGGGCAATGTCAGTCAAATGAATATCCCAGTAATAGTTCCTCAAGACTTAGCTGAGGACTAGAAGTTACTGCCTGGTTCTTCCACGTCTCAGAAGCTGGAAAGGCCTGACAAGCAGACCTTACTGCTACTAAATATGAAGAATTTGTGCTAAGTCAGAAAGAATTCTAAAATTCCTGAATGGCTTTTCGAGGCCTGTACACATCAGGCCACAGAGCTGAATCTTGTCTGGTCCTGTCCAAAGGGACAAATCTCTGCACTATGATTCTGGTATGCCTTGATGCCAGATTTTTTGTTTTAAGAGGGCTGACACGTGCCCCTGCCTTCCTTCTACTCAAACAAACCGTGAATCAGATTCATTGAGATCTACACACTCGATGCACACTCCAAAAGATGAGTGATGCTCAATTCTTCCAGCTGGTGCAGTCTTGCTGTCACATTTTGCTATTCTACTGATGCATCCTGAAGGCATGCACTCAAGAACACAGTCTGTCTTAGCTCCACGTCTTTGCAATGCTCTAGTTATTTCTTTAGAAATAGTTACACACCTCTAACAGCACAGAAGCTGGAAAAATTAATGATGCTGCCTGGCAGCTGCCCATTATGAAAAGATCAAAATCAAGATTGTATTATTTGTATCAGAGAAACCACAAATCAGGCATGGTCAGCTTGTAATTTCCCTACAATTTTTTATTGGAGAGTTACAGATTACAGCCTGTAATCAGTAATCCTGCACAACTTCGAAGAAATTCAAATTCAGAAAAATAAAACTGTAAGGCAATATTTGAACACTGGAAAAGAGGAAATCTGAAAGAATTACAACACTGATACCTATGTCCCAATTTCGTATCACATAGGAAAAAAATATGAAAACCCGATTTATATATTTTTTATATTTTACTGTTACAGGCCCCAAATTTTGCTCCACCTGGCCCAAAGAGATACTTCTATACTTGACAAGGTATTAGAAACCTGACTCAGATTTTAATTCACACTCACCACCACTTGTACTAGAGGAAGGGTCTACAGCCAACACAGACACTTTGTGTTTTCTTTCTGTAAGCATTTTCCCAAAGCATTCTATGAAGGTTGATTTTCCAGCACCAGGAGGACCAGACAACCCTAAATCATCACATTAGGAAGACAAAAAACATTTTGTTGGTCAAATAAATAATACATCTCATGAATACCATCAACATCTAAGTTGATAACAATTCATACTTTAACACATTTTAACACAGCATCACAACAATAGCAAATAAAAGCTATGCCAGAACTACAAAACCATAGTTTGGCTCACCCAACATAGCAGCACTTCATCCCATTCACACCAATATAACATTGGGGTTATCCACATCTATCTCCTTCCTTCCAAATAAAATTATTTATACCATAAGACTTATCCTTCAGAGCTTTCAAAATGCCATATACTAGACCTGGATTTTTCAGATTTACTATAAAAGAAACACTCTTAAAGCAAAAGCAAGCCCTTACCTTGAAGAGCTGTTCTTTCAAAAAAATGAGGCCATTTATTTGCATGTCAAAGCTCACAAACTTAGATTCGCACCAAACTTTTCTCGCTCCCATGCCCCAGTTCTTGTTCTTACTACGTTTGAACAGAGAGCAGAGATAACAGCTGGGCACGACACATGTTAGCAGTCCATCTCTTTGTAAGGGAAAAATGTTTTACAGCTTCCAAGAGAAGCAGGTTCAAGTCTCCTTGAGCTGAGTCTCCTCCTTACTGCTGTAAAGAAGGGCCATAAACAGGAAGGTGCATGCTTTTCCTTCTGTAGACTAAAAAAGGGATTTCAGGAAGTATTCAAGAAAACACCTGCTTTGAGAAAAGACGATGTTTGCCTGACTACATCTTTCCCTAAGTGTAGATAACATCTGCATCAATCTGCAAACTAATGTTTCGGCTTATAATGGTTACCAAAGACACCCCAAGTGACACATCCCCAAGAAGCAACGCTAATTTCTAAAGCATTTTCAAATCATTTTTCATCTCAAGCCGTAATTCCACTGGACAACAGAAGTAATCTAGATTGGTTATAAACCACAAAAAAATAACACTCCAAGACTACAGACCACAAACAACAGCAATAATAAAAGGTGAGCACTGCAATTACATGTAAGCAACTAGTAGACAAGACATAAAAGGACTAACCCACTCTAAAGGCAAGTGGCTTTCCTTGATTTAACTTTTCTTGTTCCCTGTGGTAGGACAATACCTTCTGAAGGAGCACCTGGGCTACTTTCTTCTTCCTACTCTGAGTTGATTCTATAAGTGTAATGGCTTCAGCTAAATAAGCTCTGTGACCCTGGATTAGTCCATGGTAAAGTCTGTCTATGAGTCTCTGCTCCCGGTCAGAAAGTTCCTCTCCTTGCTGTTCGGGGGCCACTTGCTGGCACAGCTCTCTCCTCACACCATTTGATGAACACATCCATTTTGTACAACAGCGGTGTGCTGGCCCAAGCGGTTCAAAGCCCAGGAAATCTGCTCGGGAAGTGAAGTGAAAGTTCGTGAAGTAAGTTCTTCTGGAGAAATAACAACGAGGGAATCTGAACAGCAAAGAGGGGATCTTCATCTTGTTTGGAATTAAAAAGCACCAGAGTTGTCAGTTCACTTCTGTTTCCAGACACCCTAAAAAGAAGGAAAAACATTTTTACTTTCTTCAAAGCACCCGTGAGGACTCAAATGAAATCTATGCACACTAGTGATCATCAGCTTTTATTTTATCTGTACCTGCTGCCTTGAACAAAAAAAGAGTTCCCTTTTCCCGTTAAACAGACACAATGAAAACACACTATAGAATCAATAGCACAGTATGTCTTTATTATCATACTTCATAAATGAAAATATTATTTTTATATAGACAGGTAGAAAAAAAAGTACTTTCAAATACGCCTCTGAGCGCACATGCAGCACACTACAAATCAAGGAACAACCACTCCTTATGTTTACAGAAATGGCGGTATATTCTAGTTTGACGGGCTATTTTTAACAATTATTCGGAATGAGGGCATATTTGCACTTATTTTCAACAAAAAAAAAAAAAAAAAAAGGGGGGGGAGAGAGGGTGGAGAGTTCAGACGCAAGAACATTTAGAAATAAACAGGAGGAGCTGAAGCCTCCCCGAGGTGCCCGGGCGGCCCCAGCCCCGCTCCCGCTCCGCCGCCTCAGCCCCGGGCGGGCGCTGAAGGATGAGGGCACGGGAAAAGCCGCGGCTCCCCGGCATTCCCGGCCGCTCCCCGCCATTCCCGGCACCTACCGGAGCCGCCCCGCTCCGCCCCGGGAAGTGACGCCCTCAGGCTGAGCCGGAACCCGCTGCCCGGCGGGGAAAGGGGCGGCAGGGCGGGGGTGGGGTGCTGAAGGGTCGGGGGCTGCCCCGCCATCCCCCTCAGTGCCAGGAGTCAAGGCCTCAAGGCTCAGGGCTGGCCATTCCAAGAGCGCGCAAACTTCTGTGGCCATGGAGTCACAGACTCCCTGCCCTGGCCTTACGGGGAAGGATGTTTCAAATCATCATTTCTGTCCTGAAATCTTAGCAATTTCCACTCTGAATCTGTGCGTGGCGATTTACTAGTCCTCCTACTTCGTTTCATACACCAGGAAGGGAGAAGAAATGCTTAAATCCCCACTTGTGCTTATCAGATCACGTTTATTTCCAGCCTTATTAAACCTCCTCTTTAAATTAGTTTCTTGTCATGGAATTTTGGTTTATTGTGGGGTGGGGTTTGTTTCGTTCCTTTATTTATTTTTTTATTTCTCCATCTTGCCATCTCCTTTCTGTTCATCTTCTTAAGGTACACAGATTTATTCACAATAAATGTAAATGCACAGAATCCCTGGTGGAGCTGTTCCCGGTGCCTTGCACTGTCCTGCAAAGACTTTTTCACAGTGTCATCACATGGGCAGTGAAAATGACAGACTGTAAAATAGCAGAAGTTTTGTTCGGAACTGCTGAATGCATGATTTAATCTCACTGCTGTTGTTTCGGTCCAGAAGATTATGATAGACAGAAGTGAACAGTTCAAGGCTAAGAAAACAGGCCATTTTGTGTCCCTAGCAGCATGGGATGAAACTATGGCAGAAAGAGACAAGAAGACCCATTTCAAAATAGCCTTGCGAGGTCTTTCTGTTTAACTAGGTCTTTATTCACCAGAGTTAGCGTGGATCACCATAATCTCTTCAACAACAAGCTTTCTAAGGCTCTCTGCTTACTCCTAGGTAGCATATCCCCACTATTATTTTAATAACAGCAGAAACGAACAAAAAAAAAGCCCCAAAACCATTCTACTACTGCTTAATTGATAGTTCAGTTTATGCCCCTTTCTGTTCTCTCAACTCGAATACTTTTGGCAGTGACCTCAATGAACAGGCGTGCAAAACTGCACATTTCATCAGTGCTGAAGAGAAGAGGGCATTGTTCAGTTCTCTGTCTATAACTTTGTGGACCGGAATAATAGGAGCGAGACTAAAGTGTGCACTCAGCAGTTCAGAACAAAACTGCTGCTCTCTTACACAGCCCATGGGTTGTACTGCCAATCTGATACGGCCACAAACAGGCATGTATGTGCTTTAGAGTCATCTTCCTGCAAGAACTCTTTTCAAGACTTTGTACGCTGGTGAGGTCTGGAAATCCAAATTGCTCAAGTCACCCCCTTTTTTGTTCCCCTTTCCCCCCAGCTCTGTTATTCAACAAGTTTGCTTTTCACCAGTCAGAGACTACAGTCTCCAAATGCCAGATATGAGAGGAAGACTTCCTATTGCCTTGTCAATTATATAAACCCTTTCTTTCAATATTCTGGGATAGAGATTACACAGGTCTTCTAGTACTGCATGTTCTTCCACCATCTCTGATTTTCTATTACCCTAACCTCATCCAAAATAGGCAAAATACTCCCTTAGAAGCTGGACCATATCTAGAATCTCCTCAATCTACATCCTGCCATACTATACAGTGTTCTTGTGTTCCTCCCATGGTCATTTAATGTATGCAGCTAAAGAGGGGGTTTTTTTGTTCATTATTACACACAGCCCAATGAATTTTGGTCAGACTCACGATATTTGTGCTTTCTGATCTCCAACATACAGATTTCTCTTGGCTTCTCTATTCTTTATCAGTTCACCATTGATTTACTTAACATTGTTGCTGAGCTATTCAGGACGGTAATTCAGTAGCTTTCCACATCAGGCTCTGTTTCTCCTTTTTTTAAAAAACTATCTTTCATATTTGGGGTGGGGGAGTGTGTTTGTGGATTTGGGTGGTTTTTATTTCAAATTTAACTCCTCTTCTTTTTTGTGTTCTCTTTGCTTCTTTTCCCCAAGGGTGCCAGAAGAATAAAAATGCACATCCCATAGTTATTCCATTACAGCCTGAAAAGTTGTCCAGGACTTAAGAAAATTATCTGTTTTAACCTCCTTGCTGCGAATTGATCCCAGTGTTAAAGAAAAGGGTAATTCTGATAACTCATGAAATGGCAGTCTTCCTTCTGAGCCAGTACTGAATCAAACATCCTGTAAAGTGTTGTAAATACTGTGCCATGAGCTAAAGGTGCAGGGAGGCACAGACATTCAGGCAAAATGTGCAACCTAATCCAGATCGTTACAAAAGAATAGAAAAGCCTCTTCTGTAACTTCTCACAGCAGGAATAGTATGAACATTAGAATCTTTGCCAAATTCAACCATGCAAATTTACATTCCATCTGACCAGCTTCCCCTTGCAGTTGTAGCTGGATTAGTTCAGTCTTTCTTTCTCCGGCAGCACTGATTTCCTTGCTCTGTTCACGTCCTCTTTAAGAAACCCCAGAGTAATCTTTGTGCACGTAATTAATACAATGATATTTAATATAGTCATAGACATTTCTTTACAGCTATGTGCTTTAAAGGCAAATACAAAACCACAGTCCCTGCCATGGTACAAACTGAAACTACAGCAGTGACTGAATGACCATTTGTCCTTTATTTCAGAAGACATCCCTCAATTCATTTCAGTTTTCACAGAAGCAGAGAAGTTTGATCCAACCTCCTCTTTATAGCAAAACACAAAGAAAGGTAACTGCTGATTACAGCTTTCCTTTCAAGAAGAAAGGCTGAGCCTTTCAAGGACAGTCTTAGCACTCTAGACAAAATATACCTCCTGCCTTATCTTAAAAGATAATTGGACACCTGAAATAAAATCACTAGGACGCATATTTGCAGCGGAAAGTTTGCCTGTTGAAATGCAGCTTGAGCCCACGATCTGCACTTATGACTCAGGCAAGGAAATAGCACAGAAAAAGTTCATCTCCCCAAAGGCTCAGCAACAGGTACACCAACAGGTGTTTGGTGACTGTGAGCATCCCAAGGTTTTACTACAAAGGCCAGGACAGAGCAGCAAGTCAGCTGCCTGGCTAGGTGTGCAGACAACAGCCTTACCACAGCTTGCCAGATTCAGCCACCTACACAGAGGGGACAACTCCATGGCTGAGCAGATTCTCTGCACTTGTGCTGATGAGGAGCCATAAGGTTGTCAGGGCTGCTAGAGCTCCAGAACCTGGAAAAAGAAACGTGCTCTTTGAGCTTTGGCTGAGACCTACAAGAGAGCATCTGAAGAAAGAAGAGGAAAAAAGATCTTAAATAACTATGGTTTATATTTATGTAACATTTTTATAAACAAGGGAGCTGAAGTTTCTTCACAAAACCTTTGAGCAGTGACTTCAACATTTCCTTGTTGGTATAAACTGAGCTGTGATTGCACATTAGCGAGAAATGACATCAACCATTACAGGAAAGTTTTCTACTGCTCATGCACAAATTTTTTAATTGTTAATGATGAACTGCCTGATGTAAAATGACTTTTAAATGGGACAGGTAAAAACATCTTTTCTTATAAAAGCAACTATCTTTTCTGCAAGAAAAGGAAAAAGAGACATTTACTATATAGGCAAAACCCCCAAACATTATTCATATACTAATACTGGTTGTAAGAACCAGTTAAATAATGTTCTCCAAGGCTGATTCATTGTTAAAATTATAAACCTGGAAGAGCAAGTCACTTGCCAGTAAAATTTTTTTTTCCTCTTTTAATTAAAAATGTATTCAAAAGCTTGGCTTAAAGAGTATGTTTTTCTCCATGGCCACCAATGACTCATGGTATCAAAATATTTCTCATGTAGTTCATTACTGCACAGCTGAAAAGGAAATCATTAATTATCTCCTCCTGTTTTCTTTCAATACAGCACTGAAACACTAGCAAACGTATTAGTAAACATAAAAAGTATAATATAATCTGACACCTGACTTTGCTGAGACACCCTCATTCCCAGCTACTTTTCGCTTAAGGAAAGGCTTCATCGGCTGCAATTTTTAAGTTCTGTAGTTGCCAAAGACTCAGTCCTGAACAGAGGACTGAGACTTTCAAGTGACTAAATACAATCCTCCTTCCCTCCAGCCCAGGGTGCTAAGGGCTTATTAGGTCAGTTTGAAATGAGCACAGTCTCACACACCATAAGTGAGTACTACAGTTCACAAGGTGAATCATACACTGGGGCAAGGAATCAATGATGAATGCACAACTCCATGAACCATTGAAGACAATCTGAGCATTGAGAGTGAAAGCATAAATCTCTCATGCATTCAGGTGTTTTCCCCTGTATCTGCAACAGCACTGGTGCTCAGAGTTCTTTGTCCCACGCTGAGTGCCTCACTAGCACATGAAAACCACAATTGGTGGAAGTGAGATGGTGGGTAGAATTATCCATAGGAACATAACATAGCAGCAAAACATATCAAGACATTTTCTGTTCTAGGATGACACAGCCAAGATGACAAGCAAGCCCATGGTAAATCTGATAGCCAGGATTCAAGACTGAGATGTAGGAATACCTAAGAGTTTCCAGTTGGGACCAAACTCCTGGTGTGAACAGGGAAGGCTGTTTCTGGCAGGCCACCCAAGTGCCTTAAACACGAGGCTACTGTTTGTCGTGTTGGAAGTCTCCGTTTCTCTGCTGTGTAGGTGTGTGCATACACATTGTGTTTTGCTTGCTGACTCTCCAACATGGCCATAAGACTTTGGTCTTATAATCCAAAATAGTGTGCGAACTAAATGTCCCATTTTTCCAGGCAGCTGGAGTAGATGGGCGTGAAAATGACAGAAGGGGAAGATTCTGCTAAGATTCAGTGTTGTACGATCAACCCATCCAGAAACACAGCAAAACAACATTCTAGAAGGCCGACTAGCTCAGAAAGGGCTTGTTAAAAAGCCTGTTGGATCATACTGCGTGTCATTGCTTTACACCACAAAGTAAACAAACACCTTCATGTAAGTACATCAACAAAACTTAGCCTAGTGATACAAAATATTGTACCACAGAATTAAGATGAAAGCAGAATCCTTAAATTAGACAAAAAAGGAAGCAAAAAACTCCAAAGTCCAAACAACAACAAACAACAAACCCCATTAAAATGGTAACTGATGCAGTTGCATGGGGAAAATCAGAATAGAGCATATGAAAAGAAGTAAAATATTTGTTTCTAGGACCAGCTAACAGAGGTCCAGAAGGGAAATTTGGAATCTTTTTGTTCAGAAGTTGGTATTTTCATCTAATTACTTCCCAGACTAGGTCCATGTTGAGAAAAGAATTTTACATTCAAGTAGCAGCCCCATCTCAATATATCATTATATTATGTTGCAAAAAATCAAAGATGTTCCACCTGCACTTCCCCGCCACTGGCAGTTAGCCATTAATTTGCTATCTGAAAATTTGTGTTTATCTTTAGTGCAGAGGAATAAAATTGAGAAATAATTCCTGTGACTCTCGCCATGAGGCTCCCTTACTTCTTCTGGCCAGAAGGGGAAGCTAGCGCTATATGGTTGAGCCACGGAGGCTGGATGGATTCTGAACACACGGGAATTCATTTCACCATCACCCTCGTAAATCTGCCCTCTTTGGCCACGGCAGAGTTGAACTACCTGAGGAACTCACACACACTGAACATTTATTGAGAGTGCATTCAGGAGGCTTCAGAGTGTAAAATACAAAAGCCTCTCAGCAAGCATGGGTTCCATCTCGGTTTTGTTTGGAGAATTACTCACAGAAGTAAGTGGCTATAACCCTGTTTAGGAGTCCTTTACAGCGAGTTTCTGACTTCCCAGCAGAATTTTGCTGTTGCCCTATCTCTGGTCACTGCAGCAAGTCAGGGACCGCTGTGTAATATAAGGCTTACACAGGAATGTCATGTTATTTCCCCACCTAAACCAGAAACAAAATACAAAGCATACATTTTAACCAGACACCTGTTCAGAGCATCAGTGTAGGAAACAAACTGAAAACTTCCTAGGAAACACATGAAGAGTTGCCCTGTTGCGTTAATCAATAACAAAGGATTTGGGGATTTTTATTTAGAATGAAGACAAGAAATTTGCAGTACTCACAGCTCAGACAGCTTTTGGTCATCAGCATCCTTCATCCTTTTCAGAGCGCATTCAACTGCATTTATTTGATGTTTTGCAAGTTTAGTAGCAAAGGGGACAGACTGAATGACTGAGGTTTTTTTTCTGATCAGCTAGTCCATTTCACTTTCTCAGCACTAAAAACCCAGCTGTTTATTTGACTTAAGTTAAACTATCAGACACATTCGATAGCCCTTCCTACAGCATTGTGGAAAGAAACAGCAGCAGTCAGATGCCAAAAGCTGTATCTAGGTCTGTCCAAAGTTTCTAGGTTTTTATCTATCAGCATGTCTGCAGTCTGGCTTAGACTCAGACTTTCTGCATTTCTGGAAGGAAACTTCCAGGAATACTTCACTTCTAGGAACTTCCAGGAATGCTCTCTCTGCTCAGCCAGAGGCAGACTATTCAAACTGTCAGTGGATGAAACATTAAAACATGAACATAGGAACTCCTGAATACAAGGCTGTGTTACACACACACTCACCCCCCATTCCCTTGACCCTGTTTGCCACTTGTGCTATTTTTCCTCATGAAGCAAGACTGATACTGAAATGATAAACAGATGCTGAGTACATCAATGAGGGTGCAGTCACCAACAGTGGAGGTCTGACAGAAGGCCTTATATGCCCATTATATCTTAAAAATAACCTAAAATGATTGTGTTGCATTGAAAGTATTCTAGGAGGCCTCCTGTATTGCAGTATCTCTCCCCATCACCATCCCTCTCTGCTGCTGAATTCTCGTACCTACTTCTTCTAAAAAAGACAGAATGAGTGGAGACTCAAAGGATTAAAATAGAAGTTACTTCCAGATTGAGATGTTTCTTGAAGGGAAGGGATATTGATTTTGTTTTTATAAAAGCTTCTCATATTTTCTGCCAAACACTGACCTATAAAGAATTTTTTGCTAACACCAAATCAAAAAACTGCAAGAACATTAGAGCTCAAGTCAGAGCTCTCAGCTCTTACTCCACATCTCAGAATCACATGTCAATGACATTTCACCTTCCCTGTGCTCCTGTTCCAGTGAAGGAAAAGCAGTCATTCAAATCCACACTCCCTTTAGCTGGTGTTCTGGAAAAACAGCATTTCATATGTTAAAGCCTCACGATCTATCCATCTAGTTGTGGAAAGCATAAAACTTCTGGTATCATCTCCTTAGACAGAATACATTCTTGTAACTAAGCCTATGAAAAGAATAAAGGTGGCATCAACAGTCTGTTTTAATGACACCGTGTGTATCATTTCCAATTACACAAGTAATGTTTCTCCAAAGTCATTAGTGCCCTGCCATTATAGCTGTCACTGCTTCTTCAGTCTCGCTGCTCTGAGAGCAAAGACTCTGTGTAGGTTCCTGCGAGGAATATTGATAAGCTTCAGAAAAAGCTCTTTTCCAGATGGTCTTGTATGAGCTATTCATACTCCAGCATTCCTTGATTATGGTTAAATGATAATTATGGTTAAATGCTTGTAGCAGAACACACTCCTCTGCAGAAAGCAAAGTTTGTTACTAGGATAGCTGTGCAAATCAATGTATCTTTTAGCTACAACTCATCTTTAACCACACAGGCAACTGGAACAAGAAGACGGGGAAAATAGCGTTGCCTGCTTTATATTAAGTCATTGTATCTCAGTAGGTATGAAAATATGTTCAGGTGACAAAGGGATCCTCAATATCTCTGGTGGAATTCAGCTCTTCAAAGTTCAGACCAAGTCCTAAACACTCACAGCAGGAAAGCATCTGAGAAAGCCTCAAGAAGACCTTTGCTATTCCCAATACGCATTTTTCTAACCTGTCACTGACAATCTCCGATGGCCAATTCTCCATTTAATGGCCAGATAACTTGTTCGTGTTTAGTATCTTTACTGACACAAATTTCTTCCCCCTGGCCCCAGTATTAGACTCAATTTTATTCTCTGCAGTTTAAGCCTGCTGTTTCTTGTCCTATTCCCCACAAAGCCGGGAAAAGGGATTGAACTCTTCTTCCTCAGAGTAGCTTTCTGTGCATGTTGCAAAGCCTCCAGGTTTGACCCTTTCAGTTAATTTTAAATCACCTTTATTTACCATTATGTTTTAGAGCAAAACTTAGTGAGCAGGCAGTTTCCTCACTTAATTCTGCCACCATGCACACAAACACTCCTGCATTAGTTACTGATGTCTGCAGTGTCTCAGAGGCTCAGACAACAGGGCAGCATGTAATTCAGCAAAGGTTACTTCTGAAAACCCTTTGGTCAGCTTTTCTGGAAGAAGACTACAAATATAGACCCAATGCTGGTTATCTAACCACATACTTTCTTAATTAATGCATTCTAAATAACGAAGACCACATTTTAAAGTCTGACCTGTAAAAGAAAACTCTTTTTGTTCCTTGTGATCTAAGAAAAAGATGACAGCACGTGCATTTTTTTCCTTTGAAATAAAAAAAATGAAAAAAAACCCTACCCAACTTTTGCCTCCTCACTTTAATGCAATTGTTTTAAACAGTAACTCTCAGATGCTTCTTGGATAAATATTTTAACTCTTATTTGAAAAAGAACAGTAAATACTTAAACAAGCAAACAACACTTTTAGGAGTTTTAGTGTTAAAAGGTATCAGAGAAACAGTCAAAAAAAGAAAAGGCTAGGAAAAAAAAGTTTAATTCAAGGGGATAATCTTTGTCAATTATTTAAACTAATATTTTCTAAGGACTAATCTGGACATTCCACATGATCAATTTCAAGAAGACATAAAATTTAAGCTCAGTTATGTAAGAGTCCTGAGATTAGGCCAACTTTTTCACAGAATCATTGTGCACTCTCACAAGAGCCTTACGAATGCATCATGAAATGATGAATGTCTCAAGATTCCCAGGAAAACATGATGGAAACCCACTGTATTTCTAGTGGAGTGACAATCACTAAAGGCAAGTGCAAAAGGCAGTATAAAATACATAGATATACATAACTATAGAGCAAACCCATTTTGTAGAAAGGCAAATTTTAACCAATCAGTAGAAGAAACATTCTAACCACAAAAGTGATTAATAAGTGGAACAAGGTACGTACAGAAACTGCAAAATACCTTCTAAATTTTACCTTAATCCCTACACAAAGCCCTTCTGACCATCCCATCCACCACTGAAAGGATGCACGATGCAGCCAGCCCATCACTTGACTGGCATTTACTGCAGTTCTGCATATGCATAACATGTACAAGGCTCAAATACGCTTCCAGTGCAGCATTCCTAAAAGAATGTTTCGCAAATCTTTATGCACCCAAAGTGTTGGTTTAGTTTTTCAGAGTTATTTTCCCTCCCTTCATAGCCCTCTGGCTTTTAGACTGATCTTTTTCAGAGACTGAAATTCATAATTCATCTGAAGAACACAGCATCTGTTCCATTGTGAGATCTCCCCCTGTGGCTGGGTCAGCTTTAGCCAGAGGGAAACCACATGGAGCAAGTCCCTCCAGATTTTTCCCCTTCCTCCCATAAAACTATAGAAGAATAATTCATTTGGGGGAGGTGGCAAGGAAGAAAGTGAAGCAGATCTCTGTATTCCCCCTCCCCAGGTATGAGGAATTAAATTTCTCACCTGTTTTCATCCACCTTTCCAGGAAAAACAAAACTCAAAAACCCAACTGAAAATATCTCTTAAAAGCAGGAATATTATCTTATCGAATTTGACTTCTCTAAAGAACTGGAATTCAGAATTATTTCCAATCCTATTGTAAAGATAGTAATTGTTACTATCCTTACTAACAAACCAGCAAGACCAAGTTAACCATGTCAGAGTTGTAGTCTGGAAGCTACACTTCCAACAGCCCACAAAAAATAAACAGGATACTTCAAAAATGCCCAACAACAAAACCCAGAAGTTAAAAATACCCCCCACACAACTGTTTGTTTTCCCAGGTATCTTGTAATGGTATCACTTTAACTCATACTCTACTTTTTTTCAGCAACCCTTTTACTGTACTCTCAAAACTTCTGTAAGCACTGAGGAACAAAGGTTGTGGAAAGAGGGAGCAAGCTACAAGGAGTGAGAGGTAGGAGCTTCACAAGGAGCCTTCTGGTTCTGCATTTGAAAAACTAAAACCAGACACAGGATATAATCCATAGCCCATGCATTTGAAAATACGGAAATTAAGAGTGCCTAATTATTACATATGCCTAAAGAGGATATCATCAGTCTATTGTTACATTCCATGGTGTTCTTTTTGAGGAAATGAGGCCAGCTTTTACAGACATACTAGCCAGCACTTAGAAGTACACTGCATTCCACCTCTGAAAACTACATATTCAATTTGCTACCTCTCTGGTTTTTACTGCTTGTTGTCATCAGAAACTTCAGATGACCAGAGAAACCGCGACCCTGCTTGCAGTGGTGCAGGTCCAGCCCTGTTCCTGTGTAAGCACCAAAACCTTCACATGTGCAGGCTTTCACCCACAACTGCTGTACACAGACCATTTGCGTCTCAGATGGAATTTAGGGAAAAAGAGTTGAATGTGTAAGGCAACATCTGGTATCCGCCACTCATCCCGCATGTGGAACCCAGTCACAACCACGTTTTCCAAACTTGCATGGCACTGAAAGGTTCCCAGATGGAGATGACTAATAGTGTAACTTGGGTTAGGCTTTCAGCTACACTCAGTCCCTTACAAGGGCTGTTTCCTGTTTATGTGACAGGCCATGCCACATTTTTCAGGCATTCCAGATACAGTTGCAGAGAGAATGAATTTTGACTGGGCTTCTTGTATACCACACCTGTGTAAGGCCATGGTAATTCCCAATACAAGGAGACATAGTAATGCTTTACAAAACACAAGGGGTGACCAGAACATGGAGAAAAACAGAGGAAAGGCCACCTATTCTGCACATCCTTTCATCCAGCTTATTACCAAAGGAACGACAGTGCAAGAGCACCCAGACAACTCTGAAACAACAGTGAAAATAAACACCAAATACAGGATCACTCAGCATGGCCAGGTGATCCTTTCTCCCCATTTTATCCAACACAATGCTGACATGCAACACAGCCTCCATCCGTGTACAGCTGTGAAGTTCCAGGTCTGAGCATGCATGGGGTTGTTCCATGTAATGGCACTGCCATGCCCCAGTCACCCACCCACTGCTGCTGGCACAAAAAGGGCCGTTCCCTGTACTTTCTCAAGTGACAGTAAGAAAACCTGGCTGGGAACCTTCCCTTGCCACTGCACACACATGGATCTTTTTGCTTTGTTTCTGCTGATTACTCACAATATGGATTAGTCTGGAGCTTGTATGGTGCCAAGAGATCCCATGAGGGAACGGATGGCCCCTTACTCAAAAGTATGCGCTGCTGAATCTGAGTCCCCAAACTCGACGTTCCCACCTTGAGGTGACAGCTCCAACTGCTGTATGTGCCCTTGCCAACATTAAGACATCTCAGTGCTTTTCTAGGAATCTTTTTGAAGATGGTCAATTTCTAGAGAGTTTAGTGGTTTAATATTTTGGTTTTAAGCTGCTTTCTATCAATGTAAGCTCATCAAATTCAGCTGAGGATCTACCGCTTTATCTGCTGAAACTTGCTCCTGTGACTTGGGGAAATCACAGGAACACTGGAGGCAATGACGTGGTTCCTGAAAGACCAAGAGCAACACACTAGGTCAGAAAACTGACTGGCCACAGTGCCCAGAATGTATTCTGAATTAGATCCATATCAATCATTAGCAGTAGGGGTACAAAAAAAGCCCACACTCCAATTAAAAGCTACTCCATGAAAGAGTATTTACAGAACTGCTCTCTTGGCACAAGATAAAAACCCAGCTCCTGGACTCTAAAGTCTCCAGAGCATGCAGATCAAGGTAGCTTCTTTCTGTGCTGCTTGAGAAAACAGCATGGCCCAAATCCAGCAGACAGAGGGATCAAGCTGTGTTTGAGAGGTTTGAAAAGTGTTTGTAGTCAAACCATTGCCCGAATCATGTTCAAAATGAAGCCATGCTTGGATTCAGTTTCTAAATAAAGCTGTTGCCAACACTATGGCCTATGGTGATAAGGACTTGAGGAGACTGGTCCACAAACTTGGAGAAATATCTGATGGGACAGCAGCCATCTTTCAGTCTCCACATGTATATCTGAAAACACTCAGGATTACCAATCCCTAAAGTATCGACAGAAGGCAGAAGTGAAGGGCTCAGAGATGAGACAGACCCTGCTCTCCTGCCAAGAACCAAGCGCTCCAAAAAAATAGTAAAGTGTTACTGCAGCGCTACACACATCAAGTCTCATTCTCCTGCTTGTTCTAAGCTCAGCTCAGTAATCTAAAGGAACAGCAGACCAGGAAGTTCAAAGTTATGGCAGGAGAAAGGGGAAGGGAAAGTTAGGCATACCATTTATCTTTATAGAAAAGAATGTTTTACACCTTACAGGGGCACCGGGGAAAGCTGCAACAGGAAAATCAGAGTATGTTTTACAAAGGCAAACTGTGCTCTTCCCAGCACATCTAAGCAAGTGAACACTCCACATAAACCAAACTCTTTGAGCAAAGAATGCTATAATATAATTATAGCTCATTTTCTATTTACTGTAGTACACAACTGTAAGTGGCAGGTTTTTATCATTGCTATGAGATATCTTAACTCCTGTCTACTATCTGGAGCAAGCGACAGTGCTTACTTCTTCAAAATTAAACTACAGCAGCCTCCTCTGAGCTTTACAGATTTAGATCCCAGATGACCTGGCAGGATCATGAAGAGAAGATTCAGATTTTTCAATTCATGCCTTAGCAGCGGGATGAAAAGGGAAAATCACAAACAGTTTTTAAGAAAAAAATTATCAATCTGCACCCAACAGAACTAAAAAATCTTAACATTCCTTAAAGATGATTGAATCAAATTCCAGACTTTTGGACTGTTTGTAAAATTTGGGGGTTTGTTTGACGTTACTTTTGATTACTTTGGCTGCACAAGATCAATTAACAACATATACTGAGGATCATTTTTAACTGCAAGGCATTTATCAGACCTGCATGAAAGCTACACCCATCTTGCCCATTCACTCCTATAGACCTGCTCACCTCTGTAACCACATCAAGCCCAGAGGATGCTTACATTGTAAGTCTTACTGGAGTCACTTTTGTGTTTGCAGCAGGCTTTGATCAGCAGGCTGCCTCTCCATCACACCTGCCTCATGAAAAACTGTTCACCACACACACCATGGGACACAGCCCTCCCAGCTGAAGGGACCAGCAGCTCCTACACATGGGGTGAATGAAACAGGAGCCACCTGTCAGCCACCTCAATTAAACTGAACAAAAGTGGGGAACCAGAGTCCTCTGCCTCAGCAGCTCCCAGCACATGAAGGCACACAGATACGTGACCCACAGTGGCACAGGGACAGCACCTCCTCAGGAGGACAAAAAGGGATTTGCAGATTTCAGGGAAAGTCATCAAGAATATAGAAGTCAGTGAGGGGAGCTTAGGGAACAGAGAAGAGAGAACATCCCCTTAAAGGACAACAGAGCAAGAGTGTCTCTCTTCACTAAGTTAAGTCACGGACAGAAAGGGCCAGAAGAAAACAACCCATTTTCCCTTCCCTCCTGCACAGAATCACAAACGTATTTAAGAAAATGAACTGTGAGATGATGCATGTAAAAAATATACTGCTCCACCATGGCTGGTGATGGTAGAGTTATGTTGTGTATTTAGGCAAGCATCCAGAAAAAGGTGACTGCCGGTTCATGGCCATGAATCATGAATCTCAAGAGCACAGTAAGAGGCTACATTGTGCTTCACAGAACAAACCAGCAGCAATTACTAAAGGGAGCACCAAAACACAGCTAACTTCCAAGGCGTCCATCAAAGGTTTAGAGTGGGGCAAGACAAAGGAAAAATCAAGGAGACAGGCATACCAAGAAAGATCCGTATCAATTTCAGACATCTCTACACTGATTTGTTGTCTTCAAACAACAATACTCACACATCTGTATGTTCAGAGGCTAGAAAAGACAATGATAGTTGTCTTAGGACAACAAAAGACAATAGCTACAGTAGCAAAAGGAGTGATTTAGCAAGCAAATAGCTTTAACAAAGGAGATAGCAATACCAGGTTAGCAAGCATTAAAAGATCAGGCCCATGATTCTGATACAGGATATAATAAAACATGAATTATTTCTATCCATACCTTCCCAAACCCATACAGGTAAGCATGACTACCTCTCTTAGCTTTCAACAAATCTTTTAATCTTTCACCAGAGACTTTTAAATGGTTAAGTTGTCTCCACTCAGGGAAAATTACTTGATTTCCATCATTTAAAACCCAAAGCAGAGATTTCAAAACACATTCAGCTGCATGGAATTATTTGTCTCCATGTATATTCTTCACTGCTTTTCCTCAATACAGGTATCCATATCCCTTCAGTTTCTCCTAACAAGGACTTGCCTTGGCTTTTCAAGTAGTGTCTTCTGTTTTTAACTCTTTTGTTCAACAGACTAAATGGAGGAAGTGATGGGGAAATGAAACCAAATAAGCAGCAGGAACTTACCTAGTTACAGAGCTGACACTGTAGGTTCTATCCATGTTTCTAGTTCTCATCATTCTCTGTTTTGAGAGGTCAGCAAGAAACACTTTTCCTTTCTTTCTTGTCCTTTGCCTTTTCCAGCTTTCTGACTCCAACTATCCAAAACAGGGCAAATCAGTAAGAAATCTTCTTCAAAATGCTTCAAAAATTTTCACAACAGCCTCAAGCCACTAGTTACTTCATCCTAGGTAACTTCTGTCCTACCTCCTGTGTTTCTGGCTGTCAGTCTGTTGTGGTTTAACCCCAGCTGGTAACTAAGCGCCACTCAGAGGCTGCTCACCCCAGGTGGAATGGAGGAGAGAATTGGAAGGGTAAAAGTAAGAACACTTGTGGGTTGAGATAAAAACAATTTAATAAATAAAGCAAAAGTTGCACAGACAAGCAAAGCAAAACTCATTCACCACTTCCCATGGGTAGGCAGGAGTTCAGCCATCTCCAGGAAATCTGGGCTCCGTGACACATAACTGCAACTTGGGAAGACAAACTCCATCACTCCACACACCCTCTCCTTCCTTCCTTCTTCCCCAGTTTCACATGCTGAGCATGACTCCATACATTATATGTTGGGTCAGCTGGGGTTGGCTGTCCCAGCTGTGTCCCCTCTCAGTTCCTTGTGCACGCCCAGTCTCTTCACTGGCCGCGTGGCATGAGAGGCAGAAAAGGACTTGGATCTGTGCAAGCCCTCCTCAGCAGTAAGGAAAACATCCCTGTTTTTTTATCACAGTTATCAGCACTGTGACAGTTATCAACACTGTCTCCAGCACAAATCCAAACCAGCCCCATACCAGTACTGTGAAAAAAAATTAACCCAGACAAAACCACCTGAGAGTCTCAGATGCTACTCCAATCCGCTCATCCTGTTTAACGAAGAGCAGCTGAGATGCTCTGTGCCATCATATGAAGGTACACTTTTTCCTTGCACCTAATGTCTCCACACCACAAGCAAAAAGCTGGATAACAGATAAAGAAAATATTATGTACCCAGCATTTCAATAGTGTTATAGAAAAACTGACAACAGAAGGAATTTAGAAAAACGGGGATCCTGCAGGTCCCAGTTAATTCAGATTACCACAGAAAGCTTCCAAGGCACTGCAGAGCTACTATTTTCTAATTTTAATCCCTGTTTAGGAAAAACAGAGAGGTATTACAGCCCGAAGCATAAAAGACACAAACATTCAAAGCAGTCACAACATAAAACTGTCTTTTCTTACTCCAACGCTTTTTCAAAGTTTATCAAAACTTGCACAGGATCATCCAAATGTGAAAACATCCAAGGAGAAACACTCCTTAAGACTTGCATGATGGATGGTTACAGCACTAATTAAAAAAGAAGTCGCTACCTCACAGCTGCATTCCATAAAAAGGAATTAAACTGTTGGGAACAGCTGGGAGTTTATGTAGCAGGGGCTGAAGATATCAAAACCAAAGACAGTGCCTGAGCAGTAAACAGCATTCTTTCTCTTTCTGGTCATCTTTAAATTTTATTTATTTTAAAGACTTAACATTTGTGCTACGACTCTTCTTTATGAAAAAGATACTGAATCTGAAAAAAACAAAAAAACCCCATTCTTGGAATTTAAAAGTACTGGGTTCTTCTCAATAGGGAACTTGAACATTATGGATTTTTTTTTCCCTGAGCAGGGGGAAAAATTTTAATTTAAAAAATGTATACTGAGCCAAGTAGTGGAATTAACTTGAACAAAAAAACCCCAAAACAAAACAAAAAAAAAAAGGAAATAAAAAGAGAAAAAGGTGGGATTGACTCATACTCCAAAAAGGGTTATTACTCATTACAGTGATGCATTCTGTGGCTGGCTGAACACACACTGAGCTCCTCTGCTCAGCCTCCCCTCGCTCCTGAGTTTAACAGGGCTACTAACCTGTACTAATCATTATGTCTAAGCTCAGCACATCTTCATTTATAGTTGTTCCTCCTCCAAGACCACACCTTTATCTGGTTTGTTAAGAGTCTGCTAAGAAGTGGACAAGACAAGGTTTTAATCAAATGTAAGCAGTAATAACAGGTTTTATTCAAAATTTCCAGTAAAGAGGACCCACTAGTTTTGGAATAAAAGTACTTAAAAGTACTACAGCTTACATGAATATAAAAGAGCAAAGAGAAGAAAATAAACCAAGCAGTAAAAAAAAAAAAAAAATTAAAAATATATATTTTTTTTTAAAAGTTTGAAATAGACCCCCACAGGGATACTGAAGTCCTCCAAACAATTAACAGTTACTAGTTTTGGCAAAACAAGATTCTCTCACAAAATTAAAAGCCTACTTTTGTTACATAAACTGTATAAAACTGCTCAATAGTTAAAGAGCACTCTGTACAAATTTGTCTTGAAATACATAGAGCTGCAGCCTTCAAGCTGCAGGAATTAATCATTTTGTCCTCTTCATGGATAAAAGAAGCTGCACAATTGCTTTGGGGGAGGAGGCAAAAATAGTCAGAACTAACAAGATGAAGCCACTATGAAAACAAAATGCACAACAAAATTCAGTTTAAACTAACACACTATGTTTACAATATATTCTACATTTCAGTTGTCATTTTCCCGTCCCACTCCCACCTCCCCCCATTCAAATATTCCTAATTCCTTTATGGTCTAAATCTAATTTATTTCTAAACTTTCAAATACACCATACATACATTTAGCAAAAGAACATACCTAACATTCTTACAGCAGTATGGTCAGGACACAGTTTCAGAGACAGCACACAGTTATTGAGATTAAACCTTATGATTTCTTTTACTTTCATAGAGAACAGCAACCATCAATTTCATGTTTTTAAGAAGTACTGAAGAGAGGCTTCAAAAAGCAGACTTGGCCAACATCCACTCTTAGCTCCAGAGGGCCAGGGGGAAACCAGCGAGTGCTGAACATAAGGAAGGAGAACCTTAAGAGTGCCGGCTACAGAAGAATCCATGGGGAACCCAGTCCAGCACACTGAGCTGGGCTTTGGCTCTGTCGTCCCTCTTGTACTAAGCCCTGCAAATCAACTCCACAACAGTACATTACAATGTAAACTAGAATTCTTTATAGCAACAGTATGTCAAAGGGGTTTATTTATCTTTGTTTTCTGAATCCAACAGTTGGTCACAGAAGTCAAGTGTTTTCATGGCTCTTTTTCAGCTGTTGCCAGTTGAGGGGGGAAAAAAAATAAAAATGTGTGTCTGACTCATACATCTTTCAAGTACATGCAAGGCTCAACTGTTTCCAAAATTCAGGAGCTTGGGACCTTTTAAGACACTGAAGAAATAGGATTATGAGGAGAGCCCATCTGAGTAAGTACTTTATCCAGCCACTGAAGGGGACCATGGAGATGTATCTCTATCCAGCATGGAGTGCTCGTTACATCCTGGCGATGATACTCAGCTCCCCAGCCCTGGAAACAGAATCATGAGCGGGGAAAGAAAAAACAAATCACCTTATATTATAATATTAAATACGTGAGAAACATACTTCTTACCAGAATAGCTTTCAACAGTGATTATCAACAGGGTGGCATAGCACCCACAGCACCCACCAACTATTATCACATTTCAACAAACAAATCAGAAGCTAAAAAATCATAAATGTGGAAAAAGTATTGTTTCAGAACCCCTGGAATGGAAGTCCTTAAAGACATAACCTGTGGCAGTGTAGAATTTCCCCATACATCACTGCCAGCTGCCCGAGGAGAAGCTAAAGCCTCTGAAGAGGGGGATATTAGGGGGATATTCAAATGTTCTCTGCCATGACTGAAAACAGAACAAACTGGGGGGAGATGCTGCCTTAACAGATCAAACAATTAAAAGATGAGGTGATAGACTGATGTGGAAATGGGCGTGAGGAATCTGTCTGACAAGAACCAAAGCACCATTCTCAGGAGGGAGATGATGAACTGAGCAGTAAGTCAGAAGCATTCCTCCTTGGAGAAAGAGGGCATGGTCATTTCCCATCAGGCTGTTTCTCAAGTTAAGACAGGTTTTGTTTGAGCTCATACCTGATTCTGTCACATTAGTTACCAAAAATATAAAGAGGTATTTAAAAGCATTCAAAATTGTTTTGTAAGTGAACCATTTTTGGGGCAGGTCTGAAGAGAAGACTGACATCTGGAGGTACAGTTTGCTCTGCTGTGTATTAACCCCTAATGAAGGGATCTCCCAGCTCCCAGCGCAGGTGGCAGCAGCTCTGAGCACTGTGCAGTGCAACTTCCAATACACAAGAGCTCCTGCTTGACTGTTTAGGCAACACTGCCATACAACTCTGTAGGCTGCAGAGCTGTAAACAGCCTATTCCATTTTAAGAACCCCTGTCTTAACACATCTGAAAGTTCCCATCCTCCCATCCTGAAGAGCACTGTAGCATATCACCATCTTCATTTGATTACTTTCATACAAGGACCAGCCCTTTTATATCAGTACCTATGCTGACACTCACACAACAGCCACATCACAAATCCTGACCTTACATGCCTTCCTAGAATAGAAAGGTATGCATATTATTCTAAATAATGACTGCAACTCCTAATTTGGGAGTTGCTTGTCAAGATTTAGAGGACTTAGATGATAAAACATCTTCTGCAAGTCACCTCGAGCTTTCTAATTATGTGGGTCAGATGGATTTCTGTCCACAAATACTTCATTTCACTTGTATCTGTCTTAGACCTAATGAGCATTCCATCCTTAAAATTCAACAGCCATTAACGGGCTCATGAAGGGAGTTACTGGGCCATTCAAAATCATGACATTAAGAAAAAATAATTTACTTTGCTTACGAAATAATCTCAAGCAAATGCTCACACACCTTTACAAAGCTCATCCGGAGAGTGCACATCTTAGTAAGCTCATACACTGTCTCAAAGCCATGGTTCACAGACTGAGCCAGGAGCTGAGCAAACTCTTGATTATTGAAAATCTTCAGACTGCAGCCACTGGGGATTTTGCAGACTGTGGTGGGATGGAAGCCGTGGTGGTAGTTGCAGTTCCGACTTTGCACGAAGATGCTGCTGTCGCTCAGACATTCAGCGTACACCTCCCCGCCAACGTAGTAGAGATGGACCCCTGCGAGGAGAAAGTTGGCGTAAGGAGGGTTGACAAATTCACACTCCATGTCTGCTTCCATGCTCTGCCTCCACAGAGCTAGGCTTCTGCTTAAAGAGATAAACCTTAATTGCATATCAGAATACCATCTGTCTTCAAACTTCATTTTTACTTTTCTCTTTCATCAGCAGGCGATCTGAAAGAAGGTTATGTACGTATGTATGTATGTATGTATGTATGTATGTATGTATGTGTGTGTGTTTGCATGGATGTATGCATGTATTGATGTATGCATGTATGTATCTATGTATGTATATATGTAAGGGGAATCTACGTGTTGCATATTCAACACTAAAGTAGCAAGCACAGTAGTTTTGATGCCCTCCATGGGATAACGTGACCACTTGAACTTTTTCTTATTATATTTAAGTGAAGCAGTAACTGGGAATGCAAGCAGAGAGAGCAGAAACCTCCTGCACCATTTGTAGATACTAAAGCAGCCCCAAGCTCGATTCTCTGGGAGCCTTGAATGCCAATTTGGGTAGCATGAGTTTTGTCAGCTAGCTTTGATTTCAGAAAGCTAGGTGGGAAAAAAAAAAGGCCTTCGAATTCCTCAGACGTATCTGCCAAATGAGGGTACACATCAATTTTACAGTCCTTTCCCCTTCTAGTGCCTGCTCCCTCACCTGTCTCCCACAGCAGCAAAGCCCCAGAAGAGTAGCATATAGAGAACCTTTGTGTCAGTAGGAGTCAATTCCAAAGGTTTTGAGAAAGCATGAAAATTTATGTTCTGTGTTTAAAAATGGTTTATTTGCTACTTAAACTTTCACCTCCCACAATGTCACAAATCACAGAGGTGAACACACAGAATTAAAAACCTTGACTGCAGTCCAGTAAGAAAGCCTTGACTGTGCTCTGTCATGTCAGATTTTGCCACTGACTGTGTGGGTACATACATACTCCCTCCTGATCTGCAAAAACATTTATGGTTATGTCTTCAAGTTTGGGATTTACTCCTCCTTTCTCAAAGACTAACAGTTCTACATCACCATCACTTGTACACATTTACTTGTTCAACTGCATCCTTGTCTCTCCCACGCTCTGCTTTGGTACACACGCAGTTAAGTGCTTCAGCAGAACTCTGACTGCAGCTGGCTTACTCTTAACAGGAAAAATGAATGAGGTGTTAAATAAATATCCTGATACTTGGGAAGATGGATGGGGAGGAAAAGAAGGAAGAAGTATTAGCACTTAAGTGCCACGACACAGGTGTGGTGCACTGCTGAGAGCTGCACAAGTTCTCTTGAAGAGAAAAGCTCTCCAGACTGGGGGCTCAGACTCGAGGACCTGACAGTTCTCTTCAGCTTCAATTCTTTCCTCCTCTCATGAACTGGCACGTAAAACATCCACCCCACTGCTTGGGCATGCTGAACCCTCAACTGTCTCAGAAAATTTACAGCTTACGAATAATGCAAATATGTAAAAAATGTGCCTTGCAGGAATGGCCCCTTGCAGGGGGCAATGTCAGTTTTGCCTGCCATTTGCACTACAGGTGAGTTCTCAGAAAAGAGGACTGTATTAGTCAGGCATAAAGGTGAAGATTTTCTCTTTTGCAAGACTGTCACAGACATAGAGGAGAAGCACAAAATTCCCACAGAAAGAATCACCAGCCTGTGAAAAATGCATTTGGAATAAACTGATTTAGCAGGTTATCTCCCAAAATACATGTTAGCATAGCTAATTTATGTTAGAACTACGGCTACCTAAAAATTTGGTGCCAAGAACCACAATTTGGATTTCCACATACAGCAATAATCAAGATAAATCAAGACCATTTCATTAGACAAACTGCCTTAACCTCTCATTCTAATTTAGATTTCGATAGCCTTCAGGCAATTAAAAATTGATTAAAGGTAAAAGCTTCCTGTAATTACACACCAGGCAGGAACAATACTTTGTTTATAAGACTAGGCCAGAAAATTACATGTTTACCAACACAAGCACTTCTCCCACATCCTAGGGAAGAGCAGCTTACTCTTGAGGGACGTGGCCCAGGTTGTCATGTCTCGAGAAACACCACCCACCTCCGGAATGGATGGCCAGATCCCAAACTCACCTTTGCCAATGTGCCGCCTCGTGTTCTCAATGGTGGAGTTGCGGTTGACGTTGGAGAGCAGCCCCAGGCAGAACCTGTTCTTGTTGTTTGAGGGGTCAGTGAAGCCATCCACCAGGATGCTGGTGGAGGACGCGTGGAACGCCTCCCCGACGCGGTTGTTCAGCTCATAGTAGACGATGGAGCACCAGTGCTTCGGCTCTTCGTAAGCAACGGCCTGGACATCTGGAAAGCCACAATGGAAACCTTACAGCCTAACGGTGCTGGAACACAGGCTCGAGGTGTAAAGAGTCATAACCCTGCAGATTTAGGCTATGTAGAGTAGAATAATTTCTACTCAAGATTCAGAAGAAACAAAGGCTGGCACTAGGTATGAGCAGAAAGGTGCAGGAAGCTCCTGGGCACATCCCAAGCAGTGCCCCGATATCCCTGTCCCATTTTCTTACAACATGCCATGGTGCAGGCCCAGAGAGCAGAGAAATGCTGCAAGTGTACAACCCAGCTTTCTTCCCTACTCAGTAGATGGATTTCTACTTCAGTTCATTTTACTAACAAACTATGAGTCACCTGTTTGCTTACTGCAAAGTTGTACAGCAACAGGAAGAAACAGCATCACACAACTGCATCAAAGACCATTTCTCACTTTACAAAGAAGTACAGCAAGGCAGCTTAAATATACAGTCAGCAGATCAATCTTTCAGCATCCAGAGCATGACCAAATCTTTCTCCTGGGTTTTTTGGGAGAACGGTAGACTTCAAAAAACCTAAGAGAGATTGGTATTTGTCTGCAGAACATGCATGAAGCACATCCACAATATGAAGAGATAATGCTTGGGGTTGGAGGATGAACAGAGCATTCACACACAGGATCTCAGCAGTTACACTGGGCTGGAGAGCAGAGGAACTGGAGGAAGACAGTATTTAATGAGGACCTTTTATTCATCATCTGCTACCAAACGCAAGATCTCCAACTGTTCACCACCAAAAGAATTACTTGTTCAGTAACAGCAAGGATTTCTCAGAATGTAGTTATCCTGACGCTGGAAACAAGAAGTCCCTCCTTGGCAGCTCCTAACTGAAGCTGGGAATTGTACAGAAAGCTGACAGGCAATTCCTGGTTCACTTCTAATCATTCAAGCACTAGAAATACATGGAAGTCTTGAAGTCACACTTGTGACTGTGCATGGGAAACAATTTCTCCAGATGACACCGAAGGTCTTAACCAAGAAGTTTCACAGTGGGTATCCAACAACCCCAGGCTTCTTCATATACCTATCTCCACCCAGTGCACATTCTTTAAGGTGCCAAATACAGCTACAAATTGCTAAACGGCCTCCTAATAAAAGGGGGCTACCAAGGGGTTGCAGTTTCTTTTAAATGAAGGACACTATTTCACTACTAAGACTAGAAAAGTGGGACTTGCTGCTGAAACACCAACTTTGCAGATACCGACGGCACGGCAAAGTGCTAAAATGAAAATCAGACTGGAATTACGGGAAAACTTGTTTTTCTGGCCAGCCGTTTCCTTCTCCCAGCTCCAAGGTTTTACTGATATCAGCCAACTAAGATTTGTGGTCATGTTTTCCTCTGTTCACAGATCACACCACTAGGAGTTTTTGTTGCAAAAAACAAAAAACCAAAAATCCCCCTCAAGCCAGCAGTACACAGGAGATACAAAAGGTGGCAAATAATCAAGAGCAGGATAACGCATCCTACATCACTGTGCAAAACTTCTGAGCATTAGTTTATTGCTAATAACTTGCTTAAAAACACTGGTAAAAAGCTGATCTTTCCTGATACTCTGGCACTTTCTATCTCTTCATATCACTGTTAAAAAAAAAAAAAAAAGAAAAAAGACAAAGAAAAAACAGTCCTTAGGTATTAGTAAGAGGTTACTACACTTTTAATTCCCATAAAGATGCCAGCAATTATCAAAGCTGCAGCTTTGCCCCAGTTCTCAAAGTCAGGAAGAAATCTTGCCAGCTGGCCATTCTTACAGAATTAATCATATCTCTCTCACACAGATTTCATACTGACTTCCTTACATTTGCTTTAAGTCATGCAGAGCAGGTGCGTTTAGTCTCTCTATTCCCAGCATGGGCCAACAATGGAAATTACCCAACTTCATTGACAGGATGCAGCTTGTTAAATCAAATCTCTTAAGGCCAACAAATCATCATGAAGAACATGCTTCTAAAAAGTTTGCAACAAAAATGGTGCAGTAAGTTCCAAATAAAAACTCTTCTTCTACAACCTGCAGCAGATTTTTTTTTAGTAGTGCAATCACAGCATACATATGTGAATAATAAACATGTGAAGGCACCCAAAAGTCTTTCTTTTTAATGAAGGGACAGAGATGAAAGTCCATTGTACTAAACTACCAGAAGGGAAAAATATCAATAGACACAATTTTTATTTTGAAATGGCTGAATGATAAAGAGCAAGAAGGAAAATGTAAAGCCTTCTCTCTTTATCAACTCTCATGTATTAGAGGAATTCTACGGTACTCACACATTTTGGGAGAGGGACACACACACAGAGGTCTGATAAATGATTGATAAATGATAAAATGATAAATGTATTTTGGGGCAGTAAATTTCTGGCCCAAAATTCCTGCAAACTATTCATACACACAAAGTGTAGTCTGTGTGATCAGCAAAAAATGGAAGTGCTATAGATGGGGCTTATCACATTCAAAACTCATTCCAAGCAGAGTAAATACGCTAACACAAAAGCCATCCAAATTGTTCTAAGAGGGCAGATATACTTCCTGTAACCAGATACTGAGCTTAGCAGCAAAGCAAGTACCAAAAAAGCCCCCCAAAAAACCAAAAAAACCCACCAACACCAAAAAATCCAAAACACAACAGTTAAATTGTTCTGCTTGTGATCTTGATAATTGTTCTGGCACAGCATCCAGCTTGCTGCTCTTTCTTGGCATGGGCCACAACTGTGTAAGCTGAAGTGTTCTCTGAAAGGGGCCATTTCTCACAATGTGATGATGAATGCACCGAATCCTTTACTCAGCAGCCGCGGCCGCTGCTGCGGCTTTAACAAGCAATGTGTAAAAAGATGTCTGTGTCACAGTACATGAAGCAATAGGCCTTCATTTAAATACAGATTTTTTAAGTCTGTAGCAATGCCACACCTCAGGCAGAGAACTCTGTATTCTGAACCAAGTGTTATCACTGCATGATTCAAAGATGAAACAAAAATGGGAAGAGAGGGTGGAACTACACAAAATACAAAAAAACCATAAATGCCCTTATAATCAGAAGGGTAACTTACTAAAAGCAGAACATACTCTTTAAAGACTGAAGTTTAGAATTCAGGACAGAAACATAACAAAAAAGCACAGTTTTATAAGATGTACTGTCTCAGAGATAAAAATGCAGATATTCCAGTTGCCCATGTAAAATGTCTCTGGGCATTTACATAACTGATGGTTTAGCATCCCTCCTCTGGTCAAGTCTTTGCTTGGAGAGCTATACTTGACCTTATCTACTGTCACCCACAATTCAGCAGGTGTTCTATAGCATTAACTGCATTGCTCCAATAAATCAGTGTAATCATAAGAGAGAAAGAGATTCCTTTGCTTGCACACGTTATTTCAGTATCACATGCAGAAATGTGCACCCTCATAGGAGTTCTTTCCATTCAGAGATTAGCGGAAGTTCCCAATAGAAAACATAAAATTACTTTGGTCTTTGAGTTGGTTGGGAGTAAGTAATAAACTCCATGTATTTTACTTTTTCGATGAGTCATGGGATAGATTCCTGTCTTAAATAAATATTTACATTTATAAACAATCTCCAGCTTTACTATTTCATCCCTCACAACAACAGAAGAAAAATTACATGGCTGCTTTCTTCCTTTTCTGCAGACAAAAATTTTCATGAACAACAGCCATCCAAAATTAAAACTCAGTTATTACTAGCAAGTTCTGGAGGTTCTTTACTCTTAAGAAGTGAAGTGGGAAACATGAAAGAAGTGTTCTTACCTCCCCTGTGTACGTCAGGGGCAATTGCAGGGGCCATCATGTTGGTATCCATGGGCTGGGAGGTATCGTGTGTCATCGGATCTTCCGGAGGCAGGTAAGCGGGCGGGGGAGTATCAGCTAAATATAGAAAAGGCAGAGATACACGAGTTCTTTCCTCTCTTTAAAGCACATCTACATATCCACATAAACAGTTTGAGCCTGGAAATGCTTCCAGCCTGACTCAGCTATAAACTTCCACCCACAAGAAATCTGAAAAAGCAATCATGCACCTTGAATAAGGAAAGCAAATAATTACTGGGCATATTAAGCACAACTGCAATAAAAACAAGTCACTGCACCCCCACATAATGCCACAAAAGAAAGCTCAGCTGTGTTTCCAGCCCACGGTTCTGCAGGCTGAAAGTGCCATACAAACATCAGGGCACAAAGAAGTCTCAGGGCCCAGTCAGGAGTAGATACTGAATATGGTAAAAGTGAACAGAAATCGGAGCAGAAAACTTTCAGTTTGAGCTTTTCTGTTTCCAACACGATTCTACAAGCAAAGTATTTAAACATCCCAGCTTATATCCAGGGCCTTATCATTGTCAGTGCGAAGTATTAGCTCTGTTTCCCTAGACTGGGAACAGTAGAGGGTTCAGGAATCCAAATTCTACAGAAGTGGCCATCTGGGTCTGGAATTTCTCTGTCAGTGTCTCTGTTCCGTTCAAGGCTGAATCACCAGCACAGAACGAGCCCGCACAATGACCACACTCATTAACATATGACTTTCAGCCCTGTTTGAAGTGTCCCAGCCAGCACTGCCCTTCAGCTGCCTATTCCACTTCTGGGAAAGCTTCCCAAAAGGTTTCTTAGAAGCTGCAGGAAGCTGCCAATGTCACCACTTCCCAATACACCAGAGGACACTCTCCTCCAGATCAATTGCACAGAGGTACATCCAAGAGCGAGAAACCCTTGCCTGATCCCTGCAAGCTTTTGCTGCAAAAGCTGGGATTAGATTACCACTGTGCTGTCTCTGCTGCTGCTCATCCCACATTTATTTCCATTACTGAGAGTATAGATTGCAAACTACCACAACAAATAATCACATGGGATTCCAAAACTCTGAAAACCAAATTAGCATCAACAAAAGGCAGGAGAATGCTTTGTAAGTTTTGGGGGTTTTTTGTGGAGTCGTGGTTTTGTTTGGATTTTTTTTTTAATGTATTTTTTAAGAAAACACATGTTCATGAAATTTGTTAACTACTTATTGTTTAGCAGGTATTTTGTTGAGAACTTTACATCTAATGCTGGCAGGTGCCTGGCTAATTCCCTTACTTGAACACCCTCAGCTGGATGAGAAAGCAGCAAAGACAGAGATGGCAACAGGGTTGCATTAAAAGGTTAACAAACTGCACTGGATTTTGAATCTCATGTTTTACCAAGCCTGAAATGTCTGTGTGTGTGCAAACCTGATGTTGGTCATGCACAAGATTCCAAGGCCACAGGCAACAAATTAACCAGTATCCAGAAAGTTTTCAAGGATAACTGCTCTGCCCCTTTATTTTTGTATTTTCCAGAAGCCAGCCTCTTTCCCCAGTAGTGAAAGATGGACAACGGTCCAGGGCTAAGCATCAAGGACATCAGTATCCTGACCTCCCCTCTAATTCAATTTCTTCACTGCAGCTGCTGACATTAAGGGCATGTGGACAGAACAGACCTTCAAAGATCAAGTGAACTTCCACAAGCCAGCATTCAGGAAGACCTTGTTAGGTCTTTATCTCTGTTGGAAGAGCCCCAACCACAGCAATCATGTTTAAAAAAAAGGAAAAAAAAAAAGACAGCTGGTTTCACAGCAACTTCTCACATTTTTTAGAAAAGCCAATACAAATTCTTTCCTCCCTTCCAGCAAATTCGGTGGTCTTCACTCACAAGAGAAAAATCTGAAACAGTTATCAAGAGCAGAAATCTATGGATATTAATTTCATGTAATAGGAAACAGATTTTCACAAATCTGCTGCTTTGTTTACACATACCCTCCCTCAGCCCCTGAAGAAAACAGGCAAACAACATCAGTAAGCATTTGTACTGCATCTTTCTACCAGCATTAAGATCAAGAAATCCACCACAGACTGCTTCTGAAGTATTTTTTATCCAGCCACATGAAAAGACCAAAAATAGGCAGCTTCACGGAATTTTCTACAGACACCAGTAAACATAGGAAGGTCCTTTCTTCTCCGACTTTAGGTAGTAAAACAGCCTCAAGAGTCCTTTTAAGGGCCTGTTTTTCAGTTGAAGTATATTTGCTTCTTGAAATTACACCACTATGTGAAGAAATCGTTTATCGAGTAGCAATAATGTGATCACCTTGAGAAATACCCTTTTTCTGCAGAACTAAAGCCTTGTGCTGAACTTAGGACGATGTCTTTCTTAAGCAAGGATGATCTCTAGCACCACACTTCTCGTGCATTGAACACTATGCTTTGTGGGCTAAACTGCTGAACGGCTCCCCAGAACAATTTGGATCCTTCCCCACACTCCACAAGAGTTCTACTGTAATGTTTTAACTGTGTTTGAAAGAGGCACAATGTTAAAGCCTTCAATCTTACCAGACAAAGAGATCCTATACTTTTTATTACATTACATCTCTTAGCTTGCTTTTGAACACAGATGTTGGCTGATCATTTGGTGTTATTAAGCAAAAAACCCACGACAGCAGTGGTGTCCAACCACCTTCTCCCTTCTGAAGGGAAGCTGACTGTACCTGGCATCTGGAAAGGACTTCCCGGGTCTGAGCTGGCTGGAGAATGCGGATAGGTGCTACTGCTGCTTCCAGGCGAGTTTGGATAGCTGCTGCTGGGCGAGTGGGGGAATGGGTGACTGTTGGGCTGCTGGAAAGAGTCCGGGAAAGTCGCGTTGTGCGGCATGTGGGGCTCGTTTTGTCCCAGGTTGCGGAACTGCGCCAAGAGGCTGTGCTGGGGGTTGTACTCGCTGTGCCTCGGAACCAGCACTGGAGGAAGGACTGGAAAGGGAGAAAGAGAGAAAAGCCACAGCATTAGAGACTCAGTTCTGAAGATATACAGGGGAAAAAACCCCACATTCTTCCTCCCCGCCGGCATATCCGCATCTGCCTCAAAAACAAGGTAGTCAAACCTAGGAGCACATGTCCAAGCAAGAACTCTTTCCCTTACATCCGGTTACTGCACAGCTCGAATCCACAGCTCCCTGGTTTGCCAGATGGGAGCTTGTTTCCACAGAGGGCCAGTGAAGAAGAGCCAAGAACAAACCACAGTTCTGCTTTTCAGTCTTACTCGCACGAAGAGATGCTGGGAAGAGCCTGACAGTGCTGACGTGCAGTTCCTCCTGCTGCACTTGTCATCCTACTAATCACCTAATGGCCTGTAACCCAAACCCTTGTTAGTAAGAACAGATTTTTTTTTTTGTTTCTGAAGACAATACTAATAAGCCTTGAACTCAGTCTGGTCCCAACAGCTGTAATTTTATTTTTAACCTGGACTATGTTCTTACAAGTTACTATTAAAACAGTTATTAACTCTTCAAGTCAGTTTACAAAATGTGCAATTTAAACAAAACTATGTAGTTCAAAAAAACCAACTGAGCAGCAACTGAGCTGCAACTACGTGCTACTATGGGATCAGAGAAACATCAGAAACTACGAGTCTCACCACGCTTCTGAAGCCTTCTCAGCAAAGAAACAAAGGTCTCTTTCAAACTGGGAATATGAACATGATACCAGATGCACTAAGATAAAAGAATCAACTCTTTTTCCAGTTCCTCAGCTTCTGTCTTTGAATGCCTCACAGCAAAGTCCAAGCTCTTCTTTTCACAGAAATTTTTGGGTGATGGACAGGGGAGGAGAAGCAAGGTCTGGAAGAGGGAGGTCCATGCACAAAGTAGTGGAAGAAAAATAAAAAAGCTAGTCCTCTTCACATCTTCCCCCTTTGGAACCTCCGTTTCCCAACTCCAGCCAACTCCATGGCTGAGCAGGACTGGAACAACCCCCCCTGGATAGTCTGCCTTCAAGAGAGGGTGCCAAAAACCCAACAAAACCCAGGAAAAACAAGCCAAGGCTACCAACCCCTCCCCTTGAGACTCCTGCTCTGGCCTCGACACCTAGGCACACAGAAGAGGAATGGGAACGTGTACACAACAAGCCTATACAGACATAACTATCATTCAGATTAAGAAAGGTGTTTTGGAGACAGCTGCTTTATTAAAAGGCTGAATTACAAACTAATTGCAAAAAAACCCGAACAAAACAACATTTTCTTGACATGACAAACAGGTTCTTCCAGGACATTGGGGCATCTTTACTCTTAGAGCACTTTGCTATTACAGAAGCAGCATTCAGGTATTTACTTTAGTGTGCTGGAGTCCAAGAGTACCAGGATACCACTTGACACATGGACCAGGTCTGAGGTCTAGGTTCATATTTAAAAGGGATATAAATAACTGCCACACTAAAAACTCACTCACTATTCCTAAAATCACAGATTAACTAAAAAGAAAAGAAGTAGGTTTCCCTTGTTCTTATTTTTCTTTTTCCCTATGCTTAAGAGAGAAATTAAGCCCCCATTTTTGCCTGCTAGTGGCATTAATGCATGAGCAGTCTGATCCCAGAAATCTTCATTGAACATACACTGAAAAAACCCTAAACCCTCACTACTGAAAGTAAGGCTGTCCATATCAGAAGCAGGTTTTAAGGATTTAATCTGATCCCTCAATTTCTTAAAGCAACATCACTGAGATTCCAACAGATCTCAAATATTTGAGGCAGATGTCACCCCTGAGTAAATCTGTTTAGATGTCAAAAACCAACTCCACTTTACAAGGCACAGACAAAGTTCCTAATTATGGTGTTTTCTGAAACAAAACACATCCATCTGTCATTCTGCAGAAGTCCTCAATTGCCAAACACCCCAGGAGAAGCTCCATCTCCCCCAGCTGTGCAGACTGTTCTTTGCTCCAACACAACCATTCTCACATGCCACTGGAAAAGACTGTTGAAAAAAAAGTGGACATCACAAATCCTCTAATCCTCAACATGTCAGATCCAAGCTCTCTGAATATTAGGGTCTCTCAGAATTAAGCTTGTTCTGTTAAAACAAGCAGTCCTTTTGCAGCTAGGTCAAGTACTATTTAATTGTTGTAGTCAACATTTGCTGGGCTAATAAATTACCAGTGAAAAAATGAACAATGAGATCATGTGTTAAAATGTATTTTCCCTTTCCTGTCTTTATGATTCTTCTTTACTTTTCCAAGCATTAAAAACACAGCTTTCCTATCTCTTCCTTTCCTACAGATGAAGGTCAAACCATTAACTTTTCTGGAGTTAATTTGTGCAGAAAGTACATCACCTACCTTTCCCATCCCCTACCTCACATTAAACAATGACACACATGACATCAGAGGAAGCCACATGATTTACAGCATTTTAAAATAGCAGGAGAACAGGATATTTTCTGTATGTTTTCTGTAATTAAATTAATGCAGTGCCAGATTTTCCCAAGGTATATATACATGTTTTCTCCTGTTGGGCAGAACCACTGGTGAAGTTTAGAAGGACTTGAGATAAAAACAAGTCTCCTTTTCCCAGGTGTCCTTCATGCAAACCCACGCTTTTTGTCCAACTCAGTCAACCTCAAGTGATTAAATGCCAACTTCTTCAAAATATACATGGAAAAGGGGGGGAAAGAATACAACTGGTATTGACACAACACAAATAGTCTCAAAAATACCATTGCAGAATTTACTTTGAGTGCTGCCCCTAATACACATCCTCCCTGCATACACACAACCTTCAATGAGGAGGAAGAGCCCTGAAAGGCCACATCAGGTGAGACAGAGACTGCAGTGCTCCAATTAGTCCAACTCCAAGTCACTCCCTGCCATAACATGATCTCTCTGCAGCTGCCGGCTTTTTTGCAGGGAAGCTGCTCCTAGTAGAGCCACAGAGGAGTTCGTTTGAGTGCTGTTCACTGAGGAGCAAAGACCTGAGCAGGGACTGGGCCCTCTGCAGCATGGAAGGCTGCCAGGAGTTCAAACCATAAAGGGGGATGCACACCCTTCTTGCTCCCCTCGCCCCTGCGTAAGGCGCTGAGCTTCTGGTCAGGTTGCAGACCTCAGCCACATGGAATAACAAATTACTGAGGCTGGGTCCGGCAGGGGAGGATGCTGATCTCTGCTGCAGCTGCCAGCTCCAGGAAGAGGTATAATTGAAGGGGAGAGCATGAGAGAGTTATTCGGTGCTAAGCCAGCACACCTGTTGCTATGAAATAATGAAGCAGTGCACATCTTTGCTGTGCAGACCTCTGCAGGATGTGGCTCTAACCATCTGCAAACACAATTCCTCCCTTCCTCTTTGGCGGAAGGGAACACAGATACAATAAAAAATTAATTTTTTTTTTTAATTAACATCAGTATCATCAGCATATATTTAAAGGAAGCGTACTATTGAATACACTGTTGTCTTAAAAAGCTACTGCAACAGATTTTCTAACTCAACCTCATTAAAGTTAATGGAGTAGAACCACAAGCCATCCGACAGCTTGATTTCTGTAATTCTTCAAACACCGGATTAAAAGGTTTCATGTGATATTCTGTGGCTAAATTTTCCTCCCAGGTTTTTCTGTCGCTGTGGACCTGGGGTTGAGAGTTAATACCTGACTACTACCAGTAAGGTTACTAGTAAGGAAGAGGGAGATAAACCCTCAGGAAGCAGGCTGGGTATGTTTGTAGCTGAGATCCCATGTCTGTCAAAGACAGCCTGGGAATTGGGAAGCTTGTTTTTACCATGCAAATAAGACCAAGTATGCCTGCACCAAACAAGAGGACCTGTATTAAAGTAATTAGAGCTACAGAGCAATTTCACCCACAGGGCTATTTCATCTAGGAGCCAAGAATGCCAAAAATACAGAAGATAGACCAAAGGCAACCTGACTGTTCAGATAAATGTTCTGACTAACCACACCAAGGAAGAAATGCTTTTATGAAAATGTAATAGTGGCCTTTGAAGAAACTTACTGATCTCTACTCTTTTTATCTCCAGCATGTCACCCTGTTCTTCTGCAGAAAACTAACAGCTGTGCTATCCTACATAAAGATCTTCTTGCTTTTCTTTTTTGTTCTATTTGCACATTCCAGAGATAATGATTTTAGCAAACACAGAAAGTCTCCAATTTATGAACATAACTTCTTTTTTTTAAGTTTCTCCATGAAAAACCCCAAACGAATCCAATCCAAAGGACCTGCTGTACTTTCAAAGAAGCATATTTTCTATCCAGATGGGTTTTGATTATCTTACACAAGCCCAGATGACAGCTAGCATCCCTCAAGGGCTCATTTTTTCCACACCCTTTGCATGTTATGTGAAAATTTGGGTAGGTATCTCTCTTTCCACGTATGGAAATTGAAAGACCATGTAATGAAATACAAGGGGCCACATATAAAAAAGCAGACTTTGATCCACTTTCCTTGCCAAAGCAGATTCTATGTCTTCTGTAAAAAATTTTATTTATAAAATAAATGAATAAAAGAAAAATATAAGCGATTGGTGCTGCACTTTTTGCTCTTAAAAACCATGACTTGGCTGACATATGTTCTGTAAAAGGGTTTGTACCACAATAGGGCCCTCGGTGCTAACGAAGTTCTGACAACACTATCATTAGACAGAGCACTTTCATTTCCAAGCATTATACAGCTGCATTTTCATATGGATTTATGCAAAGCCATGTATGTTTTGCCAGAAAAACAGAACTGCAGGTCAGGAAGGAGGGAAATCCTCAAACAAAATTCACGCTATCTGGAAATAGGGAAATCCTGCAAAGACTAAGCTGTAACAAAAAGGAAGAGTTAGGAGAAGGAAAAAAACCAAAAAAACCAAACCAACAAAAGACAGCAGCTGTGTTAAACTAACAAATTTGAACCCTCCTGAAGACTCCCAGCTTCATTTCCGGCCTTTGAGGTCACAGCAGCTGAAGCTGGCTGTGGCATCCTGATGAGCACTCCAGTCCCACGGTGGGAACAGAGCAGGTACCAACACATGCTCAGCTGAACGTGCTGAGTTTGGTCTGCTCTCTGCAGCACTAGAGAGTCACTGAAGCATTCAGACTGCAAAGCCTTGCCAAGATCTTGCCTGTAAACAGTAAAACACTGTGTAGAGAGAAAACTGTTTATGTCATTAGGTTGTCTCATGTTGCCTGAGTTATTCTTGGTTAAAAATATAAAATTAATAAGGATTGTGTCAAAAGCAATCTCTGAGGATCGAACTCCTTAAAGCTCTTCCAATAACCCTTGGCTGTGGTATCACAGCTTTGCTTTGCTGCTTTCTCAAAAGGAGAAATTCCAGTCTTTGAGACTTTTGCTCTAAGCCTCTGTTCTAGTAATTGCAGCTATTCAGCAACCTATTTTGGGTGACAGAAAGACAAACTTTCTACTCCAGGAGAAAGCCGAGAGCTGTCTTGTTCTCTCAACTCCTAATTTTATTTTGCAGTTTTGGGAGACCCCACAGCTTGATTTGTCATTTTTCATAGTTACAAATGAAGACTGTATTAAAAAAAAAAAAGGCAAAACAGTTGTTACTTTACTGACTTTGCTTTTACATCAGACATCTGGTCTAAATGCATTTGACAAGTAATATTAGGACATTTCCTGCATTACAATATTCAGCTAATATTAGATTTTATTTGCGGATGCTCTGATAAGCTGACATTCTGATTAAACTGACATTTGTCAAGGTCAATTTCAGAATTTTGTACTAATTGTATGCACATTAGTGAGGGAGTCCTTGTAAGCAGATTTGGTGGAGAAGCAGTCCTGATGCAGGAGGAAGTCACAGTGACAGTGTGTATTAACTCAGACATTTACACAGACCAGAGTTCAAATTACCTGCACAAAAGCCACAGTCACCATCCTACTCAGGAGGTTAAAACTTGGGTGTCTGATCTTTCAAATCAGAAGAAACACCAGTATCTGGGTAATTTTAAAGAAAGAAAACACCAAATAGGACAGAAACACATCTTTCTTAACAACTTTTATCTGTTTATTGCAGTTTCTTTTTCTGACATGTGGTAAGGCTAGACAAGGAAGGCCCTGCTGTTAGACCATTCCCTCCTTCCATCGCCTTGTTCCAATTCCTCTCCCGCAGGTCAGCTCCGGTGGGGAATTTTAGAACTGAATTCTGCAAAGCCAAAATGAAGGAAGTTTTATTCTGCTTGCCAAGCAAACCAACAGTTGCTTTTGCTATTTTGGGAAACTATCCTATAATTGTGCCCACCTGTTGTAGCAATGCTATTTTTAAAGTCACACCCAAGCGCACACATGGCTGTACAGCAAAACTTCTCAGGGATGACACTCTGCTCCCTCACCCCCAGCCTGCAGAGGTGCAGAAATCCTGCTATGGGAATCATGCAGGAACAAGGATTTTTCTAACTTAGTTCTACATATGAACTCTGAAGAGATGCAGCAATTTTGCCTTCCCCTACACCTCAGGAGCAGCTTCTCTTTCACCTTTTCCTCTCTCCCTCTCCTCTCCCCTTCTCCGAGATGCCTGGCATTGCTGGCATTATCCTCCACCACCACTGGTTCTGTGGGAGCCTGCCATAGGTGTGTTGCCTTACAGAGCTTCACTGAGAGCAAAAAGCAGAGGAGATCAAAGACAAATATGAAAATAATCAGGTTACGGTCATAGGCAGAGTCCACACCAAGAGCAAAACCAGCATGACACATCTACCACTCTCCTCAGAGCCTGGGGACCTGGCCTGTTCTTGTGGCAAAAAGCAGCTGTACATACAGGTAAAATGTTTCTGGCCAGCAGCAAGCCTGCTGAAGCAGACACACACTTTGAATTCATGGTTATAAGTGAAAGGAACATCACCATTTTTAGGCAGAATTGAAAAGTCAACCATTATGACAGTGTCTGCATCACCAAAAAGGGACCACCGCTTGCCCCCAGTTTGGCTGGAACATTGGCACCGTCAGCTTCATACAGCCCCTCAGTGTAGAGCAGACAGCTCTCTGAAGAAGAAAAGCTTAACAGAAGAAAACCATTCAGCCTTTTTTATCTATGCTTTATTGGTAATTGCAAAAAAAATGGGGGATGGACATTTACAAAAACACCGCACCTCCAACCACTTCCACAAGTTAAACAAGTAAACGAAGTTAATTTCTCTTTTGCCTCCTTTGTAACATAGTATAAAGCCAGAACCTAGCAGGATGATGGGCAAGGACACCTAGTAGAGGCAAACACAATTCTGCATCAGAATGAAGGAGGGCTAGTGCTCACTAACACCTTAAGAAAATTAAATATTCAGTTACTTCATCTTCCTTCCTGCCCTCTTAGCTAAGGCAAAAGAACTGAACCTCCTCCCCTAAAGCCACATTAGAGGTGTGACTTATTATTATTATTTTTAATAGCAGTGTCAATTTAAGCACCTCTTTATCCTCCCTGTTCTGTATTCCATTCCTTTTGTTTTGCTGTTAGAGCAAACAGGATCCAGGCCTTTTTTTCCCCCTAAACTCTGGATGAAATCTTTCATCTGCTCCCATTGGCATAACTGAGGACAGAGGCAAGCAGCAGAGGCTGTATCTCCACAGAAACCTAAGGAATAAAAGACGGGAAGGAAGTGTCTCAGGAGGGACTTCACACATTCTCCAGCAAAACCTGAGAGGTCATTTGTGGCATTTTTAGAGGGATGAGAAACATCGTGTTGGGTTTTTCCTCACAGCCTCTGTGTATGCTGTACACCTAATTACTTCTCAAGTCTTGATCATACTTAAGGATTATCCCAACAGATATCTCTAAACCAAAAAATAAAACTGAGGAGAAGAAGCAGATTCAGCCAAGCAAGCACATCAGTTCAGCCAAGCATGCCAATATTTAAGAGGCATCAAATTCAGACCTTGCCCTCCCTAATTAAAAGCTTTGCTTTGCCTTGCCAAGGGAGAAATCTGACAGCCATTAACTCCCCTGCTCCAGAAATAATTCTGCACACAACGGACGTAGGGAACAGCAGCAGTGAGCTACTGTAAACCATCTCAAGGATATATTTCCTCCTGGCACTCAAGTGCAAGGTTGCATTCCCACTCCCTTGACTAGAGCAACAAGTCTCTACTTTCTCCTCTCATGTCCCTCCACCTCCACTCCTTCCCAGACGTCCTCCGCAGGCCGTGTTGGTACAGATGTTCCTGCAGCCAGGATGAAAGCCCCTGTGCTACCCTGATGAGCCTGAAAGATAACACAGCAGGGGAGAGGAAAAGTGACTGTGATCTGGTTCAGCACAAGGCCACAGGAACAGCTGTGCTGGCACAACACAGCGAGCAGGAGCAGCCCATGCACCCCGCCACAGAGCACGGCTCCATCGCTCTATCAGCTCGCTGGTTCCGGGCTGGACAAGTGTCAGTGTCACAGGAAGGCCACCCTTCCTCACCTCCACCCTGTGCCCCCACGCTGCCATGCTTCCATCAGGTTCCACCTGAGTGAGCTGAGGGCACCGAGCTTGCCAAGTTAACTGTGCCAAAAAGTAGTTTTCTGTGAGTTTAGTTTTCTTGATCGACGCGCCACAGGATCAGACAGGCCCCTGACAGGTTAGGCACGAGCATGGTCCTATCATGTCACACCCATGTGCCTGCCAGATGCCACATTCCCCTCCGTGTGCAGGGACACTGGGAGATTCCCTGTTTGAGACTGCTGCTAGTTTTCTGCCTCCTCTCACTGTTTACAACCTGTCCCTATCTAGCCTGGCTAACAGAAGGATCTCACTTGGATTCAGGTGTAGCTTTGTAGCTGGCAGACACACCACAGAGAGCCAGTTCTCATGCTTTCCAAGCTTATCTTCACAAGCTAAACAGTGAGGATGGGATAAGGCATCAAGGTAGAAAATCCATTCATGCCTCTGGCACTGTGGAAACTGAGATGCATCCACAGTACTGATTTCCCAACAAAGAGCATCACCTGACTTTACATATTTGAGGATTTACCACTAATCCGTTCCTCAAACCTTACACAACACTGAAACAAATCACACAACAATCAGCAGAAGAATGAAAGGATATATGCCATCCCATGCATGGATCATGCCCTTCAGCTCTCCAGTAACTGGCTCTGCATAAAACAGTTAAACAGAGACCACACTGTCAAGCAGAGCCAGAAATTCATGATGTACCGTGTACACAAAACATGTATCATACACAATCTGAGTTTCCAATTCTGCTTTGTCAAGAGAAAGCACATTTCTAAGCCTTCTGGGAAACACACACCTTGATATCTGCTCGAGTCCACAGACTGTTGTAAATGGTGACTCATGCATGAATTCCCACTACCCATTAATCTCAAAGCGTAAGCACTTACGCAGCAATAATGGTGTTTTAATGTCCTGGCAAAAATGGGAAAAAATGGTTAGCAGAATTTGGGAGTGACTGTCAGGAAATGAAGATAAAGACCATGCTTGGAGGACAGCAAGAACAAGGAATGGACAGGAAAAAAGAAGTCAGAACTTAAGGAGCACAGGTCTCCAAGCCAAATGGGAGTTCAGCTACCACCTGTTTCCAAAAGCTGTTCTCCCACTCAGCTCTGTACAATATCCCTCAAAACAATCTGTGTCTGACTAAACACAAACCCCTCTACATTACAAACCCAGCCTAAAATGTACATTTTAGTTAGGCATCTTTGGAAAGTTTTATTCTATCTTGCGTAACTCACTGAAGTGGACACAGAATATGGGCAGAGTCCCAAGCTGCACCAGGGGAGGTTTAGGCTGGATGTTAGGAAGAATTCCTTCACAGAAAGGGTGATTAGGCATTGGAATGGGCTGCTCAGGAAGGTAGTGAAGTCACCATCCCTGAAGGTGTTTAAGGAAAGACTGGATATGGCATTCAGTGCCATGGTCTGGTTGACAGGGTGGTGTCTGGTCAAAGGCTGGACTCAACAGTCTCAGAGGTCTTTTCCAACCTAAGTGATTCTGTGATTCTGTGAAGTGACAGGATATTTACAAATACCTGGTTTTAAATATGGCATAAACGGCCCATATGAGAATGTTCTCAAACTCAGTAATTGTTTTCAATACTAAAGCAAAATGAGTTAAAACATGTAATTTGGCATTACAGTAAGAGCCCAACTGTTGCTCAGTCTGACAGAAATAGAGGTGTTCCAGGAATCTTAACTTTCAGTATTTTGGAATACTGAATGCAAGCAGCCAACCCAGACACATGCAGACAGCTAGCAGTACAAGTACATGACTATTTTACTATCCCTCTTGAACTTAACATGAAATTGTTGAGATTTTTTTTTTTTTATTTTAAATTTTTTCAGAACTGTTTTTCCAGGGCTGAGTTCCTTTGTTCAAGCTGCTGCTCCATAAATACATACATTATGGGTATTGAATCTGCCTTTTGCATGATTTCCAAGTTAATACTAACACAGCAAAGGGAAATATTTAACATCAAGATATGCACTGTGCATTGCAGATCCAAGACAAATGCAATTTCCATCCACTGCAAAACAATCTTGCCACTAGCTCATTTCCATCATGGTTCTGTGTATCCTTCCCACTCCACAGACAGCTGCAGAGTTTATGAAATGGCTAACATTGATGGACTTCCCACATTTAAACCAGGGAAGTCCACCCATGCCTGCGGTGCATTTCTGCAGCTGTCCCTGTACACTCTCACAAACAGCTGGAGACTGGTGATGACACATCCAAGCACAGTTCATCTTAGTCCCTGGAAGTATTCCCTGATAATAAACTTGCATGAGTGAAATTAAACACGGAGTTATCAAAAAGAGGTTTGGCCTTTGAAGAGGAGGCTGAAGAGAGAATGGGTGGCACCTCAAAAAAAGAAGTGAGGCAGTGGGTAACAGGAGGCAAACTGTGTTTGCAGAACAGCTGACAGTAAAATCTCATATACAATCAAACAGTGCTATCAAAGTTCAAATTGCAGGGATTATAATCTGCTGGCTAAACTCCAAGTCTTTTTAAAAGGCAACAGTTGTGAGAGATCCTAAAAACAACATTATTTTCTGCAGGATGAAGAAACTAAAGTGATAAAGTGAAATAATAATTCGGAAATACTACTACTAGCATTACTACTGCTATGTGTCAGAATGGTTTTCACGCACAGATAATGCAAATAATCCTTTGCGTTAGCCTGCAGTGTTTCATACAAAATCACAGATCTGCACAGTTGAGTAAACAACAAATTAACTGAGGGATAGTGGGCACCAACATTCCTAGATGATACCAGGCCCAGCAGCCTGAGGCACACACTAAGGCTACCTCTGGGTAGTGACAGAACACTTACACAAGCGAAGCATTCGCCACGTGAAAGGGAGAACTGCTAATTAATGCCTACATCCAGATAAACTGCAGAGGAAGCATCTGACATGTGCAAACAGCCACTTTTGCTTATTTAAGCCGATGAGTCACGTGATTAATTGCCACACTTTGCATTGTTCAGATAAGGTGTAAAGGTACAAAGGTACAAACAAGGAAGAACCTACCAGGACTTTCCACCCGCTTGTAGTGGTAGGGATTGATGCAAACCTCCTTCTGTTTTGAACCAAAGGGGAACTCGCAGCATTCCAGAGGTTTCAGTTCGTGATGGCTCTGCAGGTCCGGCCAGCGCCACACTCTGCAGTAAATGACGTGTGGGAGCCCTTTCCGGTGCGACACCTGGAGCCGGCCGTCCAAGGAACGAGGAATTGTGACGCAGTTGCTGGGCTGACCAGGACAGCTGAGTGCTTTTTCTAGCTCCTCCATAGCACCTTTTTTCTTCTTCAGTTTTTTCACTAATGCATCAACGGCTTTCTCTGCCCATTTCTCTTCTTCATCCCCTTGCTTCCATCCCAACAGCCTCTTCACTGCTGGGCTGGTGAAGGAGAATAAGCTTGTTACATTCATGGTGACGCCGCTGTGGTGATACCACAGAACCAAACAGGAATGACTGCCCTGTTCTTCCACCACCACCAGGGTACAGCAGATTGTGTCAGCAGTCAAAAGCAGCCTGGATCAAACAGTTCTGGTCCTTTCTCCTTTTCAATCCTCCAGTCCCAGGAAGGCAGCGCTGACATCCCCCCTTGATGGTCACAACCTTATCATTATTCTAAATCCTTCTGGTTGACAACCTAAAGGAGAGTATCAGAGAAAGAGAAAAAAAAAGGACTTTACCTTTCAAGTTAACACACAGCAGGTTAAAAACATCCCCCACCTCAACCCAGAAGAGTGGTGTGATCAAAAAACAACCAACAACAAAACAACAACAAAGCGCTGACAGGACTCAAGGCACATCTGCTGGAAACTCAAGCAGCAGGACCTGCTGCTGAACCCTGTATATCCCTATATTAGAAATGTAGTTCACATTAAACCTAGCCTAAAACAGTCCCTCAATTTAAATTTTTTACTATTAAGTGTGAGGGGTGCTACACTCTGCCTGTCAGCTGTTGCAACCTCAATCAGCAAAACATCCCAAGAAAGCAGTACAGGACCACTTGTGGTTTTTTTATTACTTAGTTCAGAGAGCGGCTGAAAGCAGTATTCCTCAAGAGCAATGTGCTGTCCAGCTCTCTCCAAACTGCCAGGCATGAAGCTCAAAAATCACTGCACTAGACCTGAGCACTCAATCTGAAAAAAAAAACCAGTTCAGTTTCACCTCTGACTTACTTTGAGGAACAAAGCAAAGAAAAAAAAAGAAAAAAGTGAAACTAGAAAGATCTTAGCCCTCACTCACTCACATGAGAAAGAAAACCACATTTGCCCACCCCACCCAAGAGCCCTCAGAGCTCCTAAGCAGCCTGGGAGGGAAAGCTATCATGAACTTCACTGATTACACACTGACCCTTCCTGCTGCAATGTCTGACTGACATACTCAAGGACGCATGAAGGAGTGGGAAGGACGAGGAAGTCCAGATAAGAGGATTTTAGACAGCACAGTGGTCCTCAAGCTGGGAGACAAGGAACGGGACTGAAGCGATGGGTCAAGAGGGGGAGGAACACCATATTTGAAGGAGTCCCAGCTGTGAGCAGCAGGTTTTGTCCTTGTCCAGGCTGGGAGCAGGCAAAAGGCTCTGGCAAGGGAAACAGAAGAGACCCAGGACTGGCAGGGAGGGGAAAATGAGACAAAGAGCACCACACCACTGATTTTCCAACAGACAGACAAGACAGGAAACATATCCTGGACTGGATACCAACAGGTTGAGGAAGGGGGAAGGGGAAAAGGATATGAATATTTTTGTTGCCATCAGAACAACACAAAAAACACCCAACCAACCAGCACTCTATACACATAGAGAATAGAAGGTGTCAGCACACCCACATCAGACAGAATTCCACAGCTATACTAAGAAAAGATTGCAGACCTTAAAATTGCAAATGCTATGGCACACTTACTCTCTTGACTGTCATACACTGCAATGGTTTCATAGTATACCACTATACTTGAAGAAATTTAAGCTGAAAACTATCCACTTTATTCAAATTAACTTGTCACTAAAACAGTTATCTAATTGCAGAGGTTCAGTTTTATTAGGCTGAACGCATAAACTACATTTATGTGAATAATGACTATGGACTAAGACACAGGCCACATCTACCTACACTTCAAACTGGTACATCCCATTTCTTTTATGCTAAGAACTGTATTTGAAATAATAATGTTAATGCAAGGAAGATTTGCATGAGCCTGCGGCAAATTTAAGAATTTGTTTTGCTACGTGGGCATGTGCTATACTGTTAAATGATCTGAAACTCCATTACTGTCACTGACTGTAGTCCAGGTATACTTTATCCTTACGTGCACTGTAAAGTGCTGCTCTATTAAAACGCTGTGCTAATTTAAGAACTGAATTACCAGAACCCCAGCGCATGTGCTTTAAATATGTTTGTAACTGAGTTATTCTCAATTCATATATAGCCTGTATCTCAATCAATATTCTAAATACCTTTTTTCTGTTCTTTTCAAACAAAGGATACAAGTTCCACACAGAAAAGTTACAAGTTCCAGTAGCATATTAAGTAAAGCTTTCTCCTTCACATCCATTTGAATTAAAGAAAAAAGATTTAAAAGGCTTGAGTTGAAGCTCTAATAAAGGAGAAAGCATAAAGTCTACATTTCGACCCAAGCTTCATTCAACATTGACAATGTTTGCAGATGTGGTTCTACCTAGGCCTGACCCATTTTTCACCAAGCTACTTGCTGTGAAAAAGGAAAAGTCCCATCTATTAAGACTGTAAGTTTATATCAGCGCCTGAAAATACAACCCGAGCATGGGCTAGTACACGAGCTCTGCACAGACTAAAGTTGATGCTCAGATGCAGCCCCAAGCAGCCAGACCAAAGGAACAGATTCTCTGAAGTTTTTGGATCAAATCCTGCAGCACACACACATCCCACTCCCACAGTCATGCACTCCAAAACAAGTTTCACCCTCACCATCAAAGCTACGGTGGCATCTCTGTGACAACAGCTGCTGGGAGCAGGAGGAACAGCATTAGGCACAGCGCTTGGAGGTGAGCTTGGAAGTAATGCAGCTCAGCAGGACCCAGCTGGCCACCAGCCTCCAGCCTGGGATTCCTGCTGAAGTCCTGCCCCCAAAGCAAAGCCTAAGCACACTCCAAGCCCTGGACAAGCAGCAAGATAAGGGAAGAGGGAGAAAACTCACAGGCTGCTGTACACTAGTTTCTCTAAGCTCCAAAACCAATATTAAGCTAAAAAAACCAAAAACCAAACAAACAGACAAAGAAAAAAACAACAACAAAACCAAACAAATAAAACCCAAACCACAATGTATGTGGAGATTTTGGTTTCCAAGAAGCAGAGAGCTCGTCCGCAGGGCTGAGCCCTTGCCAGTACATTCCATTTCCCTTTCTGCCACTCTTGGTTTCTGCACTGCATCATTTCCTGTATTACTTCTGCACAAAGTGGTCTTATCAGCTGGAAGTGCAAAATAAAGATTAAACCACGAGTCAGCAGATGACACAGTCTGCGTCTTTCTTCCCCAAATCCACGTGCCCTTCTGGGAAAGTGGGAGTTAGTATTTCCAACAGCTGAGTGACAACCAGCCCTCGAGGGGTCTGTTTATTCATGAGGTGGGGATGAAAGAGAAACCTAGGCCAAACAACAGGACACTCTCCAAAAGGCAGTGTGGCATCAGTTTAAAGAAAATCGAGTTGTTACCCACTTATCAGACACTCTCTACACATTCAAACCCATGCACTTTTTATTATGTGTTCTGTCTGCTGATGGATGAGTTGGAATCAACTAACTTCTTTCAAATCCCAATGCTGTTTTATTTGTCTTCCTTCACTGCTGTTGTCTTTTTTGTCATCTTTGGATTAACACACAAACCTGTACGCAGCCCATGAAAAAATAAGTGAGCATTATATTTTTACACATCTGTTTAGCCAGCCTTGTATTTAAACAAACATATTCAGGCAAAACGCCTAAGTTCTATTTTTCTAGCCCTCAAAGAGGAGATAGCTACTCCGTGAGCAATGTGAAGCAGACAGTAAAATATTCAATGAGACTGCTTTCAAATTCCCACAGGAGATCCCATAGGAAACTGTCTCACTTTGCATAAATGACTGTTTTTGATGGGTGGAGAAAGGGTTTGAACAATTAGATGATCCTCTCCCAGAGGGGTGGATGGGGGAGCAAAACAACTTCTAGCCCAAGTTTCAGGCAAACAAGAAGTGACTCTAACTCTCCTACTAATTTTATTATTTGTATTACAGGCTCAGTGATGCAGGCAAAAAGGATTCTATTAAATATTTTTAATATATGCTTAGCACAGTTAGACATAAAAATGGGCAGGAACCACAGTGAGGATAATTGTTAATAGAGAAAACTGTCTAGTCTATGACTACATTTTAAAAATTCAATTTATCTTAGTCAACATACCTCTTCCCAGCATCCATTACTTAGTAACACTATATAGAAATAACAGGCAGAAAGATTTTAATTTCCTTCTTTAAAAATATTTAGTCATTTGCCTGCTCTGAGAGACACCTATTTTCAGCAACTCATGTATTCAGTACAAAATTTAGACTCTTTTCTTCTTTAAAAAAAAAAAAGGACAGATTTTGGCATAAAAGTCAGGGAGCTGTCTCTTTATTTGGGCAGGAACTATCTCCATGTACAGTTTCCATGTATTACTAAAAGGCATGAAGTCTAAGCAGCTGCAACGCTAGAATGTGTAACAACATATTGTGCACTAACTTCATCTAGCTCCCTATTCTTGGAGCAAGCAGCAAAAAGTTTCGATTTCTTTCTTCAAGTAATGTGATTTGTGAAACAGAAAGACCAAAGTCTTCTGCTGGATTACCCTCCTTTTAGTCAACAAATTCTTTTTTTGCACATTCTTATGGCAGGAGATCAGATCCTGCTCAGCTTGGAAAAATGCACTAAACCTGGTAGAAACCTCAGTGACATTACAATACACATGCAAAAAGAAAGCACATTTCACATCAGAGTGCTGTAGAACTCATTAGAGAGCCTTGTACCCAACCTGACTTCGCTTTCCTTGTAGGTTTGGAAAATGACAAAGAGAAAAATAAAAAAAAAATAAAAAAACCTAACTCTTTTATGTTCTCTTGGCATGGTAGAAAGAATTCAAAAAACACTGAAATATGCAATCCTGTGTCCTGATATACAACATACTGTTTGAGGAAAGAGGAACACACTGGTGTTGAAAATACCTCATCCTACCTAACAGAGTAGGCAGGGTTTTTCCTGACACTGCATTAGACTCCTTTCCTTACTACTTTCCTTCCCAGCAAGTGCCAGGAGGATGGGTAGGTCCAGCCTGTTCTGTGAAGTAACCTCTGTTACAGCCCAAAATACCCAGTCTGCATCTAGACTCCTCTTGGGCCATCCTTTGTGCTACCTGGCTGAGGGATTGCCCTTCCAAGAAAACCTCCACAGGGAAAATCCTGTCAGATACCTACACGCACCCTTTAGTTCAGCAGGCGGGGAGAGAGCAAAACGAAACCACAGAGGCAATGTAGGATTGACCAGCAGAGGGGAGGAAGGCAACAGTGACCCAGAACCCACAAACCCCACTGCTCTGTTAGTCCAGAGCACGAAGGGATAACCTTACACCATCAGTATGTGCCAGCTCCTTCCCAGTGCTCCTCACAGTTCAAACCAAGAACACAGTGTTCGGCCAGTTTCTACAGTGAACCGCAGCTTTCCTCCCAGCCGCCTCCCCACTCAGCTGCTGGCACACAAGGCACTGCTCCTTGCCCTTGAAGTCTCAACTATCACAATTGCAAGAGTAAAACAATAGCAAATTCTTACAGGTTTTCTGGATTTCAAGGTACCAGATTTGAAAGATTTATGGCAACTTCACTGTTGCTTCTCCAGAAAAAACAATTGCTTTCCATGCACATTAGAAACCAAATCCTGTGTTACAATACAACTAAAATGGCACAAAAGTCTTTCTAAGCTGGTGTATCATTGTCAGAAGAACACGGCAAAGGTTCTTTCCCAGTTTTAACAGACATGCATCAACAATTACATTTGCCCTTGTCCTGGTTCAGAACATTTCCTCCCAATACCTTCGCTGTTTTTGACCTACCAAAAACCATACTCCTGAAAACAAATTTAGACACCTCATCTTTCACGATTTTTATCTCCACCTTCATTAAAGGACAGCTCCACCATGTTTACAAGAAACAGTAACACTATCCAGCCGTTTAAGTAATCACCAGATCCTCAGATTCTGAGTTTTTCACCAGACATGAGAAACACTGCTGAATTTTACTCACTCCTGCCTTCAGATGGATGTGAGATTCCACAAAGTCACAAACCACCAGTTCTTCCTTTACCACCTGCTGGTCTTCTCGCCGTGCTTATTTTATATATATTTGATATTGCCAAGACTACGGGAAAAAACTAAAACCAAGTTTGCCAAGATACTTGGTCAGGAAGCTGGGTAAGCCTGGTGCACAGCAGGGCTAGTCCACCCAGGTGTGCACAAATCCCTTCTGGTGCTGGCGAGCAGCCGGACTGAATTGGATGTGCTTTCAAAGATTATCTCTAAAACCGCAGCCTAATGCTTTAACCAAGGTCAGGAAGGAACTGTAACTCGATGATTCAGTCAAAACTCTGGCAGAGATGGGATTGCAAAATATGAACTTCACTAAAATAACCTATAAGATGAATACAAGGCTGTGAATCACAAAACTTGCCAGAATAGGGTTCATAAGGTAGATTTTTCCTAAATGTTATGAAGGAAGAGACTCCTCATTGTTCACCCTCTCCAAGTTAAAGGCCTCTCAAAGAAATCCTCAAACTACGACATTAAAAAGAAAAACATATCCAAAGAAACAGTTGTCAAGAGACATTATGAATTACCAGCCATCACAGTGGGTATTTCATTGTGCATCTTTGGGGCAGGTTTATCCATTTCACTTGTGCTGTGGAGTACTTGAACTCCACACATTGCCCTGCCAGGAACTAAGAGCACTCAGGAGTACAGGAGCAGCCAAGAATCTCGCTCAGCATTGTTACATGACACAGACCAAGTCCTGAAAAATTCAGGAGAACCTCTAAGACCAGTCTGGAGCACTGGCTGTGGATTTGTGAACATCCACAAAGATGCCAGGACTAGCCTAGCTATCAAAGTAAGTGAAAAGTCCTTTTCTAAAAGCTGAAAAATCTGGGGAAAACAGATTTTTTTTCCCCCTTTCATCATAAAACTCCTGTCTAACTCCCTTTTTCCACAAAGACCATTCCCTTTCCTGACTTTTTGAACTGTCTTTAGAAAACAGGTGTTGTTTACAACAATAACAAACACACATCTGTGTGGGTGTGTTAATACACACAAAGGCAGGATAACTGAAACCTCTTCCTATATTTAGATCTGTCTGGTCAGCTCTAATTGCATAATTTAATCAAAACCCTCTCCAACGGAAACACATCCATATTCATCACAGGCATCAAAGGAAACATCTTTACAAACTATATCCTTTTACAAACCAACACATGGTCCCACATCACTTGTCCAATTGTTGAATTCCTCCTTTGGGAAGGGCATGGAATTTTATTTCTTTTTATCAGCCGAAAAAAGCATTTCCCTCCAATTCATCAGCACAGGGCGGGAGGAACTTCCTTCACAGGTGAGATGGGGAAAATTTACTGACATGTCACTTTCGGGGGTTTTTTTAGGCAGTTAAAACATACATCCGCAGCATAAAGGAAAACCTTTAGAACAGAAAAGAAAGCAAAATGCCCATCACCACTCAGGCATCAAAATTTTTGAGTGAAGCTCGTAAAATGCAAGATGTGTTTTGTCTTCAGAGAACGGCAGAGTCTAGCACAGACTGCATGAGTTTAAGAAGGGGTTTGTCAGCCCCAGCCACAGCAGTGCTCCAGTGGGGTATTTTTTAAGGAGGGGAGCCCCACCAAATGCACTCCAGTTATGCTCAGCTGAGGCAAGTCACTGCTCCTACAAATGATTCATTTCACCAAGAGCATGCACCAATACAGTTACATCAGCTGCATTAAACCACTTCTAAAGACTGTGACCCAGACCTCATTTATCAGAGATTAAGTAAAGATGTTAAATTACAGCTCAAGATCCTCAGCCTTAAAGCAGAATCCTTCACCAAAGCAAGAGATGACAAAAAACTGAGAAGAAAAATTACTTATTCACTAATAAAAGAGTTATTGGGTCAAGCCTCAGAAAAGCAGAACAAACTGATGAAAATTAAACCAAAAAACTAATGCTGTTAAATGAAATAAATCCTTCCACAAATTAGTCCCCCACCCACCATCTATACACCTGAAATAAGAATAATCAGTTTGCCAGCGCTGAAGACGTTTCAGTGAGATACATGCTTTACTTTTTTTAAAGGACTCCTCCAACTTTCCTAGTTTTAAAGGATTCCCCCAGCTTTCCTGTTTTTTTCCTTAACTGTAAAAACTAAAGAGCTATTTTTTCACCTTCAAACAAATTTTTAAATGCTGTACCTTCTTCACATCTTTAAAATGTCTATGTTGAATTTCGTCAAGTGTCCTGCAACTCACAACTACCACTCTGGACAGAGAAAGTGCTTAAAGATGACACAGCTTTCCAAGCCAAGTTTATACAACTCAGACACAAACACCAGTATTTGCCAGACTTCCACCATCCAATGAAACATTATTTAATTACAGCATGCCACCAGTGGCCTTTTGAAAACCGGGACTGGACTTCAGATGACACGAAGCCCAATGTGCTCCAGGTCCTCAGGACAGGGAGCAGCAGCTGCACAACCCCATCACAGCATATACTCCCCGGCAGTTCTTTGGTGTTTATCAAGCCACCCTAAGTCACAGACCCTTTATAAATGGAAGATTACAGTGTTTACAGATGCCCCTTCAGCTTCCACACAAGACAATTAAATTCTTCAAAGATTACAATTTACAGGCACGTACAAATTTTTAAGGATCCTCCTGAGACCAAATCAAGGACACTTTGGGTTAACGTTTAAAAAACACCCTCAAACACATATGTAAGGTTGATTGTGGCCTTTACCAGCAGGTGAGGTACAACTCAGAGCTTGCCTACACTAAAAACAGACCCAGAAGCCACAGACACACCTTTCCCCTTCCAAAAGGGCAAAACAAGGGTGCAGCCATACACGAGGAGCCAGAGAGACCCAAAAAACTTGTGGGATGAGGCAAAAGCAGCTGTCACAGCCCTGTGCCAGAACATCTGCAGAATCTCACGTCAGACTGTTTTCTCATATTCCTGAGATCAAGGCTTTGGAGCGTTCTGTACAAAGGCTTCAACCCACAGATAGGAACTGATAGTTAATACAGCAGTTGGGAACAGCATAGCTTGAAAGGAAGTAGGAGATATCCTCCTACATTGCTTACTGGGAATACAGAGGTTTTACAGGAGAAAAGGGCTGTAATCAGTCTGTCTGATCCCTTCATTATCTGTAAGCTTTTCATGATTTTTGGAAGAGGAACCAAGTCACATAAAGAATTACTCAGTACCCTTTCCTTATCTGCAAGCTTTTCTTATTAACAGAGCCTGTATGACTCTGCATATGGCAATAAAGGCAACCCATTAATCACTCCACCGTAATTTTTCGAGACCAGTTTGAAGTTTCAAAATTCAAATTTTGCAAAGTTGCAAGTCTCTTACAGCCGAGACAACAAAACACAGCATTTTCCAAACACCCCATGCTGCTGCAAGGTCAGCAGCAGGCTAGCTTAAAACAGCCATAATGGTTCCAAATTTTTCCACTGCTGCTGCTGCCTGCTACTGAACAAACAGTCACAGCTGGCCTGGTACTGAGGGTGGACAGAAGAACTCCAAGCTCCAAAGCCACAAAGTGAGGCTGCAAGGATGAACTTCCAGCACCTTTTAGCTTTCCAAGACTACTTACTTCTAGGCCACAAGCTAGTGCACAGAAAGAACACACAAAGATTTCAGACTCTGTCTTTTAGCTGTTACACAAGATGCCTTTAATTCTAGGGCTGAAACCAGCACTCCCCAGCTCCCAAGATAAGAAGCCTCTAGGTTCAAACAACCCTGGACTGCTGGCTGGCCTGGAAGATTGAGAGCCCTCAGGTACCAAGTCAGTGAAAGCAAGAAGGTAGGCATAGGTGTGATGGAAAAAATCAGAAATATGAGACTTGAGCCAAAGCAGCCTGCTACGAGCACTGCCACTTCTCAGCTGCTCCCAGTTCACAAACCACAGCAGATGCGTCTGACCATGAGCAAGAGTCATTCCTGATAAACTGGTGGGGAGAAGGGCAAAGGGAACAGTTACCCAGTCAACTGCAGTCAATAGCCCTGGAGCATTTATGCCAGTTATGCTGATGCTTTCTGCAAAGAAGCCTGTAGTCAAGCCAGAGATAAAAATGAAAAAGATGTTACAGTCGGATTCCCGTGTTCTGGGGAGCTCCTCAGCACAGCAGAAGGCTACCAGGGAATTCAGTGAGTACCTTGCTCAAGCACTAGGAAAAGTAGTAGCTCCCACTACTAGGGAAATAACTTTGTATTTTAAATCTGTAGATAGTCTAATTCCTTAAAGTTAAGGAATGTACTACAACGATGCAAGTAACAAGAAAGAGTTTTTAAACACATGTAGCACCAAAACAAATGTCTTCTGAATTTCTTTTGAGTAAAGTAGATTGAAAGTCAAAAATGTGAAAGCAATTTATGCAGCAGTGCAGAACCCAGGAAGGCTACCAACAGTACATTGGCTCACAGCACAGATCAGCTTCAGGTGTCCTCACTGTCTTCACTGGCAGTGATTTCTGGTAACACCAATCTACTTTTACAGAAGGGTTTTTAGTGGATTAAGTATTTACCTTTTCTCTGATTTCTTGATAATGCTGCTAACTGTACCCAGTCTGCCAATTGTTTCAAGTTCTTTCATCCTCTAAAGAGGAAAAGAAAGTTTCTACTACCAAGAAGTTAAACTTGGGACATTCTTTTCCTCCTGAGGAAAACCACTTGTCCTGTCTCCCACAGGACGAGCACTAGACGTGTTCTGCTCATCTGGTTGCATTAAACTAGAGAAACATCTCTAAGACAGCTTGCAGTTTATACCAGCAAAACAACACTAGACCAGAAAAGCTTGTTTAAGTGTTGCTCTCCATCTGTCCTCCCTCACCCCCCATAAAAGATACTGCACCATTAATCACTGTCCTTTTGCTGCCAATAGAGCTACACTGGGGCTCTGTGGCTGACGTAACTGTTGGCAGTCGAGTCCCTGCTAATCACCAACATAAGTATCTGGGAAAAAAAACCTGTAAATTAGACCTTTCCTTGGCAAGTGTATCAAGGAAGTCTTCATCTGGGAGTGCTACAGAACTCGCCTGTGACTGGCTACCTCCAGCAGCTGCCTCGGGCCAGCAAGGTCACAGGTCCACAAGATGATGAGCAGCCCCAAGAGCTCGCTCCCACCCACAGAGGAAAGGTCTCCCTTTACTCTCTCATGCCAGCCTCGGTACTGCAGCATAACTTCCCCCTACCTGTCAGTCAGTTCACCTTCCTAACCCGGCAAAACCAACATAAACCAAGAAACACATTCTGCGGGGTTAGTTCAGAGCTCAGCACCGAAGTCACCCAGCCAGCCTACGCGAAGAAATCCATGGCTGGGGCTGAGAGAAACCCAACTCTTAAGAGTTCTTTCCGTCTCAGGGAGCTGCCACCCCCAAATCTTAAGTGATATCCAGGTCAAAGATTAGCTCACACTCAGACACGAGTACTTCAGCTGATTTGCAAAACCTGCTCTCATCCCCAGAGCAAGGCGCCCTGCCTTGGCTAGTTCTGAATAACCAAACACTCCAGCAAGCAATCCAACCCTCCTCCAATGCCACTGCCTTCTGCTCTAGCAACTAGACAGAAAACTAGTGGAAAAAAAGAGTGATTTCATATCCATCTATCCAAAAATACCACACAATGCAGAGTTTTAAGCTGAGAGCATTTACAAAATATTTTCCACATGAAATACAATACGACACATTACAGAAACTGCAATTACTTTATCCTAAGTTTTTAAGCTAATAAAGACAAAGACTTTTCCTTTGGCTACTACATCTAAGAAAAAGCACTTAACACTGTCACTAGCTAACATGGATAATAAAGGGCCTGTTATTAAATATGCCAGTCTGTAAAGCCAGCAGCGGGCAAAAATGTAAAACAGCAATAGTCAAGATGGCAGCCTATATGTAAGCCAGGTTTTCCAAGACATTCAGCAAGGTCAAAATTCACATATTTCAAATTAGTATAGTTCATCATTGCATTCACCAGGTAATTAGCAGAACTAAGATGATGACATAACCAAGGTCTGTTCTATCTATCTATCTATCTATCTACCTACCTCCCTATCTACCTATCTATCTATCTCCTTAGTGAGGGAAAAGATGTATCTGACAAGAGCAAAGACCAAGAGACTGTGTGAAGGGAGATGAAATTCTGGTCCTGAACATTGGAGACTCATGGTAAGACCTCAGCGGGTCTCTGAAGAGGCCAGTGGCTTTCTTCAGAAAGCCACTGAAGTTGGGTCTCTGTCCCTCTCATCTCCCTCTTCCCTCCCTGTACAGGGAAGCACACACTTTACACGTGTTTGGGATTCCTGAAATACTACACATTTGACATTAAACCAGTGTAATGGCATTATGCATGTAACAATCCCTGAAGCCTTCATGTACATGTTAGCAGGTCTTTGAGGTCTCTGAGGTTCAAACAAGTTTCAAATCTACTTTATTCACTGTCGGGACAAAACAAGAGAGCAGTTGTCACACAACTGGAAAAACAGAAGTCACCTGAGCATGGTCCTGGGCAACCTGTGTGGCCATGACTGAGCAGGGGGCTGGACCACATGACCTCCAGAGGTCCCTTCCAATCTCAGCCATACTGTGATTTTGTGAAGTTCTCAAAACAACCACCTGCCAATTAATTCGGTCACACATCAGAAAAGTAACTGGTTCAAGAAAACTGGATAGAACTCTGCTTGCCTGGGCAGAAGAACAAAATCACATCAAGTGCTACTACACTGAGGTAGGGACTGAGCTGTTTGCTGTGCGTAGGCAGAGGCACAAGAAAGCTGCTTTCTCCCTGATTTTGACCACTTCAGAGAATCCAGAAGCCTTCTGAGTTGCCTCACTCTTCCTCTCTTCTTGCTTCTACCCCTCAAGTGTGGCTTCATGTATGGCTCTGTTCCATTAAAACACAAGTCCTCATCACTGTCACCCTGCTTCACATACAGCTCTGGTTAAGAAGCCACTTTTCCACCCCACTTTACACTGCTTGTGAGCTACTGGAAGATTCTGATCTACAGAGGTTCCCATCCCATGCTCATCACTGTAGCACCAGATACCTTAAGCAATCGTGACTAAGCCCTGTCATGTTCATGTCCTGTTTGTCTCCCAGCCTATCTGCAAAGGCAGGATGGATTATTTTATTACACATGGAATTAAGTCAACAGAAAAAAAAAAGATCTTGTAGTTTGCAGTTTTACTAACCTGAATAAAGCCCCTTCTAGGTTAAAATAAATCCAAACCCACCTTCCCCAAAGTATATTTCAGTCCAGAAACCCAAACAGTTGTAAAAATACGTCAAACTTCACACCAGAGCATTTAGGTATCAAGAGAAAGACCCTTCATGAAACAGGACTGTTTTATTGATGAGCCAGTTTTAGAAACTTTTCAGGACCTGGGAGCAGCATCTATACTCCTAAGCAGGTGCTAGTGTGTAGCCTAACTTGAAAGCAAATTTCTTGCTCCATGTAAGACAGCTTGGAAACCCTTGGAAAAAAGACAATTGGCCAACAGTAAGCAACGGTGTTCTGCCAACTATTTTGTCCTACCAAAACACTAGCAGAGTTTGTTTTACAACATCCTGGGAGGGCTAGAAAGGAAAGGACAAGGAGCTAAAAAACAACAGAGAACAAAAAAACCCAACCCATATATTTTTTGCTATTCTTCAGCTGTCTAAATTACAGGGACACTCCAGAGAATTAAACCATCAGCTGAAAGAGCAGGAGATGTCACTTCCACACCACCTTCAGCCCTCTCTCTTACACACACTACCATGTTTATCTTGACAAAATTTTGGGACCCTTCCCTCCCCTGCCACAGAAAATATGTCCAGTTACAAGCTACATATTTTTCCCCCAACAGATCAGTTGAATCAAAGTCCTTACTAGTAAGATGCAGGTAAGACAACAAGGGTGTTTGATTAATTCCTCCCACATCAATATTCAAATGAAACCCAACAGATACAAAGGTGAAATACACTGGCAGAATGAAGTCAAATATGCAGCTCATTAACAGCATCTGACCAAACAGCAGATGTTTCCTCCTCCTATCACCCTTAGAAACACATTTAAGTGGAAACCACAATTTGTTGCAACATGACTCTCTAGTTATTTACTTCATCTTTAACCAAAACTGATTTCAAGCTTTTAAGCATTTAAACGGCATTTAAGTATTTATACATAAATAGTTATTACATACACAGACCTTGATAAATTTACAGGCTCCTCTCAGCTATATATAGGTGCAGCCTACCTTTATCTGATCCAAATAATTTAACTTCCAACAGCAGTGACTATTATTTTAGGTATTCATATGTGCAAACACACATATAGCACACCTATCCACTCTGAAGGATCCTATATACACACCACTGTAAGAATAAAATATCTTTAAGAGTCTCATGCCCTGGTTTCAACATGCTACAGACAGAATGCTGATACTATTTTCAATGCCTTAAGATGCTTGAAATCAGAAGTCTGAAATTATTTACAAGAAAAATATCTCAGTAATTCAATCTTTCATGTCAACACAGAAGAATGAGATACCAGTTCACAGTGTGGAGCAAAGTGAGAAAGAAAAGCAAGTAAAGGTATCATCAATTATGGTCCCTGCATGCACCAATCAATCTGAACATACAAGGTTTTCTGAACTCATGGAAAACTTTTCAACTTGCTACAGAAGTGTCAAGTACATGCACATGTGCTTTTTTTACTTTCATCTACTTAGACGACATTTTCATCTACTTTCATCTACATTTTCATGTACATGTCCTTAAACATGTACATCAGTCTTGCCAGCTCTGCAGAAGAAGCTCCATAATGCTGTAAACCCTGAAATCCAAGTTCTACTCATGGATGAAATCTGTATTGAGAAGACGTATTTTCAGCTCCCCCTCAAACAATAGTTCCAAGTACTGAAAGAAGGTCCATCAGTCAAAACTGGAGGGTAGATGTGATTCTTACACCCATGCTGGGGAAAGACATGAGGAGACAGCAAAAACTCTCATGATTCTGTCTATAATCACTTCAGCACTGCAAAAAATTTTAATGGGTATCTTATTTTCAAGTTACCCAATACTGGATTGACAGTCCATAGATCACTTTGATGTGGATTGGCATTTTAGTAGTTTTAATGACAAAAACATGCAAGTGATATACTTCTGAATACCATTAAGTGCTATAATTCAGACTGTCTACACTGACTTAGACAGTCTCATCTGCTGCCATGTTGGGAAGAGTGTTCCCTCTATGAGTACAGAAATATGAAATGATGCTTCAGAAATCACTGGTGAACCACATTAATGATTTGCTTACATGCCAACTCAACATAATAGTTGGGTTTGGATGATACTGCTTTGAACAGTGCCTAAATATAATGACTTATATAAAGGCATGTTTAAAAATAATTTGTTTTCCTCCTTGTACTCTAGACTTCGCCTGTGCATGCTGGGGAAAGGATGAGGGAAGAACCAAATGGGAGAGACTGGTGACATCTGTTCTAATATCTCTCTCCTCAGTGCATAACACATATTGGAATAAAAGTGACATAGTCCAGAACAATCACACCTCTACGTTAGAACGACTGAACTGTGCAAGTGTCCAGAGCAGCTCTACTGGTCAGGTTCTCCTACATAGGCAAGTCTAGAGAGAGGAAGAAAAAAGTTTCAGCTCCTGATGTAAACTCAGCTTCTACACAGCCTCTCAAGACAGCAGTCACCAGAAGAGTACAACTGGGCTAGGCAATCCATGCTTGCAGAAAACCCTTTGGAATCCAATGATGGCTCAACCCAGCTGCTGTGGGGCTGTGGTGGTCAGAGCCCCACAGCCCTTCCACCAGGGCAATCCCACGGCTGCAGTTCCTGACACATCCTTCCTCCTTTTCCAAAAAAAAAATAAAATAAATAAAAATGGACCCATCTCAACAGCTCAGCAGAGTTCAGCATTTTCTGCGTGGAATACTTGACCTCACACAGTCCAATTAGGAGTAGTGTGCTCGCCCTTTGTTCCTTTTAAACTGGGAGGAACTTCCTGTGCCAACACATGCAGGTGTCAAATGGATGCAGGGAGAGATCCTGTACGATCTGGGTTCACTGTAGAAAGTGTTTTCATTGCTTGAAATCAGCCCATTTTATGAAATGTTTGCCTTCTCTATCCCCTTTAAAAACAAAGGCGTCCCCCACTCAAATACACAGCAACCCAAAAAGCTTCTGTAATGCAAATTACCATTTGTCTGGTGAGGAGGATAGGGATCTTTGTGGCAGCCATCAGCCAGCCAGGGGTGTCCTCACCCCTGAATCCACCCTCTATAAAGCCCTCTACAGAAGGCCCAATGGAACATTCTCTCTGGTTACTTCGAATCTTGGAAAAATAGCGACATTCTAATGGAAATATTGATACCTCAGACTGCAGAGATACAACACTAAAACTTAAAAAATATCAATTTAAAATAACTTCCTTCCCATCCTGAGCAAAACCCTCCTTTCTAATATACAAATTCTCTATGCTGTTCTACAGCTTGAGCAAAATAGCTTGAGAATCCCAAGATGCCTGTGTAGATGAGCCTGTAAGCCACCAGCATTTCAAACCTCTCTTGCCAACTTGGGGTCTTTATTTTAAACTCGAATTTTCCACTCAGTACATTTCAAAGGAAAACTTCTAGGAACTGCATATCATCTTTTAATTATTAAGACTGGTATGCATTCAGTTTTTTGCTATACACAGAAGAAAGGCCAGTGGAAGAACATTAGTCTGCTGTTACTACAGGGAAAAACTGTGAAGTTTTTACGGGCAGAATAGACCTTTCCCCACTCTGAAAGCAAAACTGGGTGAGTTTGTCATGAAAACCTAAACCAGAAATTTAAAAAATAACCAGAAACAAAACTAACAAAGCCCCCACACATCGGTAAGATCATTTCATTAACCATAAAGCAATTTGTGCAATCTGACTTTCATTTTCACAGATTTTATGGCTCTCTCTCCAATACGGTAGTTGCTTCATCTGTACTGACACAGCAAAAGACAGGTCCCCATCCACATTTTAAAAGCCATTGCACTCCAAAGTGGGCTTTAATTCTTTTATCTGCCTTTAAAAAAGCACCTTAGCTAAAGCACATGTCGTTGGGGTGCAAATGAACCTGGAGACTAATAAATCTCTTACCACTAGTGACCATTTGTTTTCTCTGCTTCACTTGCATCCCTCAATAATATTTTTTTTTACTTATATTTATGACTAAAAATAAGGTATGTTTCTTTCTTGGCTGGGAGAACCTCAAGAGATTAAAAATTCACACCAATTCAGGTATAAGGAGTTGGTTTAAGCACAAACAAATGCAAAACTCTCAAATCCCAAAGCAGTACACTGACTAGCAGAAAGAAGAAAAAAAAGTTGTTTTTGCAGGATTTTTCCCAAAACACATCATAGCAATTTTACCAGCAGAAACAGCAAGACCTAAGATGCTGAGTGTTTAGCAAACATTTTACTACCCGTGGCATGCTTATTTTCTAGGGCTGTTAGAGGAAAACACGAATCTGAAGACACAGTTGTCTTCACTAAGAAAAGCAGAGTGACCTATGCCAACTCAAATTCAAAACTACAGTCTCTGTTCTCGAGTAAGTTTGGCCATATAGTTCAAGCAGTGACTAAAATGCTCTGTCTTATACAAGAACTCAGATCAGCAGGAACATTTCAACAGGCAGTTACAAACTTCGGTAGGCTAGAAATATTAGGGGGGAAAAAGGCAAATAATTGGATTGTTTGCCTGTTTGTTCCTTTGATATCTGATAGCAGAGTCTGCAGGTAAAGTCTAGCTGATCCTTGAGAAAGGATGTACAAATTTCAGAGATTCACTCACAGCCACTTCCCCACGCACACATCCCGAAGCTGCATGTGCCTTCATCTATTTCAGCTCCTAATGACTGCAAGGAAGAGGCTGAGAGTCAACCTAAATTGGTTCAGCTTTTACTCTTCACAGGGCCACAAGCTTTAATTTCAACTTCTCTTTGCATAACTTAAATAATAAACACGGTGCTCTCTTTTATTTGATTCTTAAACCAGCCGTATCTGAAGCACAATGGGACATGTCACAGACACTTGCTTTGCTGCCCTCATAATATGGTTTAATTATGATGACTGAACTAACAGGCTCACATCATAGACTTTTACAGGTTGACCCTGTGTCATCCTGATGTATCATTTTGCACCAGTTCAGTGCTGTAAATCAATTTAAGATCTTCAGCAGGTTGAAAAGCCTGGTAATGATGCTTTCTCTGCAGTCTCTGGGGACTCCACATTATACACAACTTACATTATTTATAAAGCTGAGATGATGCCTCCATTAGGCCTGTAAGACTACTCAAATGAGCTTTTATTTTACACACACGGCGTGGGCTCCACAGAGCAGAACACTGACAATATGTAACATCTAGTGCATTCATGCTTTAATTTAAAAAAAAACCCAAAGTCATAACCCCTTCATTTTTAAAATTTAAATCTTTATAGCAAGCAAAGAAACTCACAGGTCAATCTGAATGATTTCCCAGTACTCAGAAACACAAGTAGCACTTTTATTAACCTTTGTATTGCTTTTCTTCACGTTCAACTCTTTAGTTTTGTGTTCAAACTACAGAGGAAAAGCAAACACCAGACTCATCAGCTTTCAAATATTTGATTTGATAGTTAATATTTATACCAAAACAGAAAGATCTCCATCTGTTTACTCAGTCACTTCTCTCAAATGTATCAGATCATCCCATCTTCAAGGGTACACAAAAAAGCAAGTTGAACAGAACAGAGTAGGGAAAAAATGTATTTGATTACATACCCAATGGTAATGGGGTCAAAACAGATGCAAGGACAAATCCCTGCCCTTAGGGTAACCTGATCATGCCTTGAACTGATCCTTTCTGGTAGCTGTGGAAGGCTTCTGGATCACCCAAAGCAAGGGAAATTTCCCTCAAGTGCCTAGTTACAGTCTGAAGTAAATTGCCGGACTTCATCCCTAAGACCACAGCAGGAACTTCAAAAAGGGCCAGCTCTCTCTCATTTTCATACTGATGTTCTTCCAGTCATGGCAGAGAAGTGAGCACTCAAAACCTGCACTAAAATCCAATGAGAACCTCAAAAAAGCTTCATAGCACTGCTCTCTGGTTCAAGGGGGAAATTAAGTATTAATCAGCTGCAACTAAAAAACTCATATCCCGTAATTCAGCCAAGTCATTACTCTCAAGTAAAAGAAAAAAATAAGCAAAACTTAGGTTCTCTCACATGATTTGCTCCTATTGTTTGACAGGACAAGGTGCATGCAGTCAGCTACATGAAGAATTACAGACACACACCTGCAAAGAGAAGTGTTCTCAGTGGGCTGGGTAAGCCACAGTTTTTATTCTTACTCCTGAGTGCTGCTTAAAAACCACACATAACTATTGGAAGAAAAAATATTAAACAAGTTTTCCTTTTCTGACTTCCCCTCCGTGTGCAGAAGAGATTCAAACTATCAGCTATGACAGCTCTTTCCTAAGAAGCATGTTAGTTTTAAGGTGCAGTATCTCTGAACACTGACATCCATTAAACATTGACATGTTTCAGGCAATGATCTTTTCCATTTGCCTGTATCTGAAACACACATCTACTTTTACTCCTCCCCATCTGGCTGTAACAGTACTGTTTTCATTAACCTCTGTTTATAAGACTTTCCCAAATAAAACTGTTACCTTTTAGACACACAGTGAGCATCATTTTATCCTAAAATACAGCAAAATAACGATTAGTTTTCAGAATAAGCTGTTGTTATCCAGATCCTGTAAAAGCAAACTGTAAGGTCGGACCACGTACCTTCTTCAGATTGATCTACTAACAAAAGAGCAATCACAGCAACCCTGCCTCGGTCAGAACTCCCTCTGACTTCAGTTTATATTAAAAAAAAA
>VZRR01013569.1:1244656-1270585 GCA_013398015.1 Oreocharis arfaki | reverse complement strand
GTGCCCGCCGGGCGGGGGGGGACGGGCGGCCGGCGGGCAGCTCCTCCGCGCCGGGATCGCGATCGGGATCGGGATGGATGTGGTCCGGCCGGCGTCAGGCGGCCGGAGCCGCCCCGCGCCGCTCACCGGCACACACACGCACACACACACACGCACCGGCCCGGCCAGGGATCCTCCCCAAATTCCCGCCCCCGCCGCCGCGCCGCCGGGTCCCGCTGGGAGCGCTGCGCCCGCCGCCGGAGAGCGGCCACGGCACGGCCCGGCCCGGCTGCTGTGTGCCTGACCACCGCCCCGGGTGTGAGCCCCCTCCGACACCCTCGCTGGGGCTTAAAAGGCGTTTCTGCACCGCCGGAGCGGCTGGGGAGCTCTGGCAGCGAGGCTGCGGGGACAGCGGCAGATGCTGTCAGACTTGGAGTTAAAGTCGATTCCTGATCGAGCAGGATTATGTCCTGCCACTTGCCACAGGTGGTGCAGCCTTGACTTGGTCTAGTCTTAATAATGAAGTAATTGCTGTAATACCTGCCAATGACAGAGCACTCTCTATCCCCAGGTGTTTTACACCTGGACTTCCTCCTGCCCATAGGTACTGCTGCACTTGCTCCTCATTCATGCGAGTAAACCCATTACAGTGCGTGAGGCTTCTCGTGCAGTCAGACCCACAGTAATGAACCCTCACGCCGCTGTCCCTTTGAAGTGAACCTGAACTCCGTTTGGAGCTGCAAGTGTCAGCTACAGAGTAGAACGGGCTGAAAGTTTGGAGCCCACTTGTGGAACGGGGGACCGGTGAGCTTCTCCTGCCTGCTGTGTTAACGGGGATCTTTACAGTAGTCAGTTAAGTGTTGTGCAAGCAAGATTGAACTGAAACTGATTCTTTGACAAATACTTTCGCTTTTACCCAGTCATCATTCCTGGAAGGAGCTGTGAAGCAACAAGTGCAAGATGTTTCTATGTGGCAAAATATTCTGATACACCTATACTGGCATGATTACATCCCTATACTTAGGCCAGTGAAGTTTCACATGTAAAGGCAGTTCTGGGTATGACTTTAACCTAATTTGAAAATCCAGCAACACTGAGGCCCAGAGGACTTAAGGCCCTGAGAATTTTACCAGATGAGCAGTGGTCCTGCCCACCCAGGTGCGTGGTGAGTCTGAAGACACAGAACTGGAATGGCTTGCCCGAGGTCACAGAAGGAGCATGATGGAAGCAGTAAAAAATACCCAGGTTTATGCCTGTGAGGGTATCAGAGCTTCTTTTTAACTTCATAATCCAAAATTCATCCATTTCTTTCCCACATAAATACCACATAAATTGCAAACAGGTGAACTGTACTATGTTGTTAGGTATTATGCTACAATAATAGTAGAGGAACTCCCACACAGGATGAGGCCATAATATTGATGGGGGAAGCCTGGAATAAAATTGCTATTTTACTGCTTAAGTTTTGAACCTTAAATGATTCAAGATGAGTGAACTTCAATAATCAGCTTTAATGTGTATTTTGTGCTTGCACTGAAAACAACTACAGTTAGCAAGTAAAATTTTTATGTGCAATCACAGATACAGTGCAGCACTGGGCTGCAGATACAACTGGTAAAGTTTATCTCAAGACAAACTAAAAGGTCTTTAAATTTTGTCAATATAATGAAGACGTTTGCAAGCAAGGTACCGAAGAAACAGGAAACTGATACTGGGTTTTGTACTGAGGTAGTGCTTAATCCAGGGCCAAGCGTCCTGGATCAAGAGTGGTGGATGCAGCAGAAGTATCTGCCCCACGAGCTTGGCAGTCTCGGTGATCCAATCTCAGAGAAATATATGGAAAAGGCCTAACGTGTGCCTGAGCTCTGCTCTGCTCTGCACGCTGACTTGGCAGGCACAAGCTCTGTCCACTGGATCCTGGTTGCTCAAGTATCAGTTCATGATTCACACTAAACAGATATGACATGGAGATAATTAGGGAAGCACTGCAGTTTGTCAGGTGTCTTGTTAAAACCACGGTTTTAATGCTTTTGTTGTTGTTAGGGTTGACTGGTTGGTTGGCTTTGGCATTAGAGAATTAAATTATTTTCTATTTACATTGAGGCTTGGGGAGGATCACAGTGATATGCTCCTTTCCCTAAAAAGGGCTATAAAACAGCCTAAGAGAGTCTTTTGCTGATGTTTAATAAGCAGAGTGGTTGTCCTGGAGAGGGCTAGTTAGACTTGGCTTCAGACAGACCAGTGGTGTGAGAAGGCATGGGGACAAGCAGAAACAGTGTGCTCTGGTCAGATCTGCCTCGAGGCTTCCCTGGCTGGGCTCTTCTGGCATACGGCCGAGTCAAACTTCAAGTCTGCTCCCTGCTTTAGGGTGTCCAGTCAGAGCTGACTGTCCAAACCCATTACTCTGTGGCTGAGCAGTATCAGCAGTGTCTCGCTGCACACTCACCACTTCTAACTCCACTGGCTACTTTAATACCCTGAACCATTAACTTCTTCCTGGCTTTCTTGAATAACATTAGAAAGCTNTTGTCCTGGAGAGGGCTAGTTAGACTTGGCTTCAGACAGACCAGTGGTGTGAGAAGGCATGGGGACAAGCAGAAACAGTGTGCTCTGGTCAGATCTGCCTCGAGGCTTCCCTGGCTGGGCTCTTCTGGCATACGGCCGAGTCAAACTTCAAGTCTGCTCCCTGCTTTAGGGTGTCCAGTCAGAGCTGACTGTCCAAACCCATTACTCTGTGGCTGAGCAGTATCAGCAGTGTCTCGCTGCACACTCACCACTTCTAACTCCACTACTTTAATACCCTGAGCCATTAACTTCTTCCTGGCTTTTTTGAACAACATTAGAAAGCCGAAAAAAGGAGATCAGAGGGGTATGTACATCTGGGTATCAATCTTGATGTTCCTCTGCACTGGGCTGAATAACTGTGCTATCTCAAGAGGCAACGGAGAATGGATTTTTTCTCTTTTTGTTCTGCAACTGCATAATCATTCAGACTGGTGCAAGGAAAACAGGCCATGAGGCTGGGGCAATGAAGAAGGAGAAGAATCATTCCTCCTGTAAACAGCCTGACTTTTCATCAGATTAGGTGCACAATCTGATGACACCATCAGTCATAAGGCCTGTGAACCTGAATTTTAATGGAGTTGGGGCACTTACGCAGATAAACTTCTACTATGACTCTCAAAGGAAACTTTAATCTCAGAGACACTTTCTAACATCTCACCAAGCACCTGCCCAATCACCTTTAAAATCTGGGTCTTGGAAACAGATTATCAGAAGGCTGAGTGCTAAAAGACATTCATTATACTGCATATTTTATACTATTATACTATGTAACAAGTATTTAAGAAATACTACTACTGCCACCAATACTATGGCCACAACAACTATAAGCTTTTGATCTTCCTCTAAAATCCAAGTTTGTATGTAGATTATGATTTGGTATTTCTTGTTAACTTCAGCCAGGCTTCACCTGGCTTAATCAAGAGGTTCCAGGAATGGAGAGTGTCTTCTGGAGACAGTTTAGCTCCAAAGTCAGTAACTTTGCTTCACCTTCATGTATACCAGGTTTCTGCCAGAAATTAGGAGTTTCGTGGATGATTAAATAATTAAATTATATCAAGCACACAACTTATTATTTACATTAAAATCACTGGAGTAATTTTCTTTTCAGCCATTACACTGTTGCCCTAGCGTGGGAAAATACCAACAATATTTTCAGAGAGAAGAGGCAGTTCTCTCAAGAAGAATAATAGCTTTCTAAGGAAACTGGATTTCATTATTTCCTTGTTTCTTGGGCTGGCTGGTAAAATTTATCATCCTCTGTCCTTCCTGGCTTGTCTGCTTCATCTTTGAGTAGGTGAGGTATTAAACAACCCTCCCACCTCAGCATTATTAAAATAGGATATGCAGACTGCTTAGCAACTACACAAATCTGGGAAAGGTGCCTCAGGCAGAAGACAGCATGTGGGAGAAGGTAAGGAGCATTTTTAGGAGGTCATCATAACTGTGCAGCACTGCATATGGTTTTCCAAGGCCATCTGGATACAAGGTCCTGTCTAGCCACAGTACAAGCACAGGAAAAAAGGAACTATGTTATGAAAGGCCTTGAAGACAGCAACTGGGGCATGAGGGCTCTCTATACTCCTGCTTTGGGGTGTCTGGCCATTTTCTAGAATTAGATCTGCATGAGTTTATTTCTGTAGAGTCTAATATCTACTTGGGACCTGCCTTAGTGTTCTGACCCACTGTCATAGGCAAAAGAACAAAGAATCCATTTCACTCTTAAAAGTTTTTCCTAAACTGGTCCACCATGATTAAGTGGGATTCATACAGAAAAAATGTGGAACTTGATAATTTTACAAGGTTATTACATGTATTTCCCTCTGTTATATTAAATAAGGCTTCTGCCATAAATCTATCTGCAGATATCAGAAAGGTCTTTGATCAGATTGAGTAGTCATTCATCTTTTCCACCATTGGGACGATGGGAATCAGACCTAAATTCATTACTTTCTTAAGATTAATGTACCCAGCTAAAGCTGCCAAGATCCTTATTAAAAGTTACGATTCCAAAAGGTTTCGGCTGAAACAAAGTATTAAGCAGGGCACTCCCTTATCTCCTTTATTGGTTGTTTTCTCAATAGACTCTGATGTAAGGACTTTGCTCCAGCAATGTTACATTTCTGGTAAAGAAGGGAGGTTGCCCTCTGTTCTGACAGTTCATCAGGTGCTTCCAGGAAGCACAGTATTCCTGCCCGCTGTACTGCACCAGTGTTGTACTCTCTAGAGAATGAAATTCACCCTTTGGATCTTGCCTGCGTCCGTGTAGAAGCTTTTGAAGGTAGCTTCACTTTCTCCTGCCTATCACCTCAGCAAGAGATAATGGACTCAGTATAATCAAACATTATTGGTTCTTTGAAAATTAAATTTCTCTTCAGTCATTCTGCTTTAAAAGATTTACATAACTGGAATAACCTAGCTCTGTTGCTGGGTTTCTTGGAAGACACCGCTAAGATTAATCTTATCTCCCACTTTAATTACTGTTTTCAAGTACTTACAGTCCTTGTCCCAGTTACATCTTGTTGCGAAAACCACCAGAGAATGATATATTAAAATTTATTCAGACAGGTGGCAGAGACAAAATTAAAGCTAATAACTCTATGAGAAAATAAATCAAAGGTGGTTTGGCAGTCCTGAGGTGTTACTTCTTGGTCCCTCAATTGCAGTGGCTGCACAAGCAGTGCCCAAATGCCTGGGATGTGCCAATGGCTGTGTGCCACATCTTGCCACGTGGGATTTGGGACTGCCATGGTCACACAGCTGCACTAGCACCCATGGGATAAGGAGCCTTGGAGCAGGACTGCTTGTGGAAATGTGTGAAGGCTGGAAACACCATGGTAATTGTCTCAATAGAGGGTTCTATCTCATTTGTACCTGAAGAGGAGATGACTATATTACACCATTAGAAGACTCACAAAATGACACGTACTGCATCTAAATGCATCCCTTTACTTCCATGTTTGGTTGATATTTTGTGACAAAATACTCAGCCTGTTTTATATAATGATTAAAAACATAGAAGGAAAAGGCTCTTAGTTCTAAGCCAGGTTGCCTGAGCTCAGTGTCACTCTTGGCTGAAGCAGTCAGTGTGAAACAGTCCCACCCTCCCTCCTACACAAGGGCTGCTCAGCCCTAACCCCGTGTCACCCAGCCGCCCCGTGCTGGCACAGTTGTTGTGCAGCTGTGAGCTGAACAGGCCTAGAGAACTCAGATGGCTGGGGAGAGCAAATGTTCCAGGGGCCAAGCTCGTTTTTAATTTGGATCAGTTTCCTGATCTGGCTCATTGTGTGGTTGTCCAAATCCTTGTGCTGATCTTGTTCAGGGGCAGGACTGAGGTAGGAGGAAGGGTGAAACTTATCTTTTTTATTGTGTTGTTGACTTCAGCCTGTTTAAGGTGGTTATGAAACGATGATAGACTAGGCAAGCTTTTTGTTTAACCAAGGAAAAATACTTTGATTTTGAGCATAACTGCAAAGATTGTTTGCAGTTATAACCATATGAACAGGACTCACTGGTGAATAACAGAAGAGAAGGAGAATGTGTGACTGGACTGAGAAACTGAGTGAGCTGATGTGATCACTGCATATTAGAAAAGGCAGCTGTTGGACATTTCACTACATGGTAAAAAGAAAAAAAACCTGTTGCTCTTCTGCTGTTCAGGAGCCAACCGGAGGCCAAAGAATTGCAAGAATCCCACTAAAAATTATTAATTGACTCTTCAAAAGACAGAGTGATTCTCAGCTGGCTTAAAAGAAGCTGATAGCTCAGCAGTGGGTATGCCTGCATTCCCATGGGTTTTTTTCTTTCCTGTATTCTCCAGAGTTTTCCTTTGCTCTTTGCTTAAGGCGTGGAAGAAACTGAACTTTGGAGAGTAAGTAAATCAGTATTTAATTAGTCATCACAAGGCAATGGGCTCTTAGTGAGTTCTCAGTAACAGGGAGCCCTGACGATGAATGTATGTGTGTTACAGTAGTTTCCATTTGCACTTTGAGGAGGAAATTGCCTTGCAGGTTTCAGAGAACCTAACAGTCCCACAAGGTGTTGGAGAAGGTTGCCCACATGACAGAAGCTTTTAGACCAATTTTTAATTCCACTCTTTTCTCTCTTGACCCAAAATAGCCAAATTTTTGACAGGCTTGAGCAGCGTTTAAGTAAAAACCCTCCACATTTCATACAATGTTACACAAATCACATTGGTAAATCCTCTCTATAAGTAAAAAAAAAATTTAAAATTAAGTTAAACACTTGAAAGTTGCAACCAATCAAAATTTGTGTTGCTAGTATAATCTTAGTTCAGCACTCAGTTCGAGTGCATCCTGGTACCTGTCTTTAATTGAGTGCTCATACATGTTCCTTCCTAAAGACCCTGCCTTATTCAGTGAACAGAACAAATAGTAGTTAAATAATGGGGAGTTAATTTTGTTTTCTCCCTAGGTTCATGCTGGAGCTAGCCATTATGAACACTGGTTTTGCAATATTTAGTTGCAAAACCAAGACTGGCTTGCAACTCACAGCTCATCTCTCCACACAAAATTCATCTTTTCTTTCCCTGCCAAATTTAAGCTCTCTTCTTGAGTGAACAGGACCACTAGAGCCTCTCAAAAAAAAAATCTCTAGTATTTTCAGCCTTGACAAATAAATGCATTAGTTTTTATCCTGTTTTCAGATATACTTAAGCTGTTTCACTAACTTTTTCTACATATACTCTGCCCAAAGCACACACCAAGGACAATTAACATCTGATGATGTTCTAAACACATAAAATCAATATAGTCTCAATGGGGAAAGTACTGAATTACAAGTGATGATCTCAGTCCACTAATAATATAGTTTAAAGGACCCAAGCACCCTATGCACAGACGGAGATCCTGCTGTTGTTGGAGGGATGAGGGAGAAGGGAGAAGACTACATGGCTTTAAATACCACAGTCAGTAGCTCTTTAGAAAGGGGGTGAAAATGAAAAAAAGATAAATAAGGCACACATTTGCCTCTTCAGTCAACAAGTAGCTTTTAACGTAAAAAATTTTATCTGGATGTCTAAAAGTGCCGTATTTCCAGACAAGGATCAAACATTTAGTATGGACATCACCACAGAAGGCGCCAGAAGAAAACTCCACATAGCAAGGGATAGCAATGCTGCCTTTTCTCTCTGGGAACCTGCAATCAGAGAGGCCTCACAGTCAGTGCACAGCTGGTCCAGCTGCTACAATGTCCAATTGCACAGAACATGAACCCTACATTTGGGGGACCCTACGGCTTCTCCACCCTGCTCATGTGCCCAAGCTCGCAGCGCTGCTGGACCGTATTCACTTGGCAGAGAGCGACCAGATGGAGGATTGCAATTTATGGCCTGCAGTTAGGCAGGCTTGCACTGTGATCTAATCAAATCTTGCACAAAATAGGTCAAGGTTGGTCAGTGTTCAGATGAGATACACTCTAGGGAAAACACGGATACTGTAAGAAACAGTTTAGGATTCGGATTTAGGATTCATCTGACAGAGCTCCTAAGGCACGGTCCTGATTTTAGGCTAGATTCCCAGACGTCTGAGGTACCCAAACAGGTCCCTGGGCTGTTATGCAGAAGGGGCACTGTACTGCTGGAACCACATTTCTCATTTTTCAGACAAGAAATAAAATTACAGTCATGCCTTGTGATTAATTAAATAAATCATTCTTGTCTTTGCTTGTGGACATGACATTTTCAGAGGCAGCATAAATGGAGAAAAGGAGCTTGTTTGGTTTCTATGATGCTAGTATAACCTGCTAGCCTTCTCTCTGCAAAATCCCATTTTAAATCTTTTCAATACTAGGGCACCAAACCCAAGAAATTTAAATTCCACTAGGACTGCAAACACCATGAGAACTTTTGAGCAAGACACATGCAAAATAAAGCAGATTATATAATTTGTCCCTTTACAGATACATTCCTTTCCCTTTACATGCACATTTCCCATCCATTCACACTCCCACCTAAAAATCTTTACCTCAACTCATTTGCCAGGACGCCGGTCTAATGTGATTTCATTTTTATGATGATTTTAAGCTCCTTGGTTACAATTCTGTATATTTTTCTTTGTCTGAAAAATACACTATAATAGTAGAATTTTATGGATAACTATTATGCTCAGAAAACCATGCAAATTTTTATCTCCAAATAATCAAAGATGATGACAAATATGTTGCTTGAGAAGTCAAGTAGTCAGAATGTAACTAATCAAACTGAAATTTAGCCAGGACACTGAAATTACATGATGGCCTAAACAGAAATATGATCCTCATGGATTTTGGTAATTTCAAGTGGTCAGGACTCACTCTGCTCTCCAATTGCCCTCTCAGCAGAACACCTCCTGCATTCTATGTGGTGCAGGATGCTGCAGAGTGAATGCTAAGGCCAAAATGAATTTATAAAGCTTGCATTCTCTCTATGATTGCATTGCTCAGACGTATCAGTTTATCAGTCTACAAAGGAATTAATTTCTAGATTTCTTTAGGCTGAAAAGCATCCACATATTATGTGCTTTGTTTTGACTTTTGTTTTTCTGTGCCTTATGGTCATTCATCTTTGCTGAAAGTGAATCAGAGGAGCAATGCCTGCCTTATTGTTGGTTTGTGGTGTATAATCATGTTAAGGACAGATCACTGGTCTCTTCCTTACTCCAGCGCCATTTATAACAGATGATTACCCCTGCATGGTGCAGTTGTCAGGATCTCGGGATGGTAAATGCTCGTTATCAGTACGGAGACAGCTGAATGCAGTGTGTTTCTCTTTAAAGCTGATCGGATTTTACAGAGCTGTCTGTCATCCTGGAAGTTTTTCCTAGCGCAGCTCAGTTTTCCATCGACAGCCAAGTAAGGTCTTTTTGATGTGAACCATGTGGGGCAGAATCGGGGTGCTGCTCCCACCTACTCCAGGGAATGACTCCGGTCCAGAGGAAAGAGCATCAGTGTCTCTACACTGGGAGATCTCCAGCCAGTGTGCTGCATTTAGAGAAGCCCTACTAATGGCAGTGACCATGTGCAAATGCCAAAATAAAGGGTGAGGGGGACTTGAACGCAGTGGCATTGCCTACAAAAAGGAAACATACCAAAGCACTCTACTTGGTTTTAAAATTAGGTGGAGAAGATGCAAAGAGTTCTCAGTCTTAATGACCTCAGTTCTGCAATTTGCCGCTAATTAGTTCTACAATGAGTAACTGGGAACAAAACAAGGAGTGACAGACTGGGTCAGCCAGTGGTTTGCCAACCCCTTGTCTTGTGTTTCCTACTGAGGCTTTTATGTGATAATTCTTGATTGTGTATACACTGTCTTTTACTAGTAATCAGGAGTGCAATTGCATATGTTATGCACTATACAAACACGCACTGAAACACTGCACTTGCTCTTTGGTCCTGGGCAGCATGGCTGATATTTGTGCAGCCCTTTCTGGTGGGCATGCACGTGGCTCAATGCTCTCCCTGCCAACCATCTCCCTCACTCCTGTTGTCCTAAGCCAGTAAGCCCCATATTTGCTTCTTCCATGTCTCTTTCTGCAGCTTACATTGTGTTTATGCTCTGGAACTATTTTTCTCTGTGTATTTACCTCCCTGATCTCATCCCTAGCATTTTGTTCATTCTCTCCCTCCTTCCCACACAATGAAGACCTCATTAATTCTGTCAAAAGAGTATCTTATTTACTCCATTTACATTTTTTCTGCAAGTTAGCTATTTCTTCTCAGAGCAATGCACATATACACAGCTTGATGAAGAAAGGTTTCTGGAAGCCTTGAATATTCTATCACTCCCAAATGCCTCATTCCACCTTAAAATCCTACAGGCTTCCTCAGACCACATAGGATCTGTACTTTGAGCATTCCTGGACATGTTATGCATTTCTGTATCCAGAGAAATTGCACATACCCCAGTTCAGCTTAACATGTGTCATAAGCAGTCAGTCAACACCGAGAAACTGAAATTGGTTTGCTGAGAAAACTGTGGTGCACAGCTCCCACATCATCTGGAATTGTTTTGTATTCTGCTTGCTAGGATTTGCCATTTGAGTTTATCTTGGAGGGAGGTGCCTTTGTGTGCCTTTTTTTTCCTTTTAAAACTCCTCAGCTCGGTGGCTAGCAAGAATACAAATGCTGTAAAAAGGATATTAGGAACACTGTATTACATCACTGGGGATCTGGCAGATGCTGCCTCAGCGTCCTTACATTAATAGGCTGGATGGAGAAACATCCCAAACCTAGACCACTCCACCACCACGTATTATTAAGGTGTACAAGCTATCAAGAAGACAGTACCCTGCAGGTATGCAGGTGTTGCTTATGCAGGGGTGGGGCACAGCTCAGCAACAGCGTTCAGAAAAGGAGGCCAGGGCTTTTAAAGGGACCATGCTCCTCTCACCAGCAGAGAAAAACAAACAGCAAAACCCATTAGTTAGTCAGTCTTTTTTNTTTTTTTTTTTTTTTTTTTTTTGTCCATTAAAGGGATTCCCATAGGTAGGAATGCTGTCACTCTCTTCACACCATAAGTCTTTATTTCATTTGTGATAAGTGCTTTGATCAGCAGGTACCTGTTTACCAAGCAGTGGGCAGCTGGGAGGACTTCAGCCCTTTCATCCAGCTGGGCCAGCGGAGCGGGTATTCCATAGCTCTCCTTCCATCCCTGTGGGGATTAGTCCCGTGTTCCCCACCACCACACACACATTTTAGTAAGGTTAGAAAAAAGGCCAGCTTAATTCTCACCTACTGCTCTTGCCTACAAGAGGCACACGCAGCACACACCCTGCTGACAGAACTTTTCCCCCCTTTTGTGAGGAAAGCAGTGGTAACCTTCTAGCACCAACCTGTAGGAAAGTAGGCTCGGTTACACACTCTAACCAGCAGATCTTGTGAACCCAGAGCCTTGCTTTCAGCAAGACAGGCATGATAAAATCTTCTCTCTTTCTTCAATAACATGACTAATAAATGTAGAAATTCCTTTCTCCTCTCTCTCTTTGCCAATATCTGTCTTATCTCTGGTTCTTCCTTAGACATAATTTCAACCATGAAAGACATGTCTATACTACGAACAGGCAACCTTGATTCTGGCATGAGATCCACGGCACGCTGCAGCTTAGTGCTGGAGAGCTGCAGCTTAGGATCCGGCATCTGCAAAACCCGGAAACTGGAATTTCTGCTGCCTGGTGCGATCCTGCGCCCGGGGTTAGCCTGCTCTGCCTTGTGAAGGCAGCACCAGGCTCCACTGCCAATTTCTTTCCAAAGCAGGTGCACAGCTGAACAAACACGGCAAGCATTTATGAAATGAGCTCGCCATTAAACACTCTATCCAGCAAGTAAAGAGAACTATCATGAAGCCTTCCTGGAATTTTGGCAGCATTTCCAAGAGATCATCTGCGAATTGCTCGAGATGGGTATTACATGTGTGCTGCAGGCAATAAATAAGAGTGATTTTAAGGGGCAGTGTATATTGACAAAGTAACACCTCTCAGAATAGAACACAACCACCGCCATAAGCAGCAGAGACACACTAACAAAACCAGGATCTAGGGAGTGTCGTAAATGTGTATCTGATAGCACAAATACCAGATTAACATGCTAGTTTATTGTTACTAAAGATCACAGTAACTATACCTCAACTGAAGCACACAGAATGCTCCCAAACTCCTGGATGTGCAAGCCAGCTATGTTACAGCCTTATCTTAGACAGATGCATTCATCAGGCTCCCACTTTACCTTTCACCACGGGGGGAAACACAGACACAGTAGCTGAGGGGAAACCGTGGCATGCTTTGGCCAGACCCCTGCTCACTGAATTACAAACAATAAGAGTCTACTTATACTTTGCCCCCAGATCTGAATTTTGCAAAAACAAGACTTTTTTGTTTCTTTTTCTTTTTCCTTGATACATTTTTTCTTCTTTGTCTTTTCATTTCCAGTGCAAGTGACTACAAGGAAGAAAAAAAATCCTCTGGCACCTCCTTAAATGCAAACACTGAACCTTTGTTGCCCGTGGAAGAAAACCTGCAGGCGAAATTGGTAAGTAGCAGAAACAAAATAGCTGTTTCCAAAACCAGGTATGAACACCACAGTATTGTGTGTTGTCACACAAGTCATAGAATCACAGAATGGATTGGGTTGGAAGGAGTCTTTAAAGGTCATCTACTCCAACCCCCCAGCAATGAGCAGGGACATCTCCAACCAGGTTATACAGAGCCTCATCCAACCTGACCTTGAATGTTTCCAGGAATGGGGCATCCACCAGCTCTCTGGGCAATCCTTCCCAGTGTTCTACTACCCTCCCAGAAATGTCTTCCTTATATCTAGTCTGTAACGACCCTCTTTTAGTTTAAGACCTTTATCCCTTGTCCTATTGCTACAGGTCCTATTAAAAGCCTGTCCCCACTCATGATCATGGGCCAATACTGAGATTCTCTGTGAGGAACCTGGTGTTTATGTGCCACATGAGGAAAGATTTAGGGCATATGTTACAAGACAGGTATTTGTCTCAAGGCATAATTAATTTCTGTGTAATAATACCAAGGAGAACTGTAGTGCTGGTGCCACTCTTAGCCTGCTTCAGTGCGTTATGACATTTCTTTTGTTACTCTTTTCCAAACCTGAATCAATTCCTTTCCAGATGCATTCCTCTTGCTCTACTCCCAAAGCCAGTAGATCATTTGCTGGGATACTGGCCTAATCTGATAGATCCATTCAACATCGGACAATGTGTATACACATAGGGTGATCTTTTGTAGCTGCAGCTAAACAACCTGTTTTGTGCAGATGAAAACTGCTCCTACTCCATGCTCCAAGCTGAGCTGAAGCCCTTCAGCTTCATGACCATGATGCTGAGCTGGAACTAGTAAGAACTGCTAAAAGTGCCAACTTAGGGCAGCTCTAAAACTTTGCTGGCTGGTAGACAGCAAAAAGGCAAATGCCTGCAACATTCCGTGTTATGTTTGAAGCCTTCCCACTGAAGGTGGGATGCTTGTGCTTTTTCAACACCCAGTGATGTCTGACAAAGTAGGAAGACTCCTACTAAACTCAGAAGGATTCCAGAAGGGACTCTAAGACTTTTGAATGACCTCCACTAACACAGAATCTTTTAAAATATACTTTAAGTATTTAAAACTGACTTTTTCTTTTATGGGAAGGGCAGCTGTCCAAGCTAAATGAGATAAGTTTATAGTTTAAAAATAGCTTTTAAAAGTGCATGGTTACCCAGCCCACCCCAAATTTTAAAGCATTATGCAACCACATTTCCCTGCTGTGAATGACCACTAGCTAATGCCAATTGACTGCAAAGCAGATCTTTTATTTTGTACTATCTGTTTATATTAAACAGAGTTCAACATGTGGTTCTGCCAAACCTGGGGTCATACCAGAATGGGAATTTGGTAAGAATTTTAAGATGGATCAAAGGGAAGAGAAAAAGAGACATGAGAATTCAGAATTTGGCCAGTGACAAAAGAAAACTAGAACTTATTTTCTGTTGATTATTTTGCCCTTCTGAGAAGAAATAACAAGATGAAGGTGGAGAGGAAACTGGTTTTGCAGACTTTCATAGATATAAAAAATCATAAAGCCTTGAAATTCTGCTGCCTCAAGACTTTTTAAACCCAGTCTTGCTATTGTCTGTGAATTAAGATTACTCTCTTTGCCCAGGAAAAGCAACTTTATGCTCGAAGAGGCCACAGATGGGGAAATAGTTTGATCAATGTGGGAGGGATCAGTCCAAAATAACAGTAAGATATATTATACCATCATAAAATGGCATGTCTGGATGGAAAGTTTTGAGTACAAATTAATATTGACCTTAGCCAGAACAACTTGCTCTCTTCAACATCTGCAGCTGTGTGGTTACTAGGGAGTTATCTGGCATCATATGCTTTTTCACATCTGTCTCCTAAATCAGAGATAGAAACACAAAAATCTAGCACAAAGGGATATTATATGGATTTGTGACACTCCCAGAGGGACTTTGAGTCTTTAAACTAACAAAGATATTACAATGGGACACAGGTAAAATATTGGATTAATGTTGTGTCTGCTCCTTTGTGAAATGGAAAAACTACATCTATTTTCCTCTGACGAGCTCTCTGAAACTTCCAAACATGGATAAACATGAACTACAGTATATATGAGACAATAAGTTTGGCATACATACATGAAACTTCATACTTCTGGGATGAGCAAAATGAATAATCTCGATTTATGTTAATTGCCTTACAACACCATGTGTGAGGGAAAGCAACAGTGGGAACAGATTGAGAGAGGACAGAGAGATTCACAGTTTAGTTCATACGGTATTTTCATCATTCTTCATCATTTTCAACCTCACCAGCAACTTCCAAGGACTAATCTGTGAAGCCTTCATAGAAATGGATATGACAGGGTTATTCACAAGGAGTAACATTTCTCAGCATGTTGCATGTGAGTTAGTGAAATGAGTGGTATGTTGTATTTTCCCTGCCTGCATCATCTCAGGTTATGTTATGGTCCAGTCTAAATGACAAGGTGCTGAAATTGCTTAGGTGTAACATGCCTTTATTTCAGCAGCGTGCATGACACAAAGTACTAAAATCCCTGAAGTATAACAGTCTAGAATATATGGTTCTAAACTTTCAGGTGTCAGTGGGGTATTTGTATGTTATTGCCCCATGCTTGTAAAATATGGGAGTTGTTCTTAAATTATGTTCTGAGTGTGTATAAAAAAGCTCAACCAAATAAAAATGCAATAACACTTGCCCTCATTTGGAATAGTGGAACTTTACATTTATAAAAAAATCTGTATTCTTTTTTATCTTTATCATAGTATAAAACTACTTTTAGGTTAAAAAAAAGGTGAGATTTCAAATGGGCAGTGCAAATTGATGCAATTTGAATTTACTAAGAAATTTAAGGACACAAAGCCATAAGTAGGTAACCAATATCAAACAAATATATGCATGAACAAACATACACAAAAACCAGTCAATTTTAGTTTATAGTCATTAGGCAAGATGAAGAAATGCCATGTGATTTTCTCTGGAGAGCCACCAATATAACTTGAACGTTGCAGAAATGAAATAATAGAATCATAGAAATCACTGAATCATAGAAAGGCTTGGGTTGGAAGGGACCCTAAAGATCATCTCCTTCCAACCCGCCTGCCATGAGCAGGGACACGTCCCACTGGATCAGGCTGCTCAGGGCCCCATCCAACCCAGCCTTGAGCGCTGCCAGGGATGGGGCATCCACAGCTCTGGACAACCTGTGCCAGTGCCTCACCACTGTGACAGTAAAGAACTTCTTCCTAACATCTGATCTAAATCTCTCTTCTTTTAGCTTAAAACTGTTCTCCCTTGTCTGAATAACATTTTCACATAGCAAGAAGAACAGAGAAGGGGATTGTAGACACAAGGTAAGCAAGAGTAGTGGTGACAGATGTTAGTGGCAATAGAGATACTCCTTGTGTGGCAGAAAACTATTGAATTTACCTTCTGCTGGAATAGCAGAACGGGGCAGCTCAGACAGATGTCAGCACTAGTGCAAAAGAAGGGCTGCACCAGCAAGATTGGTTTATACAACTGAAAAAACAGCTGCTGCTTTGAAGGAGATGCTTTCTAAAGAGCTCTAATACCATGAAGTATGGTGTTCATCACTATCAGGAATAATGTGGTAATATGGTCCTGTCTCTTGATATTTCTTTCATGAGTGAAAAAGTTCTTCTCTTCTTGCATCTTACCAGATAGTGGACTTTGCCCAAAACCCACTTTTAGGAACAGCCTGTTCCTAAAAGCACTTTATAGCGTGCTGAAAATCTGTGTCCATGGCCAACCTGGCTCAAGCTGACACTGAATGGAATGGTCATGGAATGGCTTACTTGCCCCAAGTTTTGACTGATTTATAATAATTTCTTGCATTTGGTGATACCTATAGCTCCAACTCTCATAAAATACATCTTTAAAATACTCTGATCTCATCTAGTCTGTCATTCCAAGGGTTAATTTGAAAACACACACATTCAATTAGTGGAGCAGATTACTTAGAGCAAGGGAGCTCAGAAGAATAATTGCAGCACAAAAAAAAAAAATTACAAGTCTAAAGTGAATTCAGATTTTAAAATTAGTTTTATTCATCCTATTTCTTGACCCTTCTTTTTTACCCATGAACACTGAAGCTGCTTTTGTATATGTGTATACAGAAAGCAAATTTCAGTGTCATGCAGGAATTGCAGCAGAAGCTCAATTCACTTTCACAGGTAGATACAAAGAAAATAGATAAAATTCCTGCACATTAAAATAGCATACCTAGCTAATAACAGCCAGCTAAACTCTGGCATAAAACAAATAATAAAGAGCTTTTTGAATGTGCAAGCAATGCAGTAAAGATTCTGTAATGTGGAAATGTGAGGGGGTTTTTCCCAATCAAATAAAAAAGTAGTTACCCTAAATACATGTAAACAAGGCCACAGCTGGAGTGAGGTTTCTCTGAAGGTGGTGTTTGGTGGCAGCCTCACTGCAGCCTCTCACGCTCCACATCACCATTATTCTCTCTCGCTGCAGCCCACCAGGACATCCCTGCAGGTTACAGCCATACAGATGTTTCTTTCAGGGGCCCAGCTGCTGCACCATTCCTCCTCCAGCCCCAGTCACATTATGAGCATTCTGTGGGGCAGTTTATTGGGGCTATTCTTAAGGAAAAGTGTGGTTGTGGATTCAGCCTGCAGCCAGTGTGTGGGCTACACTCACAGCATCAGTCCAGTTTTCCATTTTTGGCTCTACGCTCCTTAGACTTGTGTAATCTAAAATTCAAGCTTTTAAGCTTCAGCCATTAGAGCCAACACTAAAACACATCCAACAGCCTCTTAATATCTATGAAGTTCTTTCAAGTAAATCCAACATTTCTTGAGAAGTTAAATCTGGTTGTTTTGTGATGATTTGGAACTGAAAACAGACAGCCTGGGTAACTGGAACTTAAAAATGCAAAATCAACAGTGAATCCAGTTTAGCTTTTGGCATTGTATTGTGTTTGTCTCAGCAGTAATAACAGTTATTATGTTTTAAAACAAATATCTAGCAAACAAACAGGTCAGATGTTGTTCAAAAAGTGAAAGGCAGTGTATTTTTTTCCACTTGTTTGACAAGGTGATTCATTTACACACCCCTTACTAAATCACAGGGTGATTTTAATAGGAGGAGGAATTTGGAGTTGCCTGAGATGGATAACTGGGTCAAGTTACCCTCTGGAAGAAGTCAGCGAACGAAATGTGAAACAGAGGAATCCACTGCCTTTTACCCTCCAAGCTTCATGCAAATCTGCTCTGGAAACTTGGTTATGTCTCATTTTCTAGGACTTAACCACAGTAGCAGGCCTCCAGGGATGTACTTTCACCAACATCTTGAGCAGCCTCTGCTGCTGAAATAAAACCCCAGAGTCTTTTTCCCTTCCACTCCCATGCCCCACTCTTCCTGCCCCCTTGCCACTCACTCATCTGTGGAGCTGATCTTGGTTAGAGCTGAGCAATGGTTTGGCTGGTTTGGCTTTGGAGCCTGGCACAGTTCATCAGCTGGCTGTGCAAGTGCTGGTGCTGGCACAAGGAGGGAGGTGGGCGGGGAGGAAGAAAAATCCAAGAGCTGTGTGGGACTGCAGCAGGGTTAGCCCTGCTTGCAGCTAGAAGAGGCAGCCAAGCTGATTTACTAGCTTGCTGCTGCCAAAAATATCAGCCCTACACCCTCCTTCCCCCTCTCCTCCACACCTGTCTGCAGCTGTGGAGCCAGGTCCTTCTTGCTTGTGCATCCTTAAAGTCCAAGTGACCTTGCAGTGACCAGCTCAGCTCATTAAACTGTGGGGCAACCATTGTGTTTTAACTGCATAGGAGCTGGAACGGGTCACTGAAGGATCAGAGGAATACAGAGCCAGGGCAAGAGAAGTGGAAGGAGTGCATGGCCAGCAGCAGGGAGACAGGCTGAGGAGAAGGACAGAAGAACCTCCGCCTATCAGCAGCAATGACCTGTTAGTTTGGCTCAACTGGATCTTCTAACTTCACTCTTGCGCTGTTTGGGGCAGCAGTTCTGGCTTATGTCAGCTAAAAGTGTTGTGAAACAACATCCTGGGTCTCATTTCAGCCATGCAGGTAAACAAGACTTCGCATACCTACAGTTAAGAATATGCTGATACACATTTTGCATCAAAGCCCTATCTCAGGAGCCACATATACTTTCACAGGAAGCCCAACAAATGGCCTTCAGAGAGGTCTGCTGATCTGCATTTCAAAACTGTGGCCATTATGCCAGTAGTAGTTCTGTCCTGAATGATAGCTTTAAGCATTTGTTATTGATTTAAATTTTGAACTAGTTTGTTTTGATTCAAAACATCATTACACCTACAACTTCATTTGTGCTGAGTTACTGTCCAAGCCTTCACATAAATTACTTCATCAGCTTGCCAGAAGTCCCAAGGCTGTGGTTCCTTGTGCAGACACTGTGGCTGCAGGAACTTCCAGCATCCCCCTTCTGTTTGTCCCAACCTCAAGCTGCTGCATCCTGTTCCTTCAGCTTTGCCACTTTGTGGGGCTATGCTGCAAAGTTGATATTCAAACTCAGGCACAATAAAAATATTCCAGCTGCCCTCTTTTATTTTTGGGGGGAGGTAGTGCCTCAGGCTGTAGTTTCAGCAGTTGTACTGGCTTATTGTGTAGCTGAGCACCATAATTTCCCCCTCACACACACACACAGTTCGTACCCATCCACCTTTCACTTACAGCACCCTTTCCCTTGTGCCAGTGTGCACAGCTGTGTGTGGGAATGGGAATAAGGGACCTAATCAAGCTGCAAGAAAGAAAGAGAACTAGAGGCACTGTAGTCCCTTCTCTGGTTCACAGCAAAGGTACACTGAGAGTGTGATATGCTCATCTGACCGAGGCCATGGTTATATATATAGATATATATATATACACAGATATTTGCAGACATTTTCCTTACAGAGATCCCCACTGGTTTTGCTTCCCCCCAGCATACTCCCATCCTTGAGCATCTTCCTGCATTGTGCCAGAACACAGGCAATTTGATTTCTGTGTTAAAGTCCATAATAGCAGATAGCGCTAAGAAACAGAAATTCTCCATCCACTTCATTATTTATGCAAGCATTTTGTATTTTTAAACAAGCCAAGGTTTAAAACAGTTCCAAAACTCACCCAAACAGTCACAAAACAATCAATGGCATCCAAATCTGTAGCAACCTTCTTAAGAAGATCATCCAACACGGAACAGAAAAGCTACTGAGCAAGAGCGAAGCACCCTCTGCACTACCAACAGGCACAACAGGCTGTCCTGGGTGCCCCAGGCATTATTGGCTTTGGCAGAGCAGACCATGCCAGATCCAAACCAGTTAAACTGGCTCCAGAAGCACCAAAGGAGCCCAAAGGCAGGTAGTTGTTCACCTGACTGGAATGGATACAGAAGTAAAGTAGTGTCAGAGGTTCTTTCCCATTGCTGTTGTCAGTTTTGATTTCTGGGGTCGCTGGGCTGACAAATACGACTGGAAAGTGTGTGAGCCATGGAGATGGCAATTCTGCCATGTCTAAATATCCCAGCCCTGGTGAAATCTGCACTGTGCTAGGCAGGTTCTGCCTAGCACTGCTCTGCCCACTGTGAGAGCTGTGTACCCTGATGATGAGCTGGCCAGCAGTGTTTTGGAAGTGCATGTGAGGTGAAGGGATTGCAGTTATCTGAGGAACGCTGCTGGCTATGTTGTGTCTGTGATAGTTTTGCTGCTGATGAAATAGGGTTCCTGGTCTGATAAGGAAGAGGTGGGGCACATAATTAAACAACCAAGTAGCTGGGAGCAAGTCTTGGGGTATTTGTGTAATGGTTCCTTGGGTGGACTGTACCTGTTTGGGAGAAACAATTTCTGCTCTTTATTAAACCGACAGTAAAGATAATTTACATGTCAACACCGTTAACTATTTCAGCAGTAGGGAGGAGATAAAGTCACAGACCTGCCCAATTAACTGTGAGCAATGTCTCATTTTGGTGCCACAGTTCAATAATATTTGGAATGACCTTGATTTCTGTGCCTCTGAAGGAAAGAGTTCAACGGAGCACAAAACATATTCAAGCCAAATCAAGATGCCCAGGCAAGCAAAGTAGCAGCTCAGCCTAATGCCTTTTCATGACCCATGTGAATAGGGTTCAGTTTAGGAGCAGGTCTTAAAACAGAGTGGTCAACTCATCTGTGAACTCCATTGCTGTCAGAGCAATTTTGCTTCGTTAAACCTTCCAAAAATGTTCAGTTGGTGGAAATTAAGTTCACAGCTCACCACTGCTGGTCATCTGGTCTCCCCACTCTTCTCACAGCAGCATGATCAGTCTCGTTACCTGCTGCGCTCCTCAGAGCTTGTCAGACCCATTTCCTAGGCCAGTTCAAATCACCAGTAGAGGAGAAAAGGGATCCAGGTGAAAAAAGGAGGTGTCTGGACTTTTGCTGGGCAAGTAGTCTGAACAAAGAGTGTAACAGCATGCAGCATATATCAGAAATGATTCAAAAGTGGGGGCACAACACACATTTGAGGGCCATGGAAGGTGGAGTTAGTTTCCAGTAATTACCTTTCTACTGTGCAGAGCCCATTGAGATGTAAGATTCCTCCTTTTCTTTTTATCACCTGCCCCAAACTAGTCAAGTTTTGCTTTCAGTGCAATAATAGAGTGGTTATTTTGTTGCTTGTTGGTGAGTGAACTCTATCATGGTCTAAATTTTGGATACTGACCAGGCAAATTTCATTAGCATGGTCATGGGATTAGACAATTAGGCTGAAGCTAGCTAATGTGTTCTCAAAAATTAATATTTTATCCAAGCCTAGGCAAGCACGCCTAAAGAGTGAGGAATTCCAGAGGCTCATATGCTGGCTTTACCAATAGATAGGTGATAATGCACTGAGTCATGCTTTTGCATCCTCAGGCACAGTCAATGAGAGAGATGGTATTAGAAAGTGATCAGCGAAGGTGACAAAAGCAATTTGCAAATTCAAAAGAAACTGATGCCAGTAAAAGGGAAGAATTTTGAGGAATTTGCAAATTTCTAACATAGCCACTGTAGAATAGTAATTTAGGATCCTAAATGATACAGATTCACAGAACTATGTGGATTTTGCAGAAACACTGGCATTAAGTTGTCCTCTGCTCCTGCCACTGACTGTTGCTCCTACACCACAGTAGCCCACTGAAGCAGGTGGGATATTTGATCTGTTTTAAGTAACACAAATGCAGGTCTTGTCGGGTGTTCCAAAAAGCTGCATTTGTTCGCTGTGATGCCTTGAGGTGGCCACCTAAAACACAGAGGCTAGACAAAAATAAGAGAATAAATAAATAAATATTTGAAGGGCCTTCAAAGGTACACCCTGGGCAGTCAAAAGGCTATACCCAAGATGGACCCCGGGTCACGAGTTCTTCACACTTTTATAAGTTTGGTCCATTTGCATATCAGGGTTAATTCTCCAATTATAACTTTACTTAATGATGTAATTACTCAAAGTTTGCCCCTCCTCTCTAGGCTTTCATTTACACACGTTGGGGCCTGGGACAATCTAGGTGTCCTTGGAGAGCAAACCTAGAGAGGTTTGTTATGTCTAACCAGCATGAGACAGCAGCAGCTAACAGGGCACACAAAACTTCAGAGTTACACACGAGGCAGTACAGGATTTGAAAAATATAAAAGTTAAAACCTAAGGCATCAGCTGAGCTGCCTCACAAGAAGAGGGGTGTATTTCCTAACCACTTCATATCACAAAAAGACAACCTTGCAATCGAGACAAAGCTATTGCTAATATTGGGCAGCAGGACACATTGCTTACATGAAAGGTTTTATGTCAAAGTACTTAAAATGACCAGACAATTTCTGGAGTAGCAAAGACACAGGAAATTCTTCCATCCCTAGCTAGGCAGAGACATGTTCCAGTTTTCAGTTAACGTAACTATGGACCAGTGGTTTCTTTACCTCCAGCCTTGCTCCCCAAAACAGTCTTCACAAGCTGCTAAAGCAAGAGAAAAAAAGGTCAAGGCTGATACAACCTTTAAGTAACAACCAGTTCAGCTTTGGGAAGTTTTCCAAATACTATTCGGTTTTTTAAAGTATTGTTCCCCTTTTCAGCCCTTTTGTCATCCTTCTTTGTTCCATTCCTGTTTATTCCTATCTCCTCTTCCTTGCCTGTCCCAACCCAGGTGCCTCAGTTCTCCGAGTGGAACAGTGCCCACCTTCTGTTCTCCGTGCCCCAAGTCTTTGCATGAAAAAATACATAGCAGTATATGTGCAGGCTTCATCCAGGCAATCCTGCTGCCCATGTTACAGCAGGAGCCCCCAGCACCTCTGGCTGGTTCTCTGCACTCCTCAGAGCCTCATCAAAGCACTGCCTCCGGGCCCTTCCCTTCATTTCCCTAATACCTGCATCTTCTGCTTGCTAAGGCACCTCCTGAGACAACCACCTCTTGCCCTACAGCCTTGCCCTTCAGAGCTGCCTTCCACAGCTGCCGTGCCCAAACCGGTGAGCCTGGGCTCCAGCAGGAAAGGAAGAACCACCAGGCTGCCATGGCAGCAGCGTGGCTCACCCTGGGCCAGGAGAGGGAAGAAAATGGAGGAGGAGAAAGAGGCAGTGTTTTGGATGCTCTTGAAAGCAAAGGCTTTTTCTGTGAGCCATGTTATTCCTCAGCTTCAACTTCCTATGCTATCTACTGCCATACACTCTCCAGAGAGCTGCCTTTCCCTCTCCTCTCCTCTCCTCTCCACTCCTCTCCTCTCCTCTCCTCATAAAAATNCTCTCCTCTCCTCTCCTCTCCTCTCCTCTCCCAAAATACGCATATTATTTTCTCTCCCTCTTTAAAGCTTCTTCAAATATTAGGCAGAGGTCCCCGGAGAGGTGATACCCTGGCCCAAAAGAAGTGCAAGACTGAAATGCACATAAGATCAGTGTCCTGCTGGCAATATGTATTGTTGCCCTTAGCCAGACAGTGGCCTAGCACTTATATCTATGAGATTTGTATCACTTTGTCATAATCATTTCCCTTTCTTAGCAGAAGAATAGCCTTTTAAAAAGGCCCCAGCCAGAATCTGAAAAACAAAATAGGAATATTATTTTCAGTTACTACAGAGTTTTCATAAGCCAGCAAAATAGTAATTCTGTGCTGGGTAAGTGAAATGGAAATCACCCACTGGAAAAGGCAATTGCTTCTGAAAACTCAAGAGAAACAAGGCTTTTAACAAAAAATGCTATCTACAGAACACATCTTCGTTACAAACTCACTAAATTTACAGGAGTCAGACCCCTATATTTCTTCATGAGTTGGAGGAGAAATGCTACCACAGGATTTGAGACCATAAAGGTGAATGCCAGGAAATGTATCAGTAATTAATCTTCCTTGCTTTTCTCTCAGGTTACAATCTCCCCCAGTTCTTCTGTGTCAGCTATCTTCGGGATGCTCGCAACAAACTTCTCCCTTGGTTATATTTATATGTTCCTGTAGAACATTAACAAAATGTCACGCTTTTCCTGAGAACACTGTTAACAGTTAATTACTCCTGGTAATTACTAACCGGGTGAAGTGTTTGCTTTACTAGACTCTACAAAGATACATTTTAAATGCCTCAGGATAAGCTAGTTGCAAAGAGAAGTTCGTTGCTTGTTTGGGGGCGCTTTTTTATCAATTCTACGGTTTGGATGCTGTGGTATGCAATTAGGCAGATAGGTTTAGCCTGGTGAACATGGAAAACCAGACTATTCCCATTTCCCCTACAAATCTATTTTTAAAGCAAAGAACTATGGAATGTTAGTTCTTGTTAATAATAATCGATATTTAAAAAAAAAAAAAAATTGTAAGTCAAAATGAAGAGCATATGCTCCTATTTTTCCAGCCCTGTGACAATATTTTTCACCCATAACTGCCACTAGCATTGCTAGAAATCACAGAATTCTTTTGCATCCTGCAGAAAGTTACCTTCATGGGCAACACTTCACAACTCTTATTCTGCAAGTCACCAGTCCCATCCTACAAGACATCAGTCACATTGATATCAAAAGTGTGAGTAAGACTAGCTTGGCTCTCCTATTAAAGACGAAAAACCCCACAGGAAAATTGTCAACTTCTTACTGTTCTAGCTCAGAATGTAGTCCCAAGTCTCAGTCCACTGACATTCCAAAATGTTCTCAGTATATAATCATATTGCCTGTAATATCTATGGATAAATTTTAACCTTTTTTTAACATAAGGAACATTCTTACCTTAATCAAAACTCGCACACAACCTCANATATATATATATATATAAAAGCTGTATATTTCTATAGTATATCAAGGTAAAATTAACACAAACTGCATTTTCAATGCAACAGAAATACTGTTAACACAAACCTCAGTCTGGTCACCAGGCTATAAACTGGTGCAATGAAACTAGATCAGGTTTCTTTTCTTTCTGCTNTTGCAAAGAGAAGTTCGTTGCTTGTTTGGGGGCGCTTTTTTATCAATTCTACGGTTTGGATGCTGTGGTATGCAATTAGGCAGATAGGTTTAGCCTGGTGAACATGGAAAACCAGACTATTCCCATTTCCCCTACAAATCTATTTTTAAAGCAAAGAACTATGGAATGTTAGTTCGTGTTAAGAATAATAGATATTTAAAAAAAAAAAAATTGTAAGTCAAAATGAAGAGCATATGCTCCTATTTTTCCAGCCCTGTGACAATATTTTTCACCCATAACTGCCACTAGCATTGCTAGAAATCACAGAATTCTTTTGCATCCTGCAGAAAGTTACCTTCATGGGCAACACTTCACAACTCTTATTCTGCAAGTCACCAGTCCCATCCTACAAGACATCAGTCACATTGATATCAAAAGTGTGAGTAAGACTAGCTTGGCTCTCCTATTAAAGACGAAAAACCCCACAGGAAAATTGTCAACTTCTTACTGTTCTAGCTCAGAATGTAGTCCCAAGTCTCAGTCCACTGACATTCCAAAATGTTCTCAGTATATAATCATATTGCCTGTAATATCTATGGATAAATTTTAACCTTTTTTTAACATAAGGAACATTCTTACCTTAATCAAAACTCGCACACAACCTCATCAGATGTTATTCCTGAGGTGAGATGTTATAAATGCAGCAACTGAAGTAGAAACACCAAATTATTTGCCCGCAATTATTCATTAAATCAGTTGCAGAGCTGGAAAATAAGACCTTCCTGGTTCCCAAAAATGTGACTTAATTGCAAGTCATGATGACCTGCCCAGGTTTGTCATGTACGAGTGATATAACCATGCAGATGTCAGAAGTGACTTTAATCTGACTGCAAAAGAAATGGAAGCCAAACTTCTCGCGGGGAGTTTTCAAATCACAGAAGTTTCCTGGTAAAACTACTAATCCCTTATATATATATAT